>JAWNNO010006293.1:0-332255 GCA_035044985.1 Lordiphosa fenestrarum | reverse complement strand
CACAAACTTATAAAACTCTGTGTACCTACGGTACATAGTATAAAAATGTCAATATCAATTTGATCTTTGCTGGTTAATTTGATATTTTGGCAAATATATTTTTTTCAAATTATTTCGAAACTAAAACGTTTCGTTTTGACCATAAAGAGAAAGAGACGTATAAAAATGCGAAGATGGAGAGAGACAAAGGGTGTTTCATTTCGAAATCTCAAGACGCGTAAGGAAATATTTAAGTAGGCTCTGCGGCGTGTCGCCACACGCGTGTCCGAATGTGCAGTTCGAAAAGACGCCATTACATTCGTGTTCAGTTTGTTGGGGCCTGATATAACACGCGGGTCAAAAAAGCTACGAGATATCGACGATAACAAGTAGAACAGGTGTTGGGTAACATAAGGCTGGGCAATGAATGTTGGAAAAGGTCAAAAGTTTGACGGTCAAAAGTCTATTGAACCCGGAACGTTCAAAAATATGGAACATGACTTTCAACTAGAAATGACTAGGTCGACGATAACAAGTAGAACTTGGGTAACATAGGGCTGGGCAATAAAGGTTGGAAAAGGCGGGTGTTCGATGGTCAAATATCTATTGAACCCGGAATGTTCAAAAATATGAAACATGACTTTCAACTAGAAAAGACTAGGTCAAGGCTACGGCTGACAGTTGCTTCTGGTGCGCAGTCGTAGTGCATAAAGACTAAACTTTTTTTTAAGTAAAAAAAGTATTTTTGATAACATAAACGCCGCGGCGCGCTGTGGAAGTTGAAGCAAAAAACCGAAGAAAGAAGAGTCCAACCAAGCAGGAGCCCTTTGGTAGGCTGGATTGTCCATAATTCCGGGTAAGTCCGTTCCGGAGTGGTTAGGAGGACAGACTCTTATTAGGATTTTTTCAAATCTGAAACAAACTTGATCTGCGTACGGCATAAGTCTACCTTCATGCAAAAATTTGTGGCTCTATCTCTTAGAGTCTCTGAGATCGACGCGTTCATACAGACAGACAGACGGACAGATGGACGGACGGACAGACGGACATGGCTATATCGACTCGGCTGTTCATGCGTATCAAGAATATATATACTTTATGGGGTCGGAAATGGTTCCTTCTCCCTGTTACATACGTTCGCACAACTTCATGATCCCCCTTTTCCCATTGTCAATGGGAACAGGGTATAAAAATCAGATTTTCCTTTCCTTTCCTTTCCTTTGTGTCAAAAAAATTTGTCCTTCAGTTGAAGGAGACCGTCCCTCCCCCCTTTAAAGAGCTCTTTCAGGTAGCGATCGGCGTTGCTTTAATTTTAACCAAAATATATATATAATTTATTTCCATCCACTTGGAACCCTAGCCAGCTTGCAGGTTGGTAGCAACAACTCCACAAATCAATTATCAAGAACCAAACTTTAGAGAGAAAATATAAATTGTAAAAGAGTAAGAAAAGGGAAATAATGCTAATTAATAGGAAAGAAATTTTGTGAATAAATTAAGTGAGTGAAAAGAAAAGAAATGTGTCAAAGGCTTTTTTATGGGAGCAAACGGGGTGGAACTGAGCATGGCGTAGAGAGGATTGCTCGTCGTCGAGATTGGGGCAGTACAAAACGAGAGGGTAAGTTAAAGTCGGCCCTGCCCGACTTTGAAATACCCGTTACTCAAGGCAATTAGTGTTTAATAACTTCATGCGGCTCAAATAAGTATACAACGTTTTTTTAACTCTGCCATTTATTATCCGATCTTTATGAAAATTTTTGAGATTGTACATATTGGCCACATTCTCTAAGCTCGATAGCTTACAAATTTAGGAGATATTCAACATTTTTATTGGCATGGCCAAAATTTGAAACAAACTTGATCTGCCTGCAGACAATACTAGCTTACATCTAAAATTTGGTTGCTCTAGCTCTTCTAGTCTCTGAGATCTAGGTGTTCATACAGACGGACAGACGGACATGGCTATATCAACTCGGCTGTTGATGCTGATGAAGAATATATATACTTTATGATATCGGAGATGCTTCCTTCTGCCTGTTACATACATTTGCACGACTTTAGTATACCCTTTTTACTCTACGAGTAACGGGTATAAAAAGACTTTAAAAACTAACAAATAAAAATAAAACATATTTTATAAAAAT
The DNA here is from genome assembly GCA_035044985.1 of Lordiphosa fenestrarum. Taxonomy (NCBI): domain Eukaryota; kingdom Metazoa; phylum Arthropoda; class Insecta; order Diptera; family Drosophilidae; genus Lordiphosa; species Lordiphosa fenestrarum. The sequence goes on along the minus strand of JAWNNO010006293.1, from coordinate 330,132 downwards.
TGAGTTAACTGCTATAATTCGATTATGGAGGAGGTAGAGGGCTCTAGCTTTATATAGTATTTTTCCCAACTTTTTTTAAAATTCTTTTTGATCAAAAAAAGAAATTTTGCATTTTACCTTAAAGTTACACCCTCTCTATGCCACGCCTATTTTTATTTTGTTGTTCAAATTTTGTTTACAGTTTTAGGAATAACATCACGCTTAAAAATGTTAAAAATGTTAACGAAGAAACTTTGGAGAATGGTTAAGTGCTTGCCCGGGAAGGCCTCTAAGTTGAAGAAGTGGTCGGAAAATGGTCCAAAAACCGCGAAAGTTGGAAAATTCAACCGTTCATCCGATTGAAACATTGGGGATTAGTTAAACGCTTGCCGGCTAAGGTTTCTAAGTTGACGTAATAGGGGGGAAATGGACCAAAAACCGCGAATTTTGCAAAAAATTATACCGATCATCCGATTGCGATGAAATTTTTAGAATGGTTGGACGCTTGCAAGCAAAAATTTCTAAGGTCCAAGAATCAGCGAAATTTCTAAAATAATCATATGTATATCTATGAAAGCGCTAAAAGCTTAGATTAAAATCCAGCCGTGGGTAAATGGATGATGCAGATTGAACGGCTGAATTTTGATATTTTTCATTTGAGCTTATATTATTATGAAGATTTCATAGACGGCAATTGTAGACTGGTTAATAGGAGGTGTATACCAAACTGTCAAAAAAGACGCGAAATTAGCAAAGTTAAAACATTCATTTTCTCACAATGCAAAGGACCCGGGCGACGCCGGGTATTCAGCTAGTTATTAATAATACTTAGCCACAAAAAGCACAGTGGAGTTCTATAGGATAATTAACCTGTCATTTTCAATATATTTCTTATACATTGTAACATAATTTCTATACGCCCCTTTCTCTTTATCGTCAAATTAAATGTTTTAGTTTCAAAATAATATGAAAAAAAGATATTTGCCAAAATATCAAATTATCCAGCCCCGATCAAAAAGATATTGCCGTTTTTGTTTTCTCTGTAAGGTAAAAACTTGCAATTAATCTTTTATTGTCCATTAATTTTTTAGTCCTTTTTTCATAAGACTCAAATCATTCTTCCAAGAATATGATCTGTATGTATGATCTGACTCTCTTACAATTCTTCTCGTACTCAATTTACATTTTAACCATTGGGCTTATTTGCTATTTTTAGAGACTTTGATGGTTTTTGGCAATGGGAAAAATACAATCTATCAACAAATTTACAATAGGTAGTATCTATTTCATAATTTTTGTCTGATGATCTGTTTTTAATTGATTCTAGTTTCTACAAAGCTTCTTTCAAATAGTCTAGCATAAGGTAGGTTGAACCCCAGCTTGTTGAACAATCCAGTTGAGGCATCTTCAATTTCTTTAATTCAAAAATGTCATGTTTTGTAACATTTCGACATGCTAACAGATATTTTATAATTTTTAAAGATTTGAAGACATCGAGAGCACAAAATTGAGCGGTACACTCAGAGAAAAAATAGAGAATTGTCAACTGTCAGTCGAACATCCGTCTCTCCAAGCCAGCAATGCCATAACTGTTTCGGAATCTCAAGGCTACATGAGTGCAAAAATCGATGGCACTCACCGCTTGGTGTTTTCCCCACTCACCCCTCTCCCATAAAACGCGAAATGTGAGAGCAGACTCAATTTTTCTCTGAAATGAGCTTACACTCCTCTCAGGTTTTCTACCTCACTCCCTTCGACTAAGAACACTAAACTGAGAACGAATTTAGCTTGATTTCTAGAGTGAAGTTCTTGAAAATTCAAGAACGAATGTATTTTTTTAAGAGCGTTCGTTTTTCAGTTATTTGCTCTGCTTTTAACTGGGTGTATGAGCAGCACAACGACAAACTTCAATATTGCCCAAAAACATTTTTGGTGTGTTTTCCAACAGACCTATGGTTTTTAAATAATAGTCGTTTCCTCCGGTTCTTCTCCGGTAACAAAGCTCAGTATATTGGTTACTTTTATCATATTCCCGCCGTTATATTGTTTTATATTTTTGTAAATCTTTTATGATTTCCGTAGCTAGCATTTTGGCAGTGCTCGATCCAATTCCTTTCAGTTAAACCATTTGCAGTATTCTTGTTCTGATTTGAGCATCGCTAATATGTTGCGCAATAACTCTTGCAATTTGTATACTCTGTAACGTAGGTACATATTGTACTATAATTTTGTGCAATAGTATGTAACAGCTAGAAGGAACCATCTGCGACCCCATAAAGTATATATCTTCTTGATCAGCATCAACTGCCGAGTCGATATAGCCATATCCGTCTGTTCGTCTGTCTGCACAGATCTCAGAGATGGTTAGAGATAGACGATTGACGTGTATAGGACATATGCTTTTTATGTCCGCGGGCAATTTTATTTTTAAATTTAGAAAAAACGTCATATCTCCCACAGTTTTAAAGAAAGATGGTTCGTTCCTTCTATACATATTTAGTAATTAGTAGTAGTAGTAGTAGTAGTAGTAGTAATTAGGATCTCTTATCGATCCGCCAATGGAATGGTGAAGATCTGATGAACGGTTGTCGAGTTATGATCAGAAGACTGATCGCTGCTGCAGCGCAGTACAGCGCTGCTTTTAGCTGCTACTGCAAAACTTATGCTGAGCGTAAAATTTCGTTGGTACAGAGTATGTTATAGTCGGGCTTGACCGACTTTTTTTCTTGTTAATGACAGCAATTTTGATTTAGCCCCTTCGGAAATATCGTCGCATATGTTTTTTCGCCACAAGAACCAAGGTTTTTTTGCAGTATGCCCTGCCCTTAAAAATGGGGTCCAAAATAGTCCCTAAATTTGGAGAATTTAATATGTTGAACGGAATGCAGTCCTCAGTAACAAGCCCAATATAGGCTGGTTTTTCTCAAGAACGGCTTAACCAATTTGGTTGAGCTAAATATATATTGTAAGTGTTCAGAACACGATTCAAAAAATTGTTTTTGTACAATTTTATCACCAACTCTAAGACCTAAATTCTTTTATTGACTTTCACCATTAATTTTTTACGTTGTAATTCAATTGCTACACCTACAGTTTTTAGCTGGATTTTCCCTTAAATCAAATAATTTTTGCGATGGCATCAGAAGGGCTTAGCATGATGAAAATTAAAAAAAAAAACGTGTAAATAGTTTTTAAATATATTTAATACCATTAAGCACACTGTATTTACTCACACAGCATTGACTGAAATTTCACCTTTTCCTCTTTTTAGTTGATATACAGTGTGCCTAATATGTCTAATATATGTTTGAAAAATACTAATTTAATTTTTTATTGATTTTCATCATGTCATAGCCTTGTGATGTGATTGGAAAATATATATTGTGTTAGGAACCTCTTAATGGAAAAAACACCAAAAAACTCTAGCTGTCTCAGTAGATTAACAGAGTGAAAAAATTATTTCCAAATTTTAATAATTTTTGCTTGGGCCTAAGAACGGTTTTTCAAATTGTGTAAAATTATTTTTGGAATCGTGTTGTGAACCAAATCGGTTCAGCCGATCTTGAGAAAAACCAGTTTTTGGATTGAACTTTCCGCCCTCATAACTCCACTCCAATAGCGCCTATCAGGCTAAAAACTTTTCAGAGTGAGCTTCTCACTGGTGGTCATCACATATTTCAATTTGGTGCTGATAACAGAGGGGGCAGTTTTTGTATACATTTTTAACTTACTCTGAACACGATTGGAATTCCGTCTCAACCAGTTTGATAGACGGCTAAAGTACTACTTATACTGAATAGCATAATAGTATTAATTTCTGTAATTTTGCAAAAATACGACCGCTTGTTATTCTCCAGTAGGAATTCCCTGAAGTGGGAATATAATAGGGGTAGCTCAAATTCACTGTTTTAATATGGTTTTTTCCACTGGGCATCATTTCTATCATTTTCATTTCTGGTAAATTTTGTTGTTTCCATTGACAACACATCATTTTGTTGACATTCACAACGAAACGTGGACAAAAGCAGCCGATTCTTTAATTTTTATGATTATTAGTTGGCTGAAGGATTTGTTATTGTGTGGGCTATATTAATTTAAGTGCTGCTTTGATTTGCCTGATTAATAAGCAAGCTAGTTAGGCAAACCTTCAATTCAATAAAGATTTTAAAACATTTAACCACGCCCTGTCCAAGGCATGAAAGTAGTTGAAACTAATTTTAGATGATTAAAGACCAGCCTTCGCATAATAAGCAAGGGATTAAAAAATCGTAGAGCCGAAATATTAGGTCTATGATAGGGCCAATGATTTTGATGACCCTTCAGAATTAATAATACATCGTACCTTAAGACTCAACAACACAATTAAAATAAAGCTAAAATATATTTATTTCACCTATTTTTTAATGCATGAACCCCAAATGTAATGCACAAAATAAATCTACGTTGTGTCTATTTGACTTCATTTTTATCAATCCTTCATGCACTCCAAGACTTCAAGCCTCTCGGCACCAATGCGCTTGAGCTTCTCCGTCCTCTTTTCTAAAAGAGGAGAGCTGTTGGGTAGTTTTTCTGCGCTTACTTCTTGGCTGCGACGATGTCGGTTCCTTATTCAAAGAAAGTGGCTCTCTGATATTTTGGTTATTCTGATGACACTAATGGCAGTGAGAGAATGTCGAAAAAAAAAACATAATTTTTAAGAAATGGCACCAAATGAAAGGAAATGAAAATGAAGAAACGTATGGCAGAAATGATATAATTTCCTTCATTTCTTGTCATTTCAAGAAATGATGTTTCATTTCTTTGGTGGAAAAGGCTATTAAATACAAAAGTAAAATCAAATTTGATTGTTAGGTTTTACTATGCGATTTTTCCCGTAGAGTGGATATACTAAACTGTAGAGGCCAGGCGTACGACATCGCTGCTGCTATACACCCAAAAAAAATTTCCTTAAGTTTTAGGAAAATGGATTTTATTACCTAAAATGTAATTTTCAGGGCATAAATGCCAAAAATATGGGGCACATTACCTATAAAATCTTGTTTTAGGTAGGGAAATTTTAGGAATCTATTGCCTTAAAATTATGTCATTTTCCTAAACTATTAGCATTTTGACTTGAAATACATCCTCTTTATTGTCAGCTATCTGTAAACCCGGCGTCGCCCGGGCTCTTTTAAGCAAAGACAACAAAGATACAATATCTATAAAATTTTGGCATGACATTCGAGGAGAGGCAGGACAAAATTGTGGAAGAATTCGATACTTTAAACTTTCTGGGGGAATTATGCATTCTAAAGTGCAATTAATAGATAATTAATTTAATGACAAATTTAAATTTAAAACAAACAACCGCCAATTCCGTCGGGAAATTTTTTTGAACCTCTTAAACCTTAAAGCTTAAAAAAATTAAGTCCATATTGTTTTAGAATCTTAATTTTAATTTTCGCCCTACTATCCAAAGCTAATAGATTTTTTTTTGTATTTTAATCGATAGTACAACTCCTGAGAAATGTGGTCCTAAAATTTCAGCTCATTTGGAGTCATACTGAATGAGATATGAAGTCAAACACCCAGCCCCTTACTATAAACTTTAAACACGCTTTTTCAAAACGAGTTTTTTAAAGTCGGTGACCGCGATAACTCAAAAATTTGTTGACCGTTTAAAATTTTGAACATTTCATTAATATATATTTAACTCCCAGCCAACGACCCCTTTTATTTATGTTTTGCTTCTAACCAATGTTACCGCGATAAAATGGCGCATTATTTAGTCAAAAAAACGTATTTTAAGCTTAAACGACCATACAAAAAATAAAAGACAATTTTATTAATAAAAGGGCATCGTTGGCAGGGACGTATAGTTCCAAACAACAAATATTTTCTAATCCCATGTGTTTCGGATGATACTACGATTTGTAATCCGGGTCTCCGTAAGGGGTTTAATTCATGACCTGGCCTACCTGAAGCGGCTAAACTTCCGTTGTTTCTTGACATTTTTACGTACGAAAATTTATTTCTGGACGTCTTCACTTTGAATCTTTGTGAGCGGTTTACCAATCATGAAGATATTTTAGAAGGGTTTTCGGAGCTCTTCAAGAATGATTCAGGCGATTTTGACCATGAGGACATTAAATTTGTCGAAACTATTGAATTCTACCAAGAATTTTTAGATAATGGGCCACCTGCTGTTCTTATCGAGCTTCTAAGTTGAAACCAATATTTAATGCGAAGAGGCTATTCTCAGCCAAAAAGTTCGATGAAAGCGCTGGAAAAGAAAATTTTCCAAAAATATTTAAGTAGCTCAGTATATTTGCATCACTGCCAATAACAACCGCAACTCTAGAAAGAACATTTTCTAGTTAAAAGCGTATTAACACGATTCAACAATCCACCATCCTTCTGAATTACTCGTATTACCTAATTACAAATGATTTTGTATTTCTTGTTTTATTGTACAACCGCTTAAATGACTTGGCTGCTTTGGTTGTTCATCATGAATCCATGAGATGATAAAATGAGATAGCATTGCTAATAATATTTTTAAGATACAAAAATATGTTCCCCCCCATTCTAAAAGCTATCTACGCCACTGCCTTGCTCCATGAGGTAGCTTACGGCCACTCAGTCGCATTAAAAATTGCCGTAAAATAAAAATAAAAGTTCGCGCACAAAGAACCAATATGACAAGTGCAATTGCCTCGCTTCGAAAGGAAAGGTTAAAACAAAAATATATTGCATATCAGAGACGACTGCAAAAACAAATACATGCAGTGTGAAAGCATTATAGTGTACATATAAGTGTTGATTTCTTGGAAACGAGGCAGCGCATTGGCGTGCCGAACCAACACAACGAGCTTATACTGTGTGTGTGTGTGTTTTTATACTCTGTACCGAAGGTACATAGAGTATTATAAGTTTGTGCAAAAGTATGTAACATCCAGAAGTAAGCATCTCCGACCCCATAAAGTATATATATTCTTGATCAGCATCAACAGCCGAGTCGATATAGCCATGTCCGTCTGTCCGTCTGTCCGTCTGTCTGTCTGTCCGTATGAACGCACAGATCTCAGAGATGGTAAGAGATAGAGGTTTGACATGTATGGGACATATGCTTCTTATGTCTGCAGGCAGATCAAGTTTATTTTCAATTTTGGCCACGCCCCCTCCCGCCCTCGCAATTTAGAAAAAACGTCATATCTCCCACAGTTTTGAAGATAGATGGCTTATTCCTTCTGGATATATTTAGTTATTAGTATAACTTATCGATCCGCCAAAGAAATGACGAAGATCGGATGAACGGTTTTCGAGTTATGATCAAAAGACAAATTTTCTTGGTACAGAGTATGTTATAGTCGGGCATGACCGACTTTCTTTCTTGTTTTTTTATACCCTTGTCGAAATGTTTGTAAAGCATAGAAGGAAGCATTTCCGACCACAAAAAGTATACATATTTTTACTAGCATGACGAGCTGAGTCGATATAGCCATGTCCGTCTGCCTGTTTCTATGTCAGTTTTAAAGCTATCGCCACCAAACTTTGCAAAAAGTCTTCTGGTCCAAATACGCTTCTCATTTGTCGGAACCGGCCGGATCGGATGACTATAACATATATCTGCCATAGGAACGATCGGTCAAAAAACTAGTTCTAGTGAGAAAAACTTTTTTGTTTTTAATGCAAATGTCTCCAAACTCCGTAATTACTAGTTTTCAATGCATCTCCATAATTCTGCCAAATTTGGTCGAAATCGGACATCTATATGGTATAGCTGTCATACAAAAGTAAGTCAGAAAAGTAGTCTTATTGGGAAAAACTTGTTTGTTATCAGTGGACATGTCCTTCAAATTAGTTAAAAAACGTGCAAAGTTAACTTTCCTCTTTTTTTTAATTCGTTTATTTTATTGTTGGGAGTGGGGCTGCATCTCTGCTGTACGGCCGCTAAGCAATGCTGCGCAGAGACCTCAGCTCCGCTACTTAACACCGGTTCTCCTTAGGCGCTCTACTCTGCGCAGTTTCACTATAATTTGGGCCGAGAAAGTCCTTATCAGCTTCCAATTCTTGCTTCGTTGCCACATTATTGGGACCATGTTCCCCACGGTTATGTGCCTTCCGAGAGATGCCTTAAGTTGCTCCCTTTCGTGAGTGAATCCGCGTCTTCCTCTTGTATTCCCACACCAGGTATATTCTGCACTTTGGTCGTGGCCAAAACGGTGTAGGTAGTTGCGAAAGCATATTTCAGCACCCTGTTGTTGAGGTAACTTCTGATAATGAGGAGCAGATATAAGGGGACTCCAAAGCCTGACAGCGCACCCAAAATGCAGCTCCAACTTGCCGAATTGAAGGCATTGCGTATGTCCAGTGTGACCACTAGACAATACTCCTTGCCTCCAACCTTTCATCTCGTTCCCTCTACCGCCTTCGTCGCCGTGTCCACTACCATATTGATGGCATCAATGGTGGACCGTGCTTTCTGGAAACCAAACTGGCGATGCGAGAGAGTTACCAGCTGCAGAAATGGCCCATTCCAGGCGTGTAGCTATTATCTTCTCTAACAGCTTACCGGCAGAGTCGATAAGAAAAATTGGCCTATACGAAGAAGCTTCTCCTGGTGGTTTGCCTGGCTTTGGGAGCAGGACCAACTTCTGTATTTTCCATTTCACTGGAAAAGTACCCTCACGGAGACACTGGCTGTATAGTGCCGCGAACACCTCGGGTACATATCACAAGCACATATCACAAGCACATATCACAAGCACATATCACAAGCACATATCACAAGCACATATCACAAGTTTCACGAGGTCATTCGGCTGAGGCTGAGGCACCTGCGCATTTAGTTTTTTCACCACGATCTTATACGCGCTTCCCCATTGGTAGTGATATGCAGAGTCGCACAGCTCAAGGAAACATTTTCGCTTGCTCTCCTTGATAGCAGTCTTGAGAGCTCGCCTGCATCTGCGGAATGTTGCTTGACGTTCACAATAGGCTGGGCTTCCATGTGAGTGTTGATATCGTCTTCTTGAGCGGTTGCAGGCGCCTGGCCTCTGTGATTTGGTCATGCCACCAGTATACGGGTTCGTGATGCCTTCCAATCGGCTTGCGAATTGCCATGCTGGCTTCGCATGCTTCCTCCAATTGGTTCATGACGCTTCCTGCCATAACTTCCGCACTTCCCGAGGCAGCTATGTTCGCCAATGCGCCTGCAAAGTCTTGCGTTCGCAGTGACTAACGAACGTAAGGTACACCACAGATCCATTTCGCGCTCTGCTAAAAGTGTGCTGAGTGCGCTGGTTCAGCAAATCAATTTCTAGATTGGTGAAGGCCTCTGCAGGATCCTGCCTCTCGCATTGGTGAACCTGCTGCCCGTCTAGGGTTGCAGAGAAATCTGTCGTGCCTAGACTGGGGCCGAGGTATACGCTATAAATCACATGTCCTGGAATTTTCACGGACGAAGCCATCCTCTGCTCGGCACGTAGAAAGTTGCGCTGCAACTGTACCAAACAGCCAAATAGTTTTCTTCTTGTGCTGCCAACGGCCACTTGCTGCTGTCGCCGTGCACGGTTCTCTGAGCATCGAGATCCGTGGGCCGCTCTCGCACTGTTTGCGACAGTAGATCTTGCGCAGCAATACTGGATCAAGTTAACTTAAATCAACTGCATGTTCGTGCTGTAGGGGCTCCGTTGCGACAAGCAGCGTGCACGTTCGGCTGCCATGACGGCGATTCACATCTTGGATGCCCTTGGTGGTACATAGGTAGCATCTTTCAGTGTTCTGACAGGCTGATTTTGTGACAAGCTTCTCCACTTTGAGACAGCTGTTTGTGCGATCCACAGGGCTACTGCATCCAGCGGCATTATGCCCAATCTCAGACACCTATAGCACCTCATCCCTCGCGCTGCTTTATTCCCAGCGTGTCCAGACGATTTTAACCTTTCCCAGGTCCAGAACCCGCCTAGCGTGGCTTGTCCAGTAAGCTTTTGACGCTGCAAACGCTACAGCGCTGACCCCAAGCACCTGCTCCATCCCAGCCTTCAGCTGTTGGGTGCATTCCAGGCCTGGCCCGTTCAGTTCGAGCTACAGATCGCCCTTTGCCCTGCGTCGGACCTTCTTTACGTTTTCGGCTACCTTTTTGAGCTCATCGTCCTGGCGTCTCGTGATCATATTGAGGACTTCACCATATGAGAGACCGGCTCCGCCAGAGACGCTACTGCGTCTGCTCGAGGTTTTTGGGGCGGACCTCGGGTCAGCTTTTTATCATCACCTTTCCTGCCAACCTTCTGCCACTGCTCCTTGGGACCTGGTTTAATGCCTACTGGTCTGATGGTGCTTGCAGACTCAGTTCGCACCTCATTAGCTACGGCCATCTCTGGGCGTGTCTTCGCTTGGGTTCGGTTGGCAGGCGCGAAGGCGCCTTGTTTACGGACCCTTGGGGAGGTTTGGGTCGAACACTCAGACTGAGCTTTTCCTTTAGCTGCCTTGCCGCTTTGCTCGATGTTGGTGGTTACTCCCAGGGTGGGCGTTGTTTGAGCTGAGCTGTCAGCTTTCACCGGGGCTAAGTGCTCCTTCACAACGTATGCAGATGGTGAACGCTCGGGTTCTATAAGCTCATTGCATAGGGAGCAGCAGCTTGATTCTGCTAGCACAGATTCCACGGTCTCACATACGCTCAGCTATACATGCCTCATCTTTGCTAGCGAATCCTTCATTCCCTGCTTGATGTGGCGCACTACCGGTCTCTTCTGGCAATTTTTGCCGCTTTTGCGAATGGATCCCCTACCGTTTCAGTAATAGCCACAGCATGCCTCCTCGCAACTTGCGCCATCGTCTCGTTAGGGGTGCCCCACTTCGCATGGGGCGATCTTGTCGACTGGCATCGAGCAAGCGCCCCTTGCTTTGGCAGCTTCAGAATTTTCCTAAATTAATTATAATTAATTAATTATCCTAAGGAGTCCTGCGGTGGCCAAAAGTTTCCCTCTGACGTTTAACCGTTGGGAGCTATACCGTGTGTGTGATTTGATTAATAACACAGGTCGACACCCAAAATGATTCAAGGATCAGACAAGGATATTCTTATAGGATTTTCATCGTTGAAAACGAATCTGGCCTTCAAAAGTACCCATCACGTAGTGATTTTAAGACTGGTCTCAAAGCCTCAAAAAACCCTGTTTTCGCCCTTTTCAATCACGTGTAGGACTACTTCTGATATAAGGGACTTCTGCAAGCAACACCTAATACCCAGTTTTTCAAATATACCCATTGAACGCGAACTAAGGGAAATTTAAAAAACAGAGTAGGAGATAATGCTTACAGAAGTTCCTTATATTAGAATTTAAGTGTCTCATACCATATTTTAAAAAGATTCATTTATTAGAAGTACGCAATCAGGGCTGCATCATACAAAACGAAACGGATTCACTTCGAAACTCGACTCCGAATCGGATTGCAGCCCTAATTTTAATCATTACAGTTAAAAATATATTTTTCCTTATTTAGATCCAGAGGAATCCGATTATGACTTAAATAGGCTACTGTGCAGCAGTGATGGCACCGCAACCCTTGATGAAATTTTGAACAAATTCTTACAAACAGCGATCTGAATCGCTTGCTAAGTCAAAAGGACTTGAGGTTATTTTGATTTTATTTACAAATAGCTTATTTTGATTTTATTTACAAATACTAAAATCTTTTATTCAATCTCGTTCCAGATATATCTTGTTTCACTTTAAAATATCCGGAGAGTGGAAATATTTTCTTTGAAAAGTTCTCCATCTTTAAAGATTGCGTAATTCCAATAGCGCAAAATAGGGTAAAAGAGCCTTTTAGCGTCGAGTTGCTTAAATCTCTTAATGGAGCTCCAGAAGGTAAATTATTGATATTTATGAGTGAAAGATATACCTATGGTTTTTATTTATATTTTAAACAGAACCCGTCAATGCTGAAGCATTGGATGCTTGTTTTAAAATATTCACAGACTTACAAATTGTAAGTTACAATATCCAGAAGAGAGTAAATTTGTATGGATGTTCATAAAACAATATTTTTTGACATTACCATCAAAACTGAAGATAATAAGTCAAATATTTTATCATTCATTAATGATCTCAATGTTACCAATCCCTTTAACACTTAAAAGATTGTTGTTATTACTTTTTTAATAAACAGGACCAAAATGGCTTTTTCTTATGTATGTAAATTTCATGGTTCGTAAATTAACACACATTATTTTTAACACGAGAAAAATTAACACAATGAAAAACGAGAGCGTAAGTTAAAGTCGGCCCTGTCCGACTTCGAAATACCCGTTACTCAGCTCAGCTCGGATAAGTATGCAACATTTTTTTAACTCGGCCATTTATTATCCGATCCTTTTGAAAATTTGTGAGATTGTAGATGTTGGCCACATAGACTACACTGCAAAATAGACTACTCGATATCTTGAAAACTGTGGGAGTTATTCAATATTTTTTATTGCGGGGGCGGGAGGGGGCGTGGCCAAAATTTGAAACAAACTTGATCTGCCTACAGACAATACTAGCTTACGTATAAAATTTGGTTGCTCTAGCTCTTCTAGTCTCTGAGATCTAGGTGTTCATACAGACGGACGGACGGACGGACGGACGGACGGACGGACGGACGGACGGACGGACGGACGGACGGACAGACGGACATGGCTATATCGACTCGGCTGTTGATGCTGATCAAGAATATATATACTTTATGATATCGGAGATGCTTCCTTCTGCCTGTTACATACATTTGCACGACTTTAGTATACCCTTTTTACTCTACGAGTAACGGGTATAAATACAGTGTGTAAAAATTTTTATACCCGTTACTCGTAGAGTAAAAAGGGTATACTAAAGTCGTGCAAATGTATGTAACAGGCAGAAGGAAGCATCTCCGATATCATAAAGTATATATATTCTTCATCAGCATCAACAGCCGAGTCGATATAGCCATGTCCGTCTGTCCGTCCGTCCGTCCGTCCGTCCGTCCGTCTGCATGAACACCTAGATCTCAGAGACTAGAAGAGCTAGACCAACCAAATTTTATACGTAAGCTAGTATTGTCTGTAGGCAGATCAAGTTTGTTTCAAATTTTGGCCACGCCCCCTCCCGCCTTCGCAATAAAAAATATTGAATAACTCCCACAATTTTTAAGATATCGAACCAAACAGCCAAATAGTTTTCTTTCTTGTGCTGCCAACGGCCCACTTGCTGCTGTCGCCAACCTTGTACGGTTCTCTGAGTATCGCAAGATCCGTGGGCCGCTCTCGCACTGTTTGCGACAGTAGATCTTGCGCAGCGATACTGTGATTCAAGTTAACTTAAATCAACTGCATGTTTGTGCTGTCTAGGGGCTCCGTTGCGACAAGACAGCGTGCACGTTCGGCTGCCATGACGGTGATTCACATCTTGGATGCCCTTGGTGGTACATAGGTAGCATCTTTCAGTGTTCTGACAGGCTGCTATTTTGTGACAAGCTTCTCCACATTTGAGACAGCTGTTTGTGCGATCCACAGGGCTACTGCATCCAGCGGCATTATGCCCAATCTCCAGACACCTATAGCACCTAAATCCCTCGCGCTGCTTTATTCGACAGCGTGTCCAGACGATTTTAACCTTTCCCAGGTCCAGAACCCGCCTAGCGTGGCTTGTTGAGTAAGCTTTTGACGCTGCAAACGCTGACCAGCGCTGACCCCAAGCACCTGCTCCATCCCAGCCTTCAGCTGTTGGGTGCATTCCAGGCCTGGCCCGTTCAGTTCGAGCTACAGATCGCCCTTTGCCCTGCGTCGGACCTTCTTTACGTTTTCGGCTACCTTTTTGAGCTTATCGTCCTGGCGTCTCGTGATCATATTGAGGACTTCACCATATGAGAGACCGGCTCCGCCAGAGACGACTATTGCGTCTGTTCGAGGTTTTTGGGGCGGAACCTCGGGTCGCTTTTTATCATCACCTTTCCTGCCAACCTTCTGCCACTGCTCCTTGGGACCTGGTTTAATGCCTACTGGTCTGATGGTGCTTGCAGACTCAGTTCGCACCTCATTAGCTACGGCCATCTCTGGGCGTGTCTTCGCTTGGGTTCGGTTGGCAGGCGCGAAGGCGCCTTGTTTACGGACCCTTGGGGAGGTTTGGGTCGAACACTCAGACTGAGCTTTTCCTTTAGCTGCCTTGCCGCTTTGCTCGATGTTGGTGGTTACTCCCAGGGTGGGCGTTGTTTGAGCTGAGCTGTCAGCTTTCACCGGGGCTAAGTGCTCCTTCACAACGTATGCAGATGGTGAACGCTCGGGTTCTATAAGCTCATTGCATAGGGAGCAGCAGCTTGATTCTGCTAGCACAGATTCCACGGTCTCACATACGCTCAGCTATATATGCCTCATCTTTGCTAGCGAATCCTTCATTCCCTGCTTGATGTGGCGCACTACCGGTTTCTTCTGGCAATTTTTGCCGCTTTTGCGAATGGATCCCCTACCATTTCAGTAATAGCCACAGCATGCCTCCTCGCAACTTGCGCCATCGTCTCGTTAGGGGTGCCCCACTTCGCATGGGGCGATCTTGTCGACTGGCATCGAGCAAGCGCCCCTTGCTTTGGCAGCTCCAGAATTTTCCTAAATTAATTATAATTAATTAATTATCCTAAGGAGTCCTGCGGTGGCCAAAAGTTTCCCTCTGTCGTTTAACCGTTGGGAGCTATACCGTGTGTGTGATTTGATTAATAACACAGGTCGACACCCAAAATGATTCAAGGATCAGACAAGGATATTCTTGTAGGATTTTCATCGTTGAAAACGAATCTGGCCTTCAAAAGTACCCATCACGTAGTGATTTTAAGAAAAATGGTCTCAAAGTCTCAAAAAACCCTGTTTTTGCCCTTTTTCAATCACGTGTAGGACTACTTCTGATATAAGGGACTTCTGCAAGCAACACCTAATACCCAGTTTTTCAAATATACCCATTGAACGCGAACTAAGGGAATATTTAAAAAACAGAGTAGGAGATAATGCTTACAGAAGTTCCTTATATTAGAATTTAAGTGTCTCATACCATATTTTTAAAAAGATTCATTTATTAGAAGTACGCAATCAGGGCTGCATCATACAAAACGAAACGGATTCACTTCGAAACTCGACTCCGAATCGGATTGCAGCCCTAATTTTAATCATTACAGTTAAAAATATATTTTTCCTTATTTAGATCCAGAGGAATCCGATTATGACTTAAATAGGCTACTGTGCAGCAGTGATGGCACCGCAACCCTTGATGAAATTTTGAACAAATTCTTACAAACAGCGATCTGAATCGCTTGCTAAGTCAAAAGGACTTGAGGTTATTTTGATTTTATTTACAAATAGCTTATTTTGATTTTATTTACAAATACTAAAATCTTTTATTCAATCTCGTTCCAGATATATCTTGTTTCACTTTAAAATATCCGGAGAGTGGAAATATTTTCTTTGAAAAGTTCTCCATCTTTAAAGATTGCGTAATTCCAATAGCGCAAAATAGGGTAAAAGAGCCTTTTAGCGTCGAGTTGCTTAAATCTCTTAATGGAGCTCCAGAAGGTAAATTATTGATATTTATGAGTGAAAGATATACCTATGGTTTTTATTTATATTTTAAACAGAACCCGTCAATGCTGAAGCATTGGATGCATGTTTTAAAATATTCACAGACTTACAAATTGTAAGTTACAATATCCAGAAGAGAGTAAATTTGTATGGATGTTCATAAAACAATATTTTTTGACATTACCATCAAAACTGAAGATAATAAGTCAAATATTTTATCATTCATTAATGATCTCAATGTTACCAATCCCTTTAACACTTAAAAGATTGTTGTTATTACTTTTTTAATAAACAGGACCAAAATGGCTTTTTCTTATGTATGTAAATTTCATGGTTCGTAAATTAACACACATTATTTTTAACACGAGAAAAATTAACACAATGAAAAAATACAGTGTGTAAAAATTTTTATACCCGTTACTCGTAGAGTAAAAAGGGTATACTAAAGTCGTGCAAATGTATGTAACAGGCAGAAGGAAGCATCTCCGATATCATAAAGTATATATATTCTTCATCAGCATCAACAGCCGAGTCGATATAGCCATGTCCGTCTGTCCGTCCGTCCGTCCGTCCGTCTGTATGAACACCTAGATCTCAGAGACTAGAAGAGCTAGACCAACCAAATTTTATACGTAAGCTAGTATTGTCTGTAGGCAGATCAAGTTTGTTTCAAATTTTGGCCACGCCCCCTCCCGCCTTCGCAATAAAAAATATTGAATAACTCCCACAATTTTTAAGATATCGAGCTCAGATTTTGCAGTGTAGTCTATGTGGCCAATATCTACAATCTCACAAATTTTCACAAGGATCGGATAATAAATGGCCGAGTTAAAAAAATGTTGCATACTTATCCGAGCTGAGCTGAGTAACGGGTATTTCGAAGTCGGCCAGGGCCGACTTTAACTTACGCTCTCGTTTTATTTTCACACGTGTAAATAACATTTTTTTCACAAGAAAAAAATTAATTTTTTTCATGAAACTAACACGAACATTTTTCACACGCATGATTCTATCACGCGTGTGAGAAATTTTAGCAGCCTTCTGTAAAAAAAAAATGAGATCAAATTTTGTTCACAAAATTTCTCACACGCGTGTAAAAAATTTTCAGAATATTTTTTTCACTGCATTGGTGTTGGTGTGTATATGAGAGTCGGCTGTGTGTCGTATTCTCGTGCGCGGCTGCGGATCGGCCAGGCACACTGAGCTGACAAACGGGGGTGGAAAATTTTAAGACGCGAGTGCCTGTGCCTGAGGGCCATAAAAATTGCGATCGGCTGCGTTCTGACCAATCAATGAGCTGTCAGGAACTGCATTTTTCTGCGGTCTCCGCTAATATCCATTTTTAGGCACAGTTTACGACTTTTTACTTTATCAGCAATGGAGTCGCGCGAGAGTGCCTGTCCCTTTTATATGGGGGTCATACAAATTCGAGATCTGCTGTTTTTGCAATGACCTGCCAACCATCAATGGACTGCGAATCAAAATAGGTACGAGCTTACCCTTTTAAAAAAAGGATAAATGCAAAATGGATATTAGCAGAGACATCTCCAAATTTTGTGAAAAAAATTTGCTCTCATTTTTTTTTACAGAAGGCTGCTAAAATTTCTCACACGCGTGATAGAATCATGCGTGTGAAAAATGTTCGTGTTAGTTTCATGAAAAAAATAATTTTTTTCTTGTGAAAAAAAATGTTATTTACACGTGTGAAAATAAAAATTTTTATACTCTGTACCGTAGGTACATAGAGTATTATAAGTTTGTGCAAAAGTATGTAACAGGCAGAAGGAAGCATCTCCGACCCTATAAAGTATATATATTCTTGATCAGCATCAACAGCCGAGTCGATATAGCCATGTCCGTCTGTCCGTCCGTCTGTCTGTCCGTATGAACGCACAGATCTCAGAGATGGTAAGAGATAGAGGTTTGACATGTATGGGACATATGCTTCTTATGTCTGCAGGCAGATCAAGTTTATTTTCAATTTTGGCCACGCCCCCTCCCGCCCCCACAATATGGAAAAAACGTCATATCTCCCACAGTTTTGAAGATAGATGGCTTGTTCCTTCTGGACATATTTAGTTATTAGGATAACTTATCGATCCGCCAAAGAAATGAAGAAGATCGGATGAACGGTTTTCGAGTTATGATCAAAAGACAAATTTTCTTGGTACAGAGTATGTTATAGTCGGGCTTGACCGACTTTCTTTCTTGTTTTCATTGATGTTAATTATCATGACTGAAAAATATCATTTGTGCATTTTACGAACCCTGGTAAATTTTGAAACATTAGTTTTGAAATGATGTCGCTATTTTTCAAACATTTAAATGAAAGACATAAGTGTGACTTATCTTATTTGTGTGGATTTATCGATTGCCCTCAAACGTTTTCATCAGTGGATGTATTAAGTTGCCACGTGAAATGGGAAGAAAAAACTATTATAGATAATGATTTGCCTAAAAACAAAAATCAACAAAAAAGAGTAGACTCGAACTTAGATAAAATCAACCTTGTTAAACGAAATCATCTTTCCAATGACAATGAACATGAAAATGAACCAAATATTAGTCATTTTTCTAAACAAACAAGAAAGAATGTCGATCAAGCCCAACTACAACATACTATAACTCGACAACCGTTCATCTGATCTTCACCATTGCTTTGGCGGATCAATAAGTTATCCTGATTACTAAATATGTATAGAAGGAACGAACCATATATCTTGTAAACTGTGGGAGATATGACGTTTTTTTCTAAATTGTGGGGGCGGGAGGGGGCGTGGACAAAATAAAAAATAAACTTAATCTCCCTACAGACATGAGAAGAATATGTCCCATACATGTCAAACCTCTATCTCTTACCACCTCTGAGATCTGTGCGTTCATACAGACAGACAGACGGACAGACGGACATGACTCGGCTGTTGATGCTGATCAAGAATATATATACTTTATGCGGTCGGAGATGCTTCCTTCTGGCTGTTACATACTTTTGCACAAGCTTAATATACTCTATGTACCTACGGTACAGAGTATAAAACGGTAGATAGTAGCTTAGAAAACTCTGCGTTAAAATTAACATTAACAAGAAAGAAAGTCGGTCCAGCCCGACTATAACATACTCTGTACCAAGAAAATTTGTCTTTTGATCATCCGATCTTCTTCATTCCTTTGGCGGATCGATAAGTTATCCTAATAACTAAATATGTCCAGAAGGAACAAGCCATCTATCTTCAAAACTGTGGGAGATATGACGTTTTTTCTAAATTCTGGGGGCGGGAGGGGGCGTGTCCAAAATTGAAAATAAACTTGATCTGCCTGCAGACATAAGAAGCATATGTCCCATACATGTCAAACCTCTATTTCTTACCATCTCTGAGATCTGTACGTTCATACGGACAGACAGACAGACATACGGACAGACGGACGGACAGACGGACATGGCTATATCGACTCGGCTGTTGATGCTGATCAAGAATATATATACTTTATGGGGTCGGAGATGCTTCCTTCTGGATGTTACATACTTTTGCACAAACTTATAATACTCTATGTGCCTTCGGTTCAGAGTATAAAAATATTTTCTGTTACCAAATGTATTTGATGACTTTTTAACTCATCTCAATTATTTAAAGGAGCAAGAAACTTTTTTTTTATATATATTTTTATATATGTTTATTTGACAAAGTTATGTAGCCTATGACTTATTTACTAAAATAAACAAAAGTGTATATAGCTTTCTTGATATGGGCGCTGTCTCTAGTCGAGCTCTCTAGTCCTTAGCTTTCATTTTACATTAGGTTTCCATTTTTTAAATACATGGCTGGTTAGTTGACTTACAGGATGTGGGTGTAGGTATGTTATAAATGTGCTTGCAGAGAAAAATTTGGGGAAAACAATGCATACATAATTATAAATAAAATAAAAATAACCTAACTTAATTACGGGGGGCTGGGAGTGGTGGTTAAGGGGAGGGGAGGGAAAGAGGGATCAATTTAGTCTGAGAGCAACCAACATTTTTTGGCCGTATCTAGCGACTGTGTTTTGTCTTTGTCGGTTATTTTGCAGTCGAATCGCTTGTTTATATTTGTTAGGGCTTTACAATCTACGGGTTTATTCTTTGCCCTTCTGTTTATGTGGTACAAAATTGGGATACCATCGTTATTTAAGACGTAACCGTTTTTGTCCAAGAATATGAATACTTCTGGGGGTGTGAATCCGTTTAGTAATGCCCTTTGAAAATAGCCTTCGCTTTCTAAAAATGGTGCACTTATGAGAAAGTTATCCGTATTTTCGGTACATCTTCTTATATGGTTTCTAGTAAAGTTAATTATTTGGATGTCTACGCTCCAAATTTTTGCTGCCTTGTATAATGTTTCTTTTGAGTGGTATTTTATAAAGTTGCTATTTGGTGTTCTATATAAAGATGTGCACGACCTTAACAGTTTTCTTAAACGTTCCATATTTGATGGCGAAATGTTGTACCATATTGGACAGGCGTATGTCAGAACAGAACATAGTTTTGTATAATTGGAAAGCTTTGTTTGTTTTGGCTAGTTGTTCGTTTACATGTTTGTTGAAAAAGAGGAACCGGTCTAGAAAAACTCCTAGATATTTAATTGAGTTTGAAGGCGGAATCGCGACATCATCATTGCTGGTTATCCTAAACTGTTTCCAATACTTCCTAACATTGTAGTTACATTTTCTTATTTGAGGGCCGGAATAATATACTTTCGCATTTATCAAAGTTAATTTTTAGCTGCCAATTTTCAGTAAAGCGTGTTATAGTCTTTATTTTATTCTGTAGATTTTCGTTTATTTTCTGGGTTGTGCTGTCTGCGTGGTATATGACTATGTCGTCAGCAAAAGCAATAATGTTGTCCATCTTGCTTACAAGGTCTAGGATATATAAATTAAAGAGAATAGGTGCGATGAAGGTACCTTGTTGTAACTCGTTTTTTACTGGGAAGTCTTTTTCACTAAAGGTCTTTTTGATGTGAACTCTAAATCACTCTATGAGTATCAAAAGATTGAGTGGAAATTTCAAGCTCATAAGCTCAACAACTAGTCCTTGGATCCAAACTTTGTCGAACGCTTTTTCCAGGTCTATAAAGCAGGCCCCTGTAACACATTTTTTATTCCAATTCCAGTTGATTTCCGAAACTAGAAGGTTAATAGCATGGACTGTTGAATGCCCGTATTTGAAGCCAAATTGCTTATGGCTAATTAGATCTTCGTCCTCTAAATGTTTGTTTATGTTTATGATAATTTCAAAAATCTTACTAATATTAGGTAGCAAGCTGATAGGCCTAAGGTTTTTTTATACTCTGTACCGAAGGTACATGGAGTATTATAAGGTTGTGCAAAAGTATGTACATCCAGAAGGAAGCATCTCCGACCCCATAAAGTATATATATTCTTGATCAGCATCAACAGCCGAGTCGATATAGCCATGTCCGTCTGTCCGTCCGTCCGTCCGTCCGTCTGTCCGTCTGTCCGTCTGTCTGTCCGTATGAACGCACAGATCTCAGAGATGGTAAGAGATAGAGGTTTGACATGTATGGGACATATGCTTCTTATGTCTGCAGGCAGATCAAGTTTATTTTCAATTTTGGCCACGCCCCCTCCCGCCCCCGCAATTTAGAAAAAATGTCATATCTCCCACAGTTTTGAAGATAGATGGCTTGTTCCTTCTAGACATATTCAATTATTAAGATAGCTTATCGATCCGCCAAAGAAATGAAGAAGATCGGATGAACGGTTTTCGAGTTATGATCAAAAGACAAATTTTCTTGGTACAGAGTATGTTATAGTCGGGCTTGACCGACTTTCTTTCTTGTTTAATACTGTTTTTGTCCTTGTTTTTTTTTTTGGATAACTATTAGCTTTGCTGTTTTCCATTGGTGGGGAAAATATGAATTATTAAGCATATTATTAAATAAAGTGCAGTATTCTAGGATTACTTTAGATGGAAGGTTTTTTAATATAATATTCGGAATGTTGTCTAGACCCGTAGATAGTTTATTCTTAAGTTTGGAAAATATATTCATTAAGTCGCTTGCTTGAATAAAGTAGTTATTCGCTTGGCTAGGGTCTAACTCGATGGCTTTTTTTAGTGAACTAAACTCGGTTATCGTTGATGCCGCGCCTTCGTACTTTGCTTTTATTTTGTTGCATTCACCCGAAATCGATAGGCAAAGCGCAAGGCGCCGAATTTGAAATGGCCTCGATTGAGGCGAGTTGGCAGCCCACGCCATGATCGTAGGAAGGGGAAATGCGATCCACTGGTAGAGAGAAAGGGAGGGGGAGCCAATTACATCCGAAAGAAGTAGTCCCTTTCGCACCCACATCCAAATCGAAAGTAGGCCACGGCCTTCGATTAGGGCATTGCCCTTGAAACGAAGGGAAGCGGCACAACGGCCGGTAGGCAAGGCCATAAAAGGGGGTGTAGGGCGCACACGAGCAAGAAATTGCCACTCGAGTCGGCGGCAGACGGATATCTCACAGTCCACAGACAAAATTTTGAAAAGTTGCGGTAGCTTTTACTGGGTTTGGTTAATCGTGGCGGCTTACGAATTCCGTAAGTAGTGGAGAAATTTCGTTGTGTGAGTGAATAAAAATGTGCGTGTAATTCTTAGGAGTCCGATCATCCTCAAACCAAATCGCTCAGCGCTCGGCAAGATTGCCATCTTAATTAATTTTGGGAAGACTCCTGACGTCTGGAGGGCTGCCGTCGACGATAAAATTAAACGAGTGAGTTTGTTCCGCAAAAAGCGGCATAGCCTAGCGCCAGCCAACCCCGTACGTTTGGGGACAACAAGCGCCTCGCCGACCATCCTGGTGGTATCCTTTGTGTCCGTTCGTCCTAGGCCGAGGGCTGAAACAAAAGGGGGGGAAGGAGGCGACTGCAGACGGGAGAGCGGCTGCTCAGGCGATCCGCGCATGACCCTACCTGGCCTTAGGCAAACACACCGGGAGGCTGCCCGCGACCTCTTAAACATATCTAAGCAAATATTTAATACATACACATTTCCACATACATACATACATATATATCAAGCACGTCCTTTATTCGTATAAAATTTAAGTGTAGAAATTAAGTAGGGTAAGAAACAAAAATTTGTGAAGGCCACGCTGCGCGAGCTCGGAGGAGCGAATGATCCGTGCTGAAAAGAAAGAATTTTTGACATTTTGAAAATACGGGAGATCTGCAAACCGAAATAATATTTACCCCAAAGTCCCTGGCAGTATCTTTCCAACCGTCCGAAAATTGAAGCTTCAATAGGATAGGTAGGGAACCTGTGTTAAAGAAAAGAAAAGGGGATTCTAATTAAGTTAAACACATGAACTGAGTGTTTGTAGGTCCTCCCTTTAATCGTCCCCAAATCCACGTCTCCGTTGAAGGGAAGTCATCCCGAATATCGCCTCTTAGCTCGTGGAGTGACCTGTCGAATGAGATAAAGTCCTTGAATCATTCTGTTAGTATTGTCCAAATGATGAATTGTTAGTGATAAGATTTGAATCGACGGAGGAATCCATGTTCAAGTATAGGCAAACGTTTGTGAATTAAAATCGTAAGGATAATGGAAATGTTTGTGTGAGTCTTTTCCGTAAGGGGGGGAAAAGGAAGCTTATGGATTATGGAGTAGGCTGGTCCCGGAACGTAGAAGGGTGGCCTAAGCAGGATCAGACCGATCTGGCCACAGGAAGGGTGGGTGCGCAGAGGCATAACATCCAGGCCTCAAGTTTTGTCGCGTCCGTGCCAGGTTAGTGTGTCTTGTTTTTGCATTTTTTTGTATAGCTGATCGACCGTTGAAGAGCGAAGATGCGCTCCTGAGTGTGGATTGTGCGACCTGTGGGCATTGGGATGGACCCGACCCTGAGTGGGACGAGTTAGCCGGCATAGCCCAAAGCAAACAAAGCAGGTTCGCAACAATTTCCAAAAACCGGTTGAAGGCCTCTTTGATCATATTATTGTAGCACGCAATAATGGGACACACACGTCTGCTTCTTGTAACTTTATTCGGCGAACTGCTGCCAACGCTCATTTTCCCTCCTTATGTCTAAGTGTTGTACAGTGTTTACATTTAAGTGTCGTATAGAATACTTAGTTCTAGAGATGGTCACCGCTCAGCCTGCAGCTAGTGTGGCCTTTAATCACGACTTACTACTACATTATGAACTTCATTATCTGTGTCAATTTGTTTGGCAGAGTGGACGGATTGGAAGTGGTAGCCGATTGTGTCGAGCATATCCCTTTGGGTTTTAATTATAAAATTACCATCCTCGTCCATTGCTATATTATTCGTGACTAGACTGGACTCTTAAATAATATGTTTGTAGTCAGAAGGAATTTCGACGTGACTTATGGAACTCTCATTATTTTTCACAAAGCTACGCTTGACCTTTGCAAACTTGGATGGGTCGTTTGACCTGATATGCGTGATTTTTTGCTCCACTTGTCTATTGATGTTGGTTCTAATGCAGTCTTCTATTATCTTTTTAATAAATTTAACTTTTGTCTTGGCGTAATTAAGAGTTCGGTCATTCAGATGAGTTTCTATTCTATTGTGTTTTTTAATAAGCGTAAGTATCCTGCCTTTCTCAATAAGTAACTTTTTTTATATAGGGTGGTTGCTGAGTACTTTAGTTTGGCTATTATTGGTAAATTTCGGCACGTTTTTTTCGATGGCAGAAATAACAATTTCGTTAAGTTTGGTAAGGTGCTGGTCTATTTCTTGATTGTTTAAATTTTTATTGTTAGGTGCAGTTATATTTTGTAGAGCTAAGACGTTTAGTATGTTTTTAAGTTTTTTCCAGGGGTCTCGAGAAAATTGAAAATGTTTGTGCCATCGCGGTTTGAAACAGTGAATTGTACCGCTTGGTGATCGCTATCGTAGTCTATACATTTAAGGCAGTCTTTTGAGGTGTTATTATCCAGATGGAAGTATATTCTGCGATGCAAATGTCTAAGAAGGAATTACCTTTTGGATATGAAGGGGAGTCTGTTTTGTTTTCGGATAACCAATTTTTTAAGGAGGTACCTGTTTGGTTTGAACACAAATTGCCCCAGTCTGTATGCTTGCTATTCAGATCACCAGCGCCAGTAGTGATTAGGATTATGTAGCTTAAGTACTTCAAAAATTGTGTTCAGTTCAGCTTTAAACGATTCATTGTTGTTCCCTGCCGGATAATAAGCCGCTTTAACAAGCATGGATTTATTTGCTGTCATATCTATCCTAATGATGCAAGTTTCTAGGTGGGATAGTTTTTCTAATAGACTGTGCTCATATTTGCTAAATTTGATATGGTCTTTAATTAGGATGGCAGCCCCGCCTCCTCTAAACGCTCCAAATCAATCTTTTTTTATTGTTGTGTATCCTTCAAATTGTATTTTGTGTCTAGGGTTAAGTTTTGATTTGTTTAGAAGCAACAAATCAGGGCTATTAACGGATAGAAATTTTATTAGTTCTAGACGTCTACTACTTATGCTAATTATGGAATTTACATTAAGCGTTATAATTTTGAATGCTTTGGGAGATTTTTTATGGGATGTTGGGACTGTATCCAGTCTTGCAGATTGTTGGTTTAGTTGCTTTTGTAGGCTTTGGAGTTGATTGCAAAGAAAGAAAATTGTCTTGTGTAATTCTGAAAAAACACTGTTTTGGCTATTGTTAGATTGATCTCAAGTAATGTTAGCATAGCTTATATTGGGGTTAAGTGGGGTGGATGAAAATACAATTCTTTTTTAGCTTGTAACTTAAGTTTTAGTTCTTTGTATCGTTCGCATCCGTTATATGAAGCTGGGTGGCCAGGTTTGTTGCACCGTGCACAAAAAATGGTTCTCTTTAGCAGTAGGCGTCTCCGCTGTAAGACTACAGTCTTCAGTTTTATGTTGTTTACTGCACTTAACGCATCTGGGGTGTGAGGTGGCAGTTCGCTGCGCTGTGGAAGAAACTTTGGCAGTTTCTACATTGGGGGATCTCTGGTCAGCGAAGAGCTTCCCACTTGACGTTATGGTATGACATTGATAATTTTTTTTTAGCGCGTTGACGTTGCTTTCTGCGCTTATTTGCACAATAAACATTGGTAGTGTGATGTTATTTTCGGTTGATTTTTTGGTTGTAAATGGCATTTTGGTGTGTAAGAGTAGAATTTTGCATTGGCTTTTTCCAAGTGTCCTCTTACTCTTTTGTAGTCGTCCAGATTTGTGAGAAATACAGCAAGCTTGTTTTGGTTGTATTCTTTTATTTTGAATTGAGAGATTTTTGGTCCATCTTTTATAAGTTCAATTATTTGTCTAGATTGTATGTCGTATATATTTAGTGGTGGTACATCTTTGTTGTTGTTTTAAAACGTTAGGGTTTTTTGTGTTTGCGATTCACTGTTATCGTTGCTTTCAGTTACGGTAACTGCAGATGTTGTTGGTGTATTTATTGAGGAGCTCTGAGCCGGTCTCTCTCTTTGTTTGCTTAAGTTGCTGATAAACACTTGACTCTCAAATTTTTTTTATAACTGCTTCGTTGCGCTGGTCTTTTTCTGTGTCCAGCGTAGTAGTTGTTTCGAAGGTTTTTTGCCATTGCGGGGCTGTTCACGATTCGTTTTTTCTCTTTCGTTCGTTTTCACTAGTATTATTAACATTGTCAGTTTTGTTTAGTAGAGCATTACGCTCATCCATTTTGGGAAACGACTCTATGCTGAGTTCGAGTTATTTTGCACTTTTGTTATAACAAAAACACTAGAATTCTGCACAAGTTTGTTTAACAAACTTTACTGATAAGGCACTTGATCTTCGAAATACGTGTTGCTTCGCTCGCATCAGAAATCAAACTCAACTCAAATCTTATTGTAAAAATATTAATAGCCGAGTAAATTCAACCTATTCGGCTTCTGTAAAATATATCTTCATTTACGCCAACAAATTTCTTAATTTTGCAAAAAAGTAAATATTATTTAGTAAGTCAACAAGTCTTTTTGAAAACTCAACCAGCTATGAACAATATGAAATATCTTTTCCTCAAAAAAATGTATCCACTGCAAGAAGTTACTTACATGTAAAAAAAAGCTTGGATTCTGTTTTAAACGAGGTTTTATTGTATTTTTTAACGACCTAAAATTTTAATTTTATGAAATTCATGATATCATATTAACTGATGGAAACGTATTTATATTTTGTCAAGAATTGGAAACAGAGTTTCGACAACATTTTTACAGTTACGAAATACTAAATCGTCTTAATATTAAGTTAATAGATCTTAAGGATGTAAATAACCCCCCTATTCATAAACACAAATTTAATTTAAGTTTATATGTAAATCCAAAATTATATCAAATTATAAGATTTTGACTATTAAATTTTTTATTTAAAGTCGTTTTGACTTAATAAAACTGGGTTATTTTTTTTGGGCTTCACGTATGTATGGATATTTAATGCCTAAAATTAAGGTAATATCCTAAGATAAGGGATACTTATTGCCTAAAATCTAGTAATTTCTATTACCTTAAAAGAACGTTTTAAGGAAATACTTTGATAAAATAAGTAGTCCACTCACTTAAAATCAAAATTATTGACTATATTTCAATCCTTTCTATTACCTAAAAATTTCCATTTAATGGATGGAAGAAAGTTTAAGCACCAGAACAGACGCTGGATCTTTGGTAGTTGCCATGCAGTCACTTTCCTTCCGTTGTTTCTGGGCCTTTGACAATCTGTGCTGGTTGAAGTGGATGATGCCCAAAAATATCTGCAAATAAAGGGCCTTAATATATCTTTGAGTGCTCAGAAAATAAAAACTTTGCAGACTACCTTAACAGAAAACCGAGAGGAATGAACAGACGGCGCTCTTCGCTATGCTAAAGATATGTCTTTTCGAGTCGACGGACAAAATCATTGCAGAAATAAGGAAAAGGTTTCGACAACTGCTGCGGGCGGCAGACCTTCACGCTGCGCCACTGCTTTTGGGGAATAATTTATGTCGCGCACTTTCATAAATGCATTTTTTAATTTGAAATCCGGTTGTTCTTTAATTTTTTATGGCACTTCCTTCAAGTGGCAGGAAGTGGCTAGAAGAATTTTTTATATTTCCATGTACAAATCAAAAAAAATGTAGAAGTTTTCCCCGGGCGCTCGAACTGTTCAAAAAGCATTGCTGATCTGCTTTCCTCTTTTTCAAAATTGGTTTTTTTGATTTTGCTTTTATACTCATTTCTGAGCAGCAGTTTAAGTAGAAGTGAATAAAATTAAAAATTGTCCAAGTTTTTAAACACTGGTTTTAATTAAATTTTCACAAACTAATTTTGTTCACAAATTAAGTTTTAAATTAATACCACAGTTATTCTGAATTTTGAATAAGTGTACTGCTTCCGACTGAAAATTTACTCTCGCGACGACTTGCATTCGCACTAAGACTTGCTTTTTTAAGAACGAACTCCTCTTCATTGCAACTTATACAGACTTCAACAAAGTGAGAAATTTGAGGAGACCTCAACTTCCTAGCAATTTGGTAGGCGCTTGCTAATGCCTCTTTGATGCGTTCCACTTTGTGCAGGGCTGCATGGGACTTAATAATTAAAATCATACTCAGGAACCGATATATATAGCTGTTGCAGTTTTTGGTTTCTGAAATTTAGAAGTCGCTTGTCATTACGTATTCAATCAGTTACATGACACACATCAAACCAGCGATTGCCCTTCGAGCAGTGAAGCAGCATTCATCAAAGCGATTCGACTGCAAATGTGTAATTCCAATTTGATGTAATAAATAACATTTCTCAATTGAATACTTAGCAAAGACCATTCGTTTTTCCAGGCGTGCTATCATTCGTCTAAAATGTAAAATTGTGTAATGTTCATATTGAGAGGTACGTGGAGATTATTCCTCACCTAGACTTCTGTAAGGAAGGATCTGTCAAGTCGGGTTCTTGATGTGTGGAGCGATCACCAAATACGAATGTCATTACGTCCATAGATTTATCAGTAGGAAGATGCAACAATTTTAAGAGAGCAGTTTTGTCTTGTTGACGAAAGTTTTTAGGCACTTTATATTGTTCTGCAAGAGCTAAAGCCAGAGTGTTGTAAACTTCGTTAATGAACTCAAATTTCCATGGCATAATGCGGTTAGTTTTAAGGACAACGTAGTCTCCCATTACCTCCTCCACATACTTAGAAAGTCTCTGAAATAATAAAAGTTTATTCATTCGTTAAAAAAGCGTTATATTAAGAGCTGGCAACCAAAAAACAATTTAATTGAACCTCCACTTTACTGGTTCAAAACAATATTGCTCAATGGTTAAGGGTTCGGAAATTTAAAGTTCAAAGTTCAGGCGTTTGGTTTAAACTAGAGCGAATATTCTTTTAAGTCAAGAAATAAAAAATCTCTTTTGGCACGATTCACGCACGTAATTTCTGAAGCGTTTTGTGTACACAGAGAAAAAGCGGATATTGATTTTAAATATATATAATAATATTATATAATATCAATTTTTGGATATTGAAATATCTATTTAATGTTAAATGGATCTTTGATTTTGATCCAAAGGATATAACAAATTGATGTGTAAGCCATTTTATTGTATGGCAGATGTATGATTTATTCATCCGATTTTTATGAAACGGAAAAAAAAGTGCTGAAGCAGATAATATTAATAATTGGCAAGAAAACAATAGTTTTTCGACTGATTGATGCAATGGCAGCTATACACTGCACTTTGGGCGAAATGACGATTTTTCTGGCATAAAGTCAAAAAATCGATGGAAGTAATTTCGAAAAGTGACTTAAATTATCAAAAGTAAATACTTCAGTTAGATTAAAAAATATTTTTTTTTCGATTGGGTGGCAACTCTTCTCTTGTGGCAACTCTCTGAAGTCAGCTGATTTATCAAAACACGTGCTTGTGCAAATTGACGTAACCAGTTCATTGTATTAACAAAGTAAATAAATAGGCAAAGCTTCAAGCAAAAAACCTTTGTCCGTCCGTCTTGTCGTCTGTCCGTCTGTCTGTTTCTACGCGAACTAGTCTCTCAGTTTAGAAGCTATCGAGCAGAAATTTTTCACAGAGTCTTCTTTTTGCTGCACACTACTAATATGTCGGAACTGGTCCGCGATAGGATGACTATATCTTATAGCTCCCACAGGAACAATCGTACGGAAAACTAGTTTGAGTGAGATAAACTTTTTTCTATTCAATGGAAACGTCTCCAAACTTTGCAATCGTAGGTTTCCTATGTTTTTTTTTATAGTTCTACCTAGTTTTATTAAAATCGGACATCTATATGGTATAGCTGCCATACAAAAGATTGGTCTGAAGAACAGTCTTAGTTAGAAAATTTTTTTGGTTTTAATGGTAGCATCCTGCAATTTTGTATGCAAAATTTTTGGCCAAATCGGATGACAATATCATATAGCTCCCATACGAAAGATGGGTCGGAAAATGAGGAAAAGAGTATTTTTTGAAAGTATTGAAGCAATCAATTGCAAGGGTATAAAAACTTCGGCACAGACGAAGTTAGCTTAGCTTTCTCGATTTTATGTAATATCAGTTCAGATATTTACGTTGTATACTGATCTCATCTAACAACCCACATCCTTAGTTAAAATTATTATTACCTATTTGCTATGCCAACATTTTAAATTTTTTGTTTTGTCAATTTATTAAGTGGATCATTGTTTTAAAATGTTACAAAAATCATAGATTTGGTTCAGGAAAATTTGTATGACACAGAATTCGGATGTTGGATGTTAGATATGCGAAGTGGAAATAGACGGGTAAGGAAGTACTTTTATTGAGTATAATTTTCCAACTTTGATTGGTCGTAACTAATGTACACACGCAAATTCACCGTCCACGAGTGACAGAATTTGTAAAATACATATAGCCAAATAAAATGTACCCAAAATTGGCTGCTCTTTCGCAAGTATAAGCGACTTGAACCAATTAACATCGTTTGAGGTGCTTACCACCAACGCTGCGTCGACGTATCGTAGATACCTTTGCGTATGCCGATGACGTCTGCTCGACTATCTTCCCTGTGAAGTATTGTTTACATTTTACATTGCATGTCCTATGAGGTAGTGCACGGCAATGTGCATTACATCAACTTCGACGATGCGTCGACGAATAAGTGGTCGAAATAGCGATGATTGCGATGGTTTGAAATTTCGTTGACGAAAAATGGTCTATAAATATGTAATAATTATCCACAAAAACAGAATAAAAGAATGATATGATTCGGGGGCTCAATATTATATTTTCTCAAATCAATAAAAATCCGATATTCAGTTGAAAATTACCAATTCTAAAATATCAATCTGATATCTGCGACACTCCGCAGAACCTACTTAAATAATTCGTTATGTTGCTTAGAAATTCGAAATGAAACACCATTTTTGTCTTTCCATCTTCACATTTTCTATACGTCACTTTCTCTTACTGATCAAAATGAAATGTTTTAGTTTCGAAATAACATGAAAAACAAGTAAGGGCGTTGCAGTCGAGTCCCCGACTACAAAATAAGCTGTTCATTTGTTTTCATTTATTTGTTTTTGAATTTTTGAAGATGAATGTAACCGGTTTTTGTATTAAATTGTCATCCTAAATGTAGGCAACACTTTTTCTAGTCCTGACCAACAACTGGGGGGTGCTCTTATCAGCTCAACTGATTCGCTTATAACTCCGGTGTTTTTTGTCCGATCTGATTGTACTTTTCAGAATAGATAGATATTGGGCCTAGCTTGGTGTATACTAAACCACGAGGCTCTAACTTGATTGTTATTGTTATTGTAATTGTGGATCTGACGGTTATCTAGGTCTTGAATTTCTAGAGGGGGTCCAGGTTTTTGGCGATAAAAGGGGGACGGGGTGGAATTTTCCAAATCTGAAACAAACTTGATCTGCGTACAGCATAAATCTACCTTCATGCAAAAATTTGTGGCTCTATCTCTTATACTGGCAAGTTCCGGTTTTCACTTTAGTGAATTCGAATTAGTTCTTCCTTTTAATAGGATGGACTCAGAATGAAAGGTTTTATGCCGATTTAATTTATAAATTTTATACAACAACCACTTTTCCAAATTCGAATTCGACAAATTTTGTCGAAAGTGAAAACCGGAACAGGCCTGATAGTCTCTGAGATCGACGCGTTCATACAGACAGACAGACGGACGGACAGACGGACGGACAGACGGACGGACAGACGGACATGGCTATATGGACTCGGCTGTTCATGCTGATCAAGAATATATATACTTTATGGGGACGGAAATGTTTCCTTCTCCCTGTTACATACATTCGCACAACTTCATGATCCCCCTTTTCCCATTTTCAATGGGAACAGGGTATAAAAAGCTATCAAATATTTCAATTGAAGCATCGAATTTTTTTTATTTAAGACTGAAAAATTCAAATTTACTTCATTTATATTTTTATTTTATAGGTATTAAGTTAACAAAAACAAAAATAGTTTTAAAAAAATAAATACAACTAAAAATTATACCAAAAGATGAAAATTATACCAACTAATAAAAAAAACTAAAACTAAACAAGATAGTACTCTTCCAAAGTTTCCATTTACCACACAAGTATCAGGGTGTGTTACGTGCCATCCATCGCTGTTCCAGCGAATGCGGCTCATCATAAATGTTTGAATTCCCTATCACCACCACTTCACCATTCCATCGGTGAATCGATAATTACTGATTACTACACATGTCCAGAAGGTACGAACTAGAGCCCTGCATGAGATGAATCAAGGTTCCCCTTGACTTTCTTTCTGATTTGATCGATCTATTCACAAAATTATTAACTCATTGAATTATAGCTCATGATGATGTGTTTGAAATAGTACAGCTAAGCTTATACTCAAATCAAATAGATCACGCGGTTCAATGTCAATATGAATAGGTCAATCAGCTCAGAGCCTTAATGTCATAAGTTTCTGGACTTGTTTTTATTCAAAATTTTAATTTTATTTTAATATCAAAAATTATTAACGAGAAACCTAAGCTAACTTCGTCTGTGCCGAAGTTTTTATACCCTTGCAAGTGCTTGCTTCAATACTTTCAAAAAATACTCTTTTTCCCATTTTCCGACCGATCGATCCGAGCTATATGATATAGTCATCCGATTTGACCAATAATTTGTAAAATTATGCGAAAGCATGTGCAACAAACAAATACAAAATTCCAGGATGCTACCATTAAAAACAAAAAAGTTTTTCTAACTAAGACTGTTTTTCAGACCAATATTTTGTATGGCAGCTATATGGTATATGGTTTTCGGATTTTTATCAAACTTGGTAGAACTATAAAAAACATAAAAAACCTACGATTACAAAGTTTGGAGACGTTTCCATTGAAAAGAAAAAAGTTTTTCTTACTAAAACTAAACAACTAAAACTAGTTTGCTGACCGATTGTTCCTATGGGAGCTATGAGATATAGTCCGGTCGGTTCCGACATATTAGTAGTGTGCAGCAAAAAGAAGACTCTGTGGAAAATTTAAACTCGATAGCTTTTAAACTGAGAGACTAGTTCGCGTAGAAACAGACAGACAGACAGACAGACAGACAGACGGACAGACGGACAGACGAACAGACGGACAGACTGACGGACAAAGCTCAATCGACTTAGCTCGTCACCCTGATCAAGAATATATATAGTTTATGGGGTCGGAAATGAATATTTCTATGCGTTGCAAACTTCTGGGCAAAATTATAATACCCTTTGCAAAGGTAATAAAAAAGAGCAAGAAATAAGAAATTTAGCATAATTTGAAAAATGAGACTGCACTGGACTTTAACCAATCTGTAATTAAATACATTAAACGGTTACTTAATTTTTAGCACGATTTAACGCTTAGACGGTTGCGGAAAAAACGGTACTACTAACTCTACTAACTCGACGTTTTCCTTAATTTAAAAATAGTCCTCATCGAAGTCCACAGAGTCTTCAGAGATAATCTCAGAAAGTATCAAAAGGAAGCTTATTTCAGGAGAACTCAACATTTTTCAAAAGCGCGGAAGCAGCAATTATATGCCGTCCAAAAATGACTTGATAATAAAAATTATGTTCTTGAATAATAACTTAACATAATTTAAAAAAATAATAATACATGTTTAATTTTATTTCCGGATTTTATTTGGATATAAGAAAGCCTCTTCTGAGCGATAGGAAAGCTATTCATCCTGGGAATAGGAAAAAGTCTCTTCTGAGGGATAAGAATGCGATTCTTCCTGGAGATAAGAATGTGATTCTTCCTAGATGCAGGAATGCGATTCATTCAGGTATTCTTAAGGAGTGTTAAGATGTATCGTCAACTCTCAGATGGGATGATAAAAAACGAGACCAATAATAAAGTAACGCATTCTTGCACTCAAGGCGATTTTTACACTCATCGCCAATTTATCAAACTCTCTCCTCAAGCTATCGCCAAACCCTCGCATTGACGAGAGAGATAAGTAACTCGACAAAATGTATGCAGGGTATATAGTCTTAGTTAGAAAAAAGATCTGCAAAGGTATACAATGTTCGGCCGAGCCGAAGTTAACTTTCCTCTATGTTTTTTTTTATAATATATGACAGATTTTTATATTCTTATAGCTCCGCTATTTATTATTCGATCCTTACACCCAGAGAAATGTAGCACGAATCGGCAAGCACGATTTCTGCTTCAATTTAGAATTTTTATACTCTGTACCGTAGGTACATAGAGTATATTAAGTTAGTGCAAAAGTATGTAACAGCCAGAAGAAAGCATCTCCGACCGATATATATATTCTTGATCAGCATCAACAGCCGAGTCGATATAGCCATGTCCGACTGTCAGTCTGTCCGGCTGTCTGTCCGTATGAACGCACAGATCTCAGGGATGGTAAGAGATAGAGGTTTGACATGTATGGAACATATGCTTCTTATGTCTGCAGATCAAGTAAATTTTCAATTTTGGCCACGCCCCCGCAGTTTGGAAAAAACGTCATATTTCCCACAGTTTTGAAGATAGGGGGTTTGTTCCTTCTGGCCATATTTAGTAATCGGGATAACTTATCGAATGATGAAGATCGGATAATCGGTTGTCGAGTTATGATCAAAAGACTGTTCGCTGCTGCGGCTGATCGTATACTTTGTTGGTACAGAGTATGTTATAGTCGGGCTTGACCGACTTTCTTTCTTGTTCTTCTTGAATTTTTTTAAGACGAAATCTGCTCGAATACAAGCAGACAAACGTTCTTGACTTCGAGCTTGATGGCAAGGGAAGTGCGGGGAGCCACGAGAGGAGAGAGCGAACAACAAACGAATACAATTCTCTCTCTCGCTCTAAGCAATGCCGATTTCTGTTGCCTACAATTTATATTGAGAATTTGACGCTGCTTTGGCATAACGCGTTATGACGGTGTCGGTTGAAATGTCGGCGTCAGTAAGTGCTGCAGTCTTCGAGGCCCTGAGTTCAAGACCCAGTTGAGGAAAGTACAAAATAAAGTTATTTTAATTGCATTTAAAAATTAGGTGTGGGGTTTTGAGGAGGTGGTGTGTTTTGCGATGTGTGTGTCTTCCGGTGCCACACTGCGCCAAGTCTTTCGAGAAGGAACTACTATTGGAATTGAAACTTTTTTATTTTTGCAACCAAGAAAAACTATTCTTAGAGTCGAGAATATTTATGCTTCCATCCAAGAAGATCTTTTCTTGTATCCAAGACTATTTATGCTTGATATCAAGAAGACTAAATTCAAAACCAAGAATTTTTGTGCTTGAAAATCCGTGCTTGGTTTCAGTATTTTCCTGGATCCAAGAATTTTCGTTCTTACCGTACTTTTGACATCAAATCTTCTTGATATCAAGCACGATCTTCTTGATTTTTTCTCTGAGTGTATGAAAACTTCAAGAATTACACATATTAGGAAAATTCATTTTAAGTTGGAGATCGATGTTTTCCAAATTGAACGAATTATTTAAATATATTTATGGCAGGGGCGGTGCGAGACAAAGATGTTAAATAATCAGACCCCGCGGCAAAAAGGTTTAATAGGTTTTTGTGTTAAAAACTTCGTGGTGGCTTGTGCAGATGAAATCTTACCGTCAAATTCTTTGTAGCTCGAAGATGTCGGATACTTCTTAAGACAGAGTTCATGTTTCGACGAGTCTGGTACTGAATGCGAAAAAGATAGTCCTCACGAAACTTGTCGAGCATTTTTTTATTTGGGTATTTCAGATATCGAAGATAATACATTGGAGCACGAGCTTGAAGCATTTTCTAAAAACGTAGAATTTTGACTTTACTTATACTGTTTATAAACTCGTGAGTAAAATACTTACCAAAAACTTTCTAACCACTTCATACTGCTTCGTAGTCAATGCGCCTAAATATTCTTTAGAGTTTTTACACTGCTCCAAAAGTAAGTTTGGGTTGCTGAAATAAATTAAATTTACACGAAACACAGTTAGATCACTCAGAGAAAAATATTACCCCTAAAACTGCTCTAATAGTCTATTCACACTAGCCCACATCTACCGTTTACCGTCTACTGTCAAAGACGGTACGTAAGAACTTGCCGTGCCAAATTTTCTCAAAATATTCCCCCGTCGGCTGGGGATGTTCCTATTTCATGCTGTTTCACTCATCGTGAATGCGATATTTCTGTGCCCACCACTACAAAAAATGACATTCGCAACGTAAACGTAAACAATGTGAGCGCGGCAAGTGATTGTCAAACTTCAGATGTCAAACGTCTACTAGAAGATGGCCATGCTGATGGAGGAAAGAGGGATTAAAATTCACTGGACTAATGTAAGGACGAAAATTGGCACCCACCAGGAACTGATTTCGTTGGCTAGGGAGGATTGAAATGCAGAGGAAGCATCACGAGCGGACTCGAAACATTTTGCGGGAAATGGGTGCCCAAAACGCCTCTTTTCAAAACTGTCATTTGGATTTGCCTAAGCAAAAAAAGGCTGATTCGACTTTGTTTTTAGATTTATTAAATAAACAAATTTATAAATTCAATAATTAAGGCCAATGGATGGCAGTAAAATTAACTTTTGTTTTAAACACTTTTTGCTTCATGCTAAAAGTGACTCCGCAATTGCAGTTCTTATAGCTTCAGCAGGACCATCAAAACCATATTTTCGAAGTCCATATCATCCACGTATCCGTCATTTTCCAACTCGGCAATTAGTTGAATAATCATATGCTGCTGCTGTTAAGCGGCAGCTAACAAAACCACCAAATTAGTTGAACTATTCTCCTTTATTTTAGATAATTTAATTATTTTGATTGACACATATGCTTCAATTTTGGGGGAAGAAAAAGAAGGCATTGACGGTAGACGGTGGACGGTGGACGGTGAAAGTATGAAAACGAGTTTCATTTTTTCACCATATTCTCATCGTTCCGCTGAGATGGACTGTAGTGTGTATAGACTATAAACTAACAAAATCTGTATGCCTAAAATGACATCCAAGCAATATTGGACTTAAGGTCGATTTTACATGGAGCTATACGTCACATAAACTTACAAATAACAGAGTAAAATCGAAGCTTATTTAACATATAGCAGCTATCTAAAAGATTTGAAATCTCACCATTATTTTATAACCCTGTTACCTTAAGGATTTTCACGCAATAAATCTTCAAATTTAATAAAAATCTATTTAAAAGCTGTGTTCCTTTGCGCTGAAAACTGTTTAAGCAGAGTCAGAAACAGTGGTTTGCCAACAGCATAGCTTGTTATATTTTACAAAGGTGCACAGCTTACAAAAAATTAAAGAGATACAACTCGAATGAAGTATTTTCACACCATTGGCGCTGTATATACTTAATTCAAATACAAAGTTCTTGGGTTATTCTCCGAGTGTAGTCGAATACTACTAGTTGACTTCAGCCATATCTCATACTTATACAAGAAAGAAAGTCGGTCAAGCCCGACTATAACATACTCCGTACCAACGATATTATACACTCAGCTAAAATATTAAACGCAGCGCTGCTACTGAACTGCGGCAGCGAACAGTCTTTTGATCATAGCTCGACAACTGTCCATCCGATCGATATCGGATCGGATCGATAAATAATCCTGATTACTAAATAAGCAAGCCTGTTGCCGGGTGTGGTGCAGGGGTTAGTGTGTTGTCTAATGAATAAGATTTTATACACTGTACCGTAGGTACATAGAGAATTACAAGTTTGTGAAAAAGTATGTAACAGCCAGAAGGAAGCATCTCCGACCCTATAAAGTATATATATTCTTAATCAGCATCAACAGCCGAGTCATGTCCGTCATGTCCGTCTGTCTGTCCGTATGAACGCACAGATCTCAGAGATGGTAAGAGATAGAGGTTTGAGATGTATGGGACATATGCTTCTTATGTTTGTAGGCAGATCAAGTTTATTTTCACGCCCCCTCCCGCCCCCGCAATTTAGTAAAAACGTAATATCTCCCACAGATTTGGAGAAGATCGGATGAACGGTTTTCGAGTTATGATCAAAAGACTGTTCGCTGCTGCAGTGCAGTAGCAACGCTGCTTTCAGCTGCTACTGCAGCAGCAAAATTTATGCTGAGCGTATAATTTTCTTGGTACAGAGTATGTTATAGTCGGGCTTGACCGACTTTCCTTCTTGTTTTACTCGAAGGGTAATGCGAAAAAAATCAGAATGAACGAAATGACTCTTTAGGAGTTTCAAAATTGGCTTTATAAAGCAGCCTGTGCATCTCAGCGACTTTCCATCCTCTATAGATATATGCAATCGATTTGACTTAAGATGTAACCTGATCTACCTTTTAAAATCTAGAAGTCATTGACCGATATCGAGGCCTTCACATTCTTCCTTCAAAGGTGGAGTAGCATGTCAATGATCTTTGCGATTTTCTCTCTCGAAACTAACTTACACGTCCTACATCCTACCAATTGGAACATCATACAAATATCATAATATAATAATCAGTAATCATCAATACAAACAGATACTATTCCTATGCGACCCAATACAACATAGCGTCTGATTCCTTAGTATAAGACCACACAACATCAGCCAAATTTAAGTCGGCAAAATCAAACAAAAGGTCACTGTTTAAGAGCAGTGAGTAGGCCGAATGGTACAGAGAAGTTGAAGAAAATAGTTATTTGATCTTACCTTCGCAGATTCTTTAAAAATATAACGTCAATCCAGGACTCGTCCAAGTACAGTTGATTAAAAACATCAAAAGCACGCTTACGTCTTGCATTTTCAAGAGGAGATAGAAGTATTTCCTTAGCAAATGTTTAAATTAAAATCGCTTGCTAATAATTTAAAAAGATTCTCATTTACTTGAATTTCCGGAACACTTAAGACGTCACATTTTCCATTCTCCTTCAGTACTTTCCAAAGCGGTCGTTGATCCACTTCATTGTGAGCATTGAGTAGTGCTTTGACATGGTATATGAGCTTTTCATTTTCAGATATAAAGGGGGTTAATCCCTCGCCACATGCGTCTTTTATATTTTCGTCAACCTGCATATAGTATTATAGATAGTATTCAGGATCGATTTAAGAAATCAATAATAAACGAGAAAGCTAAGCTAACTTCGTCTGTGCCGAAGTTTTTATACCCTTGCAAGTGCTCGCTTAAATACTTTCAAAAAATACTCTTTTCCCCATTTTCAGACCGATCGGTTGTACGGGGGCTAT
This sequence comes from Lordiphosa fenestrarum, assembly GCA_035044985.1. Classification (NCBI taxonomy): domain Eukaryota; kingdom Metazoa; phylum Arthropoda; class Insecta; order Diptera; family Drosophilidae; genus Lordiphosa; species Lordiphosa fenestrarum. The sequence continues at coordinate 290,940 of JAWNNO010006293.1, read as the reverse complement.
ATGATATAGTCATCCGATTTGGCCAAAAAATTATGTAAAAGCATGTGAAACAAACAAATACAAATTTGCAGGATGCTACCATTAAAAACAAAAAAGTTTTTCTTACAAAGACTGTTTTTCAGACCTATCTTGTGTATGGCAGCTACACCATATAGTTGTCCGATTTTAATAAAACTTGGTAGAATTATAAAAAAAACATAGAAAACCTACGATTCCAAAGTTTGGAGACGTTTCCATTGAAAAGAAAAAAGTTTTTCTCACAAAACTAGTTTTCCGACCGATTGTTCCGACATATTAGTATTGTGCAGCAAAAAGAAGACTCTGTGCAAAATTTCAGCTCGATAGTTTTAAAACTGAGAGACTAGTTCGCGTAGAAACAGACAGACGGACATACGGACAGACGTCCGGTCGGACAGACGGACAAAGCTTAATCGACTCAGCTCGTCACCCTGATCAAGAATATATATAGTTTATGGGGTCGGAAATGAATATTTCTATGCGTTGCAAACTTCTGGGCAAAATTATAATACCCTTTGCAAGGGTAGAAAAACCATTAAGTGCTGAAATACTTTACCACTGCTAGTCGTTTCTCAAAGGCTTTGGTCTTGTTTCCAGTAAACAGACGAGTATTATCATGCAGCTCAGCTTTTGCATTTTCAAACTGATTTAATTCGTAGATTGCGTCACAAATCTCCAAATTAATTGGAGCATTCTCCACATTGGACCTATTCACAACTCCTAGAAGCCAATTAACATTTAGCGTCAAACTTCACATAACTAAGCCAAATAAAATACCTACTTTTTGCTTCTACGCTGTCCTTGAGAGCTCCTTCAGTTTGAGCCGTCTTTCGCTTACTCTGACTGCGATGGTAAAGCGTCACGTAATCGTCAGGAGCTAGACCCAGAGCCTTGTCATAATAGTGCATTGCAAAATTCTCTCTCCGACGTCGAGAGTAGTATGATCCCCAGTCCTTGTATATGCTCTGTTCCACTTCCGGGCTCCAGTCGATTTTCATCCAAACAGGCATATCGGCCGAAACTCCCGCTTGCGGAATTAAATTCTGCACCATTGATGTCATAGTGGTGCTGTTACTGTTTTTCTATTTTTAATTGGTTAAGTCTATAAATATTTCTAATACAGTGAGCTGAAGTGACTCGTTGCCTAAAGTAAAGTAAAAGCATGCTTGAGCTGTGTGATAATTTTATCAAGAAAATTGGAGAAAAAATGAATTTAGTGAACCAGTAAATATAAGTAAAAATACGCGCAAATTAAGACACACAAACTGTCACGCAGCACAGTGGCCGGATTCGCGAATTTGGCGTTGCAAAAATCGTAACTTTTTAACGAAAAGATATTTGAAAAATTTCAAAGGGACGAGGATAGAGAATTCCTGTAGCTTTAAAATGAGCGTACGTTCATCTTTGTATGTTAACAGGGGGACTCAGGATCGGCTGACAAAGTTGATAATTTAATACTCTGAAAAAATGTTATGAAAAAGTCTACGTATTTTAATTTTCTAAAATTAGTTTATTAAATTTTAAGTTTTAATAATTGTTGTATCACAAAGCGTTTTTTGTGAATGCATACTATAAAACTTCAGGTTTGGGCGGTGTTTAATTAATCAATCAAATAGTTCTCGAATTGCCGATAAATAAAACGCACTTCCGATCTTCGTTGACATTACTTCAAGACTGACTTTAATTAACATAATCTGTAGAGCAAAGGGCTAACTTTACATTTCAAGAATTCAATGGGTAGCTAACATTGGTTGAGAGTTGCAACGATCAGACTAACATAAAAGAGCGATTATTACATATTTCCATTGATATGATTGCTCATTGTGAGTTAATGTACTTATATTTAAAGAGACACCCTAAGGACAATATGGTTGACCGAACATCCCGGCCGCCTTGAAAGAATCTGCTTTCAACAAAACGCAGCATCTGGTGTGGTAGCAGCTGTAGGAAGCAACGCCAGCTTATGTACCGGTCGGCAGCAGACTCCACTATTGGTTCGAACGTGGGCCACCCGAACATGACCATCCTTTCCAGGCACCACGGATTCAATGCGTCCTAGCCTCCAGTGTTGTGGAGGGAGATTGTCATCGTGGACTATGACCATGGCTCCAACAGTGACATTTGGAGTAGGTGACGTTGTCTGAAGACCAGCGTTGCCAAAATTGTTGCTTTATGGCTGTAACCACATCAAATCGCTCTAAATTGGTTAGGTTAAGAGTCAGTATTGGACGCTCGGGTAGCGCTCGCAAAGATTTCCCAACCAGTAGATGTCCAGCTGTGAGTGCCCCAAGGTCACTTGGGTCAGGCGACATTGGAGACAGAGGTCGAGAGTTGAGTATTGCTTCAACTTCTGCTGCGACTGTGGAAAGTTCCTCGAACGTGAGTCTGGAATTTGAAAGAGTGCGCTGCAGTAGACCCTTTGTACTTTTGACTGCAGCTTCCCAAAGGCCGCCGAAGTGTGGTGCCCTGGGAGGAATAAAATGAAAGGAAATGAAATCGGATGAACACTATGAAGAAATTGCGTTTTGCGTGTTCTGATCAAACAGGAATTTTTTAAGGTCACTGAGATGATTGGCAGCTCCGGCAAAGTTGGTGGCGTTGTCACAGTAAATATCTGTTGGCAACGCGCGTCTGGCAGCCATCCGTTTGAGTGCAGCTAGGAATGCCTTGGTGGACAGTTCTGACACCACTTCGATGTGCACCGCTTTCGAGGCCAAGCAAATGAAGACAGCAAGATAGGATTTGATTGGACCTTTCCCTCTTATGCGAAGATACGTGTTTATGGGGCCGCAAAAATCGACACCACACCGCTGGAATGGCTGACTGGACATGAGTCGTTCCGGTGGCAAGGACCCCATGAGTTGCTGTTGTAGTTTGGGTCGGTAGCGAACGTAGGCTACGCAGGATCGAACAACACGACGTGCGACGTCCCTGGCGTTTACAATCCAATGTTCCAGCCGGATGAGAGCCACGAGAGCCTTTGGACCTGCATGAAAATTGCGAAGGTGTAAGTGTCGAACATAGATCCATACGAAATGCGATTTGCTGGGCAGCAGCAATGGATGCTTCTTGGAGTCTGAAATGTCAGCGTTCTGCAGTCTACCACCGACTCTGATGAGTTGATATCCTGATGACTCGTCGAGGAATGGGTTGAGATATTTTAAGCTGCTTCTTACAGGTAACGATTTTTGAATTAAGCGGAAGTCTTCAGCAAATGAATTTTGCTGGATGTTCCAGATAAGGCAGTTAGAAGCATGACGCAGTTCTTCAGGTGATAACAATAGGCATTCGAATTTTAGTTTGGTCTTTGTGAGTTGGGCGAACCGAAACATCCAAGCTATTGTGCGTAGGCAGTGGTTGTATGAACTAATGTTCGCTAGTTTTTCAAGAACATAGTTGATGTTCACGGTTGCGCTAAATGTGCTTCTTCGTTGCTCCGCATTGACCACTTCCATGTCTACATGGGCCAAGGGAGATGATGTAGGCCAATTCGTGGGTGCCTGCATCAGGAATGGAGGGCCATGAAACCATATAGAGGACCCCAATTCCGAAGTGGTGGAACCTCGTGATACAATGTCGGCCGGATTTGAGGCAGTTGGTACGAATCTCCAGTCATTAATGGGCGTTAGCTCCTGTATTTCAGACACTCGGTTCCCAACGAATGCTGAGAGTGTTATCGAATGTTGCGACAGCCAGTGTAATACTATTTGGGAATTCGTCCAAAAGTGTGCAGTATGCGGCTTGTCCATGAACATGGACTTGACCTTGGAATAGAGCTTGGCAAACAAATGTGCTCCGCATAACTCGAGCTTGGGCAGCGATTTCTTCTTCACGGGAGCCACTCTAGACTTAGCAGTGAATAGTTGAACAGATAGAGATCCACTGGCAGTCTCAGTGCGCACATAGATACAGCAGCCATATGCTCGGATCGATGCGTCGCAGAAACAGTGAAGTTGAAGCGATTGCTATTCAATTTGAAGGCAGTAGCGAGGTACCGATAGTGATGAGACGGCGTTAAATGACTCCAAGCACTTGATCCAGGCTAAATGTATTCCCTGTGGCAGAGATTCATCCCATTGCAGCCCTGCCAGCCACAATTCTTGAAGAAGGATTTTAGCGACAATAACAAGTGGCGAAAGTAGACCCAGGGGATCGAAAAGAGATGATGCGACTGACAAGATGGTTCTTTTGGTGATGACTGACAATGCGTTCTTGGGCGTGAAGTCGAAGAGTAGCATATCGGTGTGCTGATTCCAGGTGACTCTAAGTGCGCTAGTTACTCCGTCTTCGTGAGTGCAAAAATGTTTGTTGGCGCTGCTCTCGACGAACTCGGGATGATTTGAGTGCCATTTGGTCAACGGAAAGTGACCTCGACGCAGAATTTCTGTGACCTCATCCTTGATTGACCGAAGTGCTGTTAGGTCGTCTGCTCCAGATACCAAATCGTACACATAGAATGCGCATTTGATGACAGCTGCACCAATTGGATGGTCAGCACCATGAAGATCAGCTAAATGATGGAGGCTGCGTACTGCCAGATGTGGGGCTGAGGCGGTTCCATAGGTCACCGTGTTGAGTTGGTAAGTGGCCAATGGATCTTCTGGAAATGCTCGCCAAAGAATGTACTGATACTTGCGATCATTAATGTCAACGAATACTTGCCTGTACATTTTTGTCACATCAGGTGTTAGAGCATAGCGAACTAGCCTAAAGCGCAGCAGCAGCAAATCTAAGTCATCTTGGATCGTCGGACCAACAAGCAATATGTCATTCAGCGAAGATTGATTCGAGGTACGGCAGGAGGCATCGAAAACCACTCTCAACTGTGTAGTCTCACTACTTGGCTTTAGTACGTAATGGTGAGGTTGTAGTAGTGAGGTTCGGATAGGTTTGGGTTTGTCACCCGCGACATATGACCCAAGTCTTCGAATTCCTTCATGAAGGAATTGTATTGTCTACGGGTTTCAGGTGAGCGTGAAAGTCGCCGTTCTACACTTAAGAACCTACGACGTGCGATATCGAACGAATTTCTCAGACGGTTAGGGTTGTCTTTGAAGGGCAGTTTAACAACAATGCGTCCGCTGGAATCCATCTGAGTTGATTTTAGGCAGAGTTCTTCACAAATTTGGTGTTCAGGCTTTGGTTTTTGGCTTGGTGCGTTGATTGCTTCGAGTTCCCAAAGGTGCCTAAGATTGTTGTCAATTGATACTATGCTTTGTGCGAAGCAAACGGCCGACTCTGTTGGACATTGTGGATAGTGTTTCCCTGTGACTATCCATCCGAATAGAGTCTTTTGCAGCATGGGCAAATTGGGGCCCAATTTAATTTGTGCCACCATTAGGAGATCAAAGAACACTTCAGTACCCAGAAGCATATCGATATGGCCAGATTTGTAGAATTTTTCATCAGCTAGTGGGATGTTGGCAGGGAGATTCCAGTTTGAGATGTCAATTTCTGCGTCAGGTTGATAGGCAATATGAGGTGTGACACTGAGTTCCAGTGAGATTTCGAAGGGCGAAATTCTTGATTTGATCGAAGTGGTAGAGCAAAACTTAATGTCTGTGTGCGATTGACCAATGCTGCGAATATGGATATTGTGTCTGCCCTGTCGCAAGCGTAGTTTTTGAGCAAAGGAATCTGTAACAAAGTTCACCTGTGAACACGAATCGAGAAGTGCTCTGCCAAGCCTGAAGGACCCTGCTTCGTCCTTGACTGGAGGGTGTCGACTTGCGCGGGAGCATGCGTAGCTGCTTCAAAATGATGGGGTGATTCAGCCGTAAGCTGTGGTTTCGCGGCTTGAGGAGTTTGATTGTTATGCAACAGAGTGTGATGAGAGAGGTTACAATTACGACAGCGATTTTTTGATAAGCATTTTGAAATCTGATGGCCCTTGGAGAGACAGTTAATGCAGAGTTTGTATTGTTTTACCACATCAAACCGCTGACATGGGTCCATGGATCTAAACTGATCATACGCCATCAGTTTGTGATCAGGATTTGAGCAAAGCGCGCACGACACATGAATAAGGGCAAAGGATGAGTTGTGACGACCAGTAGGAGAGTGATTGCGTTTGGAATTATCTGGCCTGAAGTTCTGGTTCGGGGTTGGGCCATTTGAGATTAGAAACTGGCAATGCCGCTCGAGTACACCTACACATTGATTCCAAGATGGCAAGCTTGCATAGTCCAATGATTCATTCCACTTGCTTCAAGTTTGTTGGTCACACTTATCCATGACTATGTAGATTAACATTGCTTCTGATATTTCAGCTTGAGAGCCTAGTGAGGATAATGAGCTGTACAGGGAGGAAGCATTGTCGATCAAGCTACGCGTTGCGCGTTGAAGGACTTGAAAATTGTGGCAATTGTTTCCGCAAAAATAAGTGCTGGTTTGTCGTAACGAGATCGCAGCTTATCCAGGGCCTTGGAATAATGTTCACCTGTGACTGGGAATGCCTTTATTGCTTCCAACGCAGAGCCCCGTAAACAATTGAGGAGATGGTTAAATTTCTCAATGTTTGACAGATTTTCATTGTTGATCAATTGAAGAAACGACGTGATAAATTTCTTGTAGTTTGTGTGGTTGCCATCGAATGTGGGTAACGCTAGTCTTGGCAGCCTCGATGGTTGGATTGACATAGCAGGGTTTCCAAGAACTGTGCAGTTTAAGTCTTCGCCGAGGAGTTGCTTGATGGCCAGTTTTATGCTCACGTAGGTGTCTTCTAACTCTGAGCGTTCATTGTCTGCGGGCTCCAACGATTCGATCTCTGATTGAGACTCCAAGAACCCCAAGCGGCATTGAAGTTCAGCGGATGATATTTTCGACCCTTCGTTCAGTTGGCAGTCAACAATGGTTTTGATACGAGAGATGTTTCGTTTGATATTGGCCCGCTGGCGTTTGTCGTCTTCCAGTGTGTTCGTCATAATGGAAAAGGTTAAACTGAGTGCGAAGTTTTACCAGCAGCGAGTAATGACAAGTTGAAGCAGCGACGGCAGCGATTTCGGCGTTGATGAGAAGCAGCAGCTAACCGTAAATCCAGCTATGCTGAGCAAAAGTAGGCGTGTGTGTGCAATACTGCAAGCGAAAGTCGCCGTTCTACACTTAAGAACCTACGACGTGCGATATCGAACGAATTTCTCAGACGGTTAGGGTTGTCTTTGAAGGGCAGTTTAACAACAATGCGTCCGCTGGAATCCATCTGAGTTGATTTTAGGCAGAGTTCTTCACAAATTTGGTGTTCAGGCTTTGGTTTTTGGCTTGGTGCGTTGATTGCTTCGAGTTCCCAAAGGTGCCTAAGATTGTTGTCAATTGATACTATGCTTTGTGCGAAGCAAACGGCCGACTCTGTTGGACATTGTGGATAGTGTTTCCCTGTGACTATCCATCCGAATAGAGTCTTTTGCAGCATGGGCAAATTGGGGCCCAATTTAATTTGTGCCACCATTAGGAGATCAAAGAACACTTCAGTACCCAGAAGCATATCGATATGGCCAGATTTGTAGAATTTTTCATCAGCTAGTGGGATGTTGGCAGGGAGATTCCAGTTTGAGATGTCAATTTCTGCGTCAGGTTGATAGGCAATATGAGGTGTGACACTGAGTTCCAGTGAGATTTCGAAGGGCGAAATTCTTGATTTGATCGAAGTGGTAGAGCAAAACTTAATGTCTGTGTGCGATTGACCAATGCTGCGAATATGGATATTGTGTCTGCCCTGTCGCAAGCGTAGTTTTTGAGCAAAGGAATCTGTAACAAAGTTCACCTGTGAACACGAATCGAGAAGTGCTCTGCCAAGCCTGAAGGACCCTGCTTCGTCCTTGACTGGAGGGTGTCGACTTGCGCGGGAGCATGCGTAGCTGCTTCAAAATGATGGGGTGATTCAGCCGTAAGCTGTGGTTTCGCGGCTTGAGGAGTTTGATTGTTATGCAACAGAGTGTGATGAGAGAGGTTACAATTACGACAGCGATTTTTTGATAAGCATTTTGAAATCTGATGGCCCTTGGAGAGACAGTTAATGCAGAGTTTGTATTGTTTTACCACATCAAACCGCTGACATGGGTCCATGGATCTAAACTGATCATACGCCATCAGTTTGTGATCAGGATTTGAGCAAAGCGCGCACGACACATGAATAAGGGCAAAGGATGAGTTGTGACGACCAGTAGGAGAGTGATTGCGTTTGGAATTATCTGGCCTGAAGTTCTGGTTCGGGGTTGGGCCATTTGAGATTAGAAACTGGCAATGCCGCTCGAGTACACCTACACATTGATTCCAAGATGGCAAGCTTGCATAGTCCAATGATTCATTCCACTTGCTTCAAGTTTGTTGGTCACACTTATCCATGACTATGTAGATTAACATTGCTTCTGATATTTCAGCTTGAGAGCCTAGTGAGGATAATGAGCTGTACAGGGAGGAAGCATTGTCGATCAAGCTACGCGTTGCGCGTTGAAGGACTTGAAAATTGTGGCAATTGTTTCCGCAAAAATAAGTGCTGGTTTGTCGTAACGAGATCGCAGCTTATCCAGGGCCTTGGAATAATGTTCACCTGTGACTGGGAATGCCTTTATTGCTTCCAACGCAGAGCCCCGTAAACAATTGAGGAGATGGTTAAATTTCTCAATGTTTGACAGATTTTCATTGTTGATCAATTGAAGAAACGACGTGATAAATTTCTTGTAGTTTGTGTGGTTGCCATCGAATGTGGGTAACGCTAGTCTTGGCAGCCTCGATGGTTGGATTGACATAGCAGGGTTTCCAAGAACTGTGCAGTTTAAGTCTTCGCCGAGGAGTTGCTTGATGGCCAGTTTTATGCTCACGTAGGTGTCTTCTAACTCTGAGCGTTCATTGTCTGCGGGCTCCAACGATTCGATCTCTGATTGAGACTCCAAGAACCCCAAGCGGCATTGAAGTTCAGCGGATGATATTTTCGACCCTTCGTTCAGTTGGCAGTCAACAATGGTTTTGATACGAGAGATGTTTCGTTTGATATTGGCCCGCTGGCGTTTGTCGTCTTCCAGTGTGTTCGTCATAATGGAAAAGGTTAAACTGAGTGCGAAGTTTTACCAGCAGCGAGTAATGACAAGTTGAAGCAGCGACGGCAGCGATTTCGGCGTTGATGAGAAGCAGCAGCTAACCGTAAATCCAGCTATGCTGAGCAAAAGTAGGCGTGTGTGTGCAATACTGCAAGCGAATGTTAGCGAAAAGGGAGGACGGCAACGGGCTCAACGACTATGAGCGCAGCGGCTGGCCGGTCCACGAACGATACGAAATATAGCGATTGGGCGAATGGCGACGGTGCTCTGACTTGGGCAGAGGCAGTGGCCTTAGCGAGAATGCGGCTACACACAGGCTTGTGCAGTAGTGACGAAAGCGATTAGTATGAGTTCTGCCAGCGAAGAACAGATAAAGACAGCAATTACTGTGAATCCACGTGGCGGAGGCAACGACAACTTCTCTGGTAGACGACGATGGCAAGGCGCGGCAGAGATAAACGACTGCGAATGCGACGAATGAGCAACAATGCAAACTTTCCGTTGATCTCGGAGGTTTGTGTGTGTATGTCTTAGAGTGCCGTTGGCTTTACGTAACGGCGATTGGCATTTCAAAACACAAGTTTAACGATAAATTAAGGTTTATTAAATGGTTTAAACACTGCCCCACGTTGGGCGCCAAAATGTTGTATCACAAAGCGTTTTTTGTGAATGCATAAAACTTCAGGTTTGGGCGGTGTTTAATTAATCAATCAAATAGTTCTCGAATTGCCGATAAATAAAACGATCCGATCTTCGTTGACATTACTTCAAGACTGACTTTAATTAACATAATCTGTAGAGCAAAGGGCTAACTTAACATTTCAAGAATTCAATGAGTTGCTAACATTGGTTGAGAGTTGCAAAGAGAGAGTGCAACGATCAGACTAACATAAAAGAGCGATTATTACATATTCCCATTGACATGATTGCTCATTGTGAGTTAATGTACTTATATTTAAAGAGACACCCTATGGGGAATATGGTTGACCGAACAATAATATTAAAAATTAAAAAAATTTTATAAAAACTTAATTTGTACTTACTAAAAAATGGTATTTTTATACAAAATTAGTTCTAACTTGGGAATGGTTAATTTTCTTGTAAAATGTTGTCAGTATAGGTATTCATATCATTAGTGCTTAATAGTCTTAATATTTCTGGGGAATATTCGAGCCGAATCGAGTTTTTTGTAGAAATCTTTTCTCAGTCCGATTTGCTGATTTCCATTTAGATTGTAGTCTGTAGAATATGTTTTGTATTTTCGTCGTAATGATTTCCCCATCCTTCAAATCATCATTTGTATAATTAAGTTCGGTTTATACTAACGACTCGAAAGCGTTTTGTAATTCCGAGGTTTTGAAGAACTCAAATAATTTGCTGTTGTCCATTTTCGATAAAACAAATATCACTATGTGTGCGTACTTTTTCGCTCGACTGTTCAAATCTGAATAATCTGCCTTTACTGGAGTAAGCCCTTTATAAGTATGTAAACAAGGAACACAGGTAGCAACAGGAAAAGGAGTCGTGGTCTGAAATCCTTTTGAAAGGGTTACGCAATATTAGGTAACAATTCACAACACCATCAAAAGACAATGAGCAACTTCAAACATAGCTAATACCTGTTGAAAGGGTCACTCGAGGGTAGGTAAAAAATCCACCCACTTGCTAGTTGTAAAGCGCAAAATCAGAAAAGGCCAATTGTAACTATCTATATTATGTGTTACCTATCTCAGTAAATCATAAAATACGCTATAAAATGTTGCCTGCAACGTTCTTATTCTTCTTCGTTTATTCTTGTTCTTCCCAAATATTATTTACCTGTAGATTAAATCGCAAATATCAATGTAACGTCTAAGGTGGCAGGTTGTGGCAGCTGCAACTTTTACAATACATTAATAAATTGACTAATATATAATACCTATGCTCCGAAACAACTGAAGTCGGGTGAAATTGATATTTTTGAGTCAATCAAAGTTAAAAAACTCATCCAAAAAACCACCTAAAACTTGAATGTGGAAAATTCAACTTTGAAATAATACAGTTTTTTAATGCATTCACGTTAAGAATTTATGCATCTTTTCAAAAAAATCAACCAAATTCAAATCGGTATTACCGTTTGGTTTTTATATGTTCACAAAATTGACATTTGTAACCAAAAAAATTAAAAATTCAGCAGTTTGAAAAATTGTAGCCACTGTAACAACCAAACTAATTGACCAAATTCAAAAAGCCAAAGTTTTTTGGCCTATCTGGGGCTCCCTTTATTGAATTAAAAACATTTTCACATAAAAATCGAACATCAAAAAATGATTTTTGCAACGCCAAATTCGCGAATCCGGCCACTGTGCGACCGAGGTAGTCCGGTTTGTGTCCGAGTTAGTTTAGATGTTCACAAATTTATTAAATTTTTTTTACTTATATATTAATTGTAATTTTAGATATTAAACGCAAGATACAATGAAGCCCTATTGACTGCAAACATGAATCCGTCCATGAATGCAAACACACTGTGCGTCATCAGGATAGCGCTCCCCTTGTGTGGAATTTTTTGCTCAATTCAGGGCTGCAAACCCATACATTTTTTCGGATCTCCGGATCGCTGGTTCGAACCAAAATTTACCAATGGTTAAGGTTCGAAAATTTCAGGTTCGCGGGTTTTGGAAGAAGGTTTTGGTTCGAACCTTGGTTCAGTCCATGCTGGACATAATATTAACATAAAACAAATCAATACATTTATAAACATACTAAATATTACTAAATTATATAAGTTAATTTAATCCTATGTGTTCTAGTAATCGCTAACGACCTAAAAACTACCCAAATCGTATGGGAATCTGGTTGTTCTTGGGTGGCAAACAGCATACATTGATGTATTGAAAATCTCAATATATATTTTACAATAAGTAAAATACCACTTTTTAGTTTTTGTTACTTACAATGTTATGTTGCTTTTGTGAATCATTGAAAAAGCATGGGAGTCAAGGATTTTAAAAAACACAGGCTATTATGGGTGGGTATATTGGAAGTCGTTCTCAATGCTATTTTAGGTTTTTTTTTAATTCACTTTGCCGCCCGCCCAAAACCAACTAGATAACAGATAGAATCGCTATACAGATGGTTAAATTTTCTGATGTCAACTATTTTTGTTGAACCGAACCGATAGTTTAGTTTCGGAACTGGTTAGGGTTCAGCTTTAAATTCTAAAGAGGTTCGGTTCAAGGTTCGGTTCGCAGTAAAATAAAATTCGGAATTCCGGGCTTGAACCGGTTCGGTTCAAAACCGGTTTGCAGCCCTGGCTCAATTCAAGCCGAATCAAATTAGTAAAAATGTTGAAAATTTTTGTGTTTTATTGTCGTTTTCATTCATAATAAAATAAAACAACAATTATTAATTTTCCATTTGATTTTTATAATTTTTTTTAAAAATAGCACAAAAATTAGCAATATCTTATTAAGATGACCCTCTCAACCATCGAAGATTCCATGAATCAAGATTTCAACCTTAGGATTGATATGTATGGGCTTGCACCCCCGAACCAAACCAATTCTAGAATTTCAGAGGTCTTTGATCTCTCGATTTTGAGCTTAGTGATAACATAGTTTTGTATGCGTATCAAATGACATCGTAATTGCATTAAAAGATTTGATTATTCTAACAAATTTTATTTTGTTTTTTAAATATCGAACAAATCCATTTAATCCATCTTTTTTACACCCAAACTACAATATCAAAAGAATTATCGATACACAGGCCAATTCCGGTTTTCACATATTTTTCCGATTTCAAATGAAAACAAAATCTAACGATTTTGATCTAGCTGTTCTGGTGATTGAACAATTTGCAATTCAAATGTTTCGCATCCAAATTGATTCCTATGACTCTTTTAAATTATTCAGATGGGTTAGCGAAACAAACAAAATAAAAACTCTCTGAAAAGTATATATTATTTTAATAAAGCTGCATCTTATGAACCAGCGTTTCATAAGAAAGTGACAACTAGAGCAGGTTGAACCAAAAATGTGAATTCGATTTAGTTAGCGTATTGCAAATTTGAAATTACTCATAACAGAAATTTATTTGCATATTAATTATTATTTTAAAAAGAATGTTGGGCATCAAAAAGTATCTAAACACATTTAAAAATAGCACAAAAATAATTGTAAGCCATTAATTTGACGCTCTTAAAGCGTATTTACCGGCTCCAACCAATATGAATTTAAATCTAGTAATTCTATCGAATTGTGAAAACGGGAGCAGGTAACCAAATCGAGCACGAGCAATCTTAGTGAAAGTGAAAACCGGGACAGGACAATCAGATATTTTTTACAATTAAACTTTATTAATTAATAACCCACGAGAAACCAACTTGAAAAAAGTAAGAAAGTCGGCCTAGTCCGACTATAATATTCATACTATGTAGCAACGAAAGATCATGCTCAGCATGAACTTTGATACTGATATCAGCGCTGTTACTTCGCTGCAGCTGCGAACATTGCTCAGAGCTTGAGTCGATAAACAATCCTGATCTCTAAATATGACAAGAAGGTACTAAACTTCTATCTATAAAACTGGCGGAGACTTAATGTTTTTCTGAATTTCACAAATTGAATATATTCTTGATCTGCCTGCCAACATAAGAAGCATTGGAACGTATGCATATGAAGTATACTTGCTGAACCTCTATTTCTTACCTAACGGACGGATGGCTATTTCGCTCTGGCTGTTAAAACGAGAGCGTAAGTTAAAGTCGACCTTGCCCGACTTCGATATACCCGTTACTCAGGGGAATTAATGTTTAGTAACCTCTCCCTATTTCAATCTACAGACATTAACATTTATTTGAATATTTCAACATTATGTAAGCAAACAGCGCATAAGTATGCAACTTATTTTATAACCTGTATAACTCTTCCATTTATTATCCGATCTAGGAGATATCCAACTTTTCTTGTTGCGGGGGCGGCAGGGGTCGTGCCCAAAACTTCAAATAAACTTGATCTGCGTGCAGGCAATACTAGTCTAGATTTAAAATTTGGCGGCTCTAGTTTTTCTAGTCTCTGAGATCTAGGTGTTCATTCAGTCAGACGGACAAGGCTATATTGACTCGACTGTTGATGCTGATCAAGAATATATATACTTTATAGGGTTGGAGATGCTACGAGTAAAAGGGATACAAATTTGTTCACTGCATTACTGTATTATTTTGATTTTTATTTCGATATTCATGTAGTAGTAGTATTTATTTCAAAATTATTTGACTTGGCAATGCCGTTAGCCATTGTTGTGGGTGTTTTACATGTATACATTTTTAATGTACATACGTATACTTACGGGCATACAGCACGAAATTGCAGCACGTCTTCTCGTGCGCCTATATTGCAGAGGGTACAGGGATCATCACTAATGAGGGGCTTATAGCCCAGTTGCAGCATCTCGCATCTAGCCTTAAAAATTATGCTTATTGTGTTGGTCTCGAAGTTGTCGCTGAAGTAATTATATTCACCCAGATTATAGTCCAATTTTTTATAAATGAGCCTAACATCACTGGTCCGGGCCATATTGTCACATCGGACTTTATGTCGTGCATCCATATTTGACAAAACTGTCTCGTGCTATATTTTCCAGCTTTCGATTTCGTCGATGTATCCTGCTCCGTATTCGACAAAAGGCGATTGCCATACTGCAAAACATTGTGACTTTCCCGCAAGGAGGTGCTTTGCTATAATATTTGGAAGTCGTTGATCTGGGAGCTGCATTATATTTTCCATATATTTAAAATGCCTGCTGAGGGTATTGTGGTGTAGGGTGGGTAGGCCGGTTTCTAAGTGCGGAGCGTAATTGGGAGTGTTCTGCGGGAGTTTTAATATTTTTTTCAAGAACATGCGACTTAGTTTTTCGACTTCCTCATACTCTTTTAGTCCCCATACCTCTGACGCATAAAACGTAATACCACCCGACGTTGCCTCAGAAAGTTTATATTTGGCGCTTGCTTTTATTTGCGGTTTCCCGTGAAAAGATTTCCATGTACTGTTTATTGCCCTTGTGGCTTCTTTGCGCTTGTTGATGAGGTGCCTTTCCAAATCCATATTTTGAGTGAGAGACACGCCTAGGTATTTATACTCCTGTACAATCTCGAGTTGTTCGTCCTTAAGGAACCAGTTTTCTTTTCTAGATTTTCGACCCCTGCCATCTCGCACAACTAAAGGGTGATTTTTTAAGAGCTTTAGGAAATTTAAAAAAAAAACACATAAAATTCAGAAAAATGCATGAAATCTTTATTTGAATCGATAGTACGGTCCATATAATTTAATGTTTGAAGATTACTTCATGCAAATGTTGACCGTGACTGCGTCCATCCGCTTAGTCCAATTTTGGCATACTCTTTCCAACATTTCGGCCGGTATCTCACGAATAAATGCTTCAATGTTGTCTTCCAATGCGTCAATTGAAGCGGGCTTGTCTGTATAGACATGAGCTTTAACATAGCCCCACAAAAAATAGTCTAAAGGCGTTAAATCGCCCGATCTAGGCGGCCAATTGACCGGTCCCGAACGTGAAATAAAATGTTCACCAAACTCGCCTCTCAATAAGTCCATTGTTGCGCGTGCTGTGTGGCATGTGGCACCGTCTTGTTGAACCCACATGTCATGCAAGTCAAGCTCTTGCATTTTGGGCAAAAAGAAGTTGGATATCATCTCACGGTAGCGCCCACCATTCACAGTTACGTTACGATTCGCATCATTTTTGTAGAAGTACGTTCCAATGAGGCCACCAGCCCATAAACCGCAACAAACAGTGACTTTTTCTGGATGCATTGGTAGCTCTTGCAATGCTTCTGGCTGATATTCACTCCAAAATCGACGCATTGGAATACAACATTGAAGCATTTATTCGTGAGATACCGGCCGAAATGATGGAAAGAGTATGCCAAAATTGGACTAAGCGAATGGACCATTTGAGGCGCAGTCACGGTCAACATTTGCCTAAAATAATCTTCAAACATTAAATTATATGGATCGTACTATCGATTCAAATAAAGATTTCATGCATTTTTCAAAATTTTATGTGTTTTTTTATTAAAACTTTCCTATAACTCTAAAAAAATCACATTTTTGACTTTTCACAATTTATTCGCAGTCTCCATTCGCCACAGAAGTCTGCAGTCTTGTCCATCATGAGTTGTAGTTCTCCCGGAGTTTCCGCCAACAGCACCATATCATCCGCATACATAAGGATTTTACATGTTGTGTCACCTATGACCGCACCGCCTGGAAGCTCTGTATGGAGATCATTAATATAGAGTGCGAAACAATAGCGAACAATACATCCCTGTTTGACTCCAGTGTTTGTGCATTACTGTGTATAACCTAAAAATGGTCAAATAGTTTAAATAATGAGGCTAGGAAGAGTAGATCACCATCAGTTTCACTTTGTTTCGACTCAAATTGTGACACTCATAATTATTAAAATTAAGCAGATACAAGTGCTTTTGATCTCATCAGCAGCTTAAGATTTAACTTCAACTCCCAGCTCACCATCTAGTTCATGTCTACTGTCATAAATAAAAGTCCATTGAAGCTTGACCATTGGCTGTAAGTGGGTATCGTATTAGTCACTTTGGAAATTCATACAAATAAGTATCTTGTTGCGAAGAATTCCATCTTAACACTGTAATGTAGATTAAGCTATTTGAAGCAAGTAGTTTAAATGCAGAAGTAATTTTCTTTACTGCAAACTTTTGAATGGCTTGGATTAAGATATCAATTATGCAAATGACTAAGGGTTCCGGTACATTGTCACAAAACCAGTATTTACTTCAACTTAAGAATATAAATTTAATCTAGAACTGTGGTAAAGTAAGTAGTACTCTTGTGTGCTTACCTGGACTATTGTTTTTATTGATTGTTACAAAACCAGTATTTGCGTCAACTTAAGAACTAAATTTAATCTGGAACTGTAGTAAAGTAAGTAGTACTCCTGTGTGATTACCTGAACTATTGTTTTTATTGATTTCCAGTCTCCAGCTGTAACCCCCACACAATTGCTCTGCTGTATAGATGCACTCTTCTACAATATTTTCAGGTTCTGTTCGCAGTTGGCATTTTTTAATTAGAATACGAATAACGAATAATTTTTCAGAAAAAATTTCAGACAAATTTTTTTTACGAATAACAAATATTATAGCTGCATTAGCCCATAAAACTTGTCCTAATTATTTAAAGCTTAGTTAGGCATGTCCAAACCAAAAAAAAAAGACACGAATTACATTTTTATTATGAGTGTACACCAATTCTTCTTCCCAAATCAGCGTCAAGATTGCAGTTGTAGTCTCCAAAATTCAGGCGTTCAAAAAGACACGCGGGTATGAGTAGAGATGGGCATGCACACATATCATCACACTTTTCACACGCATATAAGCACGACCGAACATTCGTGTTCTATAAATAGCTTTCAATGCTTATAGCGTACGTGTGATTTTGAGCAGTCGGCCGCGGCAGAGGCCCTATGCACACGAGGCAGCGCGCTTCCGTCGCGACGCGCCCATCTCTGGAGTAGAGCCAATTGTTTTGTCGTCCTGTCATTTGGGGGTCTCGGCGCCTTCTAAGCTAAATTTATTTGATACAAATAATTTATACGAAGTGCTATTTGTAGACTAACTGAATTTAAATTACAATTATTTTTATCTAGACAGTGACGTAGATAGCTTTTCGAAATGGGGTTGATGAAGTCTAAGTTTTAGAACATATTTTTTCATCTTTAAAATATTACTTATTGCTATCCCATTTTATCATTTCATGATGAATAGCCAAAGCAGCCAAGTCATTTAAGCGGTTGTGCAATAAAAGAAGAAATACTGTGAAAAATTATGTGTAATTAATAAGTGAAAATTCAGAAAGAAGTGAGAAACTTACTTGTTTTATGGTGGTTTGTTGAATCTTTTTAAAACGCTTCAAACTTGAAAATTTGTTTCTGAAGTTGCGGTTGTTATAGGCAGTGTGGCTAATATACTGAGCAGTTTAAGTATTTTTGGAAAATATTTTACTGGGCAGTCATGCAGCGAACCATCGAACTTTTTGGTTGAGAATGGCCTCTTCGCATTAAATATTTTTTCCACATTCTAAGCTCTATGAGAACAGCAGGTGGCCTACTATCTAAAAGTTTTGGTAGAATTCAATAGTTTTGATAAATTGATTGGTATTTATGGTGAACATCGCCTGAGTTATTCTTGAAAAGCTCTGAAAATCCTTCATATGTTCATGATTGGTAAGCCGCTCACAAAGATTCAAAGTGAAAACGTCCAGAAATGGATCACTGCTTTAAACTTCTGGATAAACCTTAAGTTTCACCAAAACTTTTTCTCAACACATAAGAAAGTTGACTGGAAAACTATTAATGTAATCAATATATTAAGGTACGTTGGCGTTAAAGGGTTAATATGTTGAAGTTGGAAATTGAGCTTACATACCAAATTACATGTGAACCGTCATGCATTAAGTATTATTTAAATATGAATTTTTTTTGCTGTCTGATCGTATTGTGTAATATCATTTTTTTTGCCATTGGCACAAAAACAAGTATATAAGATCATATTTGGCTGATACTCGTTGTCAGTCTGTCGAATGATGACCGCGACAATTGAACTCGGTCAAGAATATATTTGTGTCAAATTCTAGTTCACCATTCTCATTCATAAATCTTATCTCGAGATCTGTGTGTGCCCTCATTATGGTTGGGATTTTTTAGATCAGCAGTTATTGCTATAAGCCATATTTATAATTTTCTACTGGCCTACTAAGTCCCAACATAATGAGAGTAAAAACCACTGACTTTTAATTTTAATAAGTGCTTTTGTTAATAGACTTTTGACATTTTTAAGCGGATTCGCTAATGATTTAATGCTAAAGCCCTTAACAATTTCAAATAATAAATTAATATACACTACATTCCACGAGTAATGTTATTGACGACTTTAGAGAAGAAAGTGACTATTCTGTGCCTATCGCTGTTCCAGCCAGTGATGCCCATCACAAATATTTTTTTCCTATAACTCGACTATCACTCATCCGGTCTTCACCATTCATTCAGCGATACTAAATTTATTCAGATGATACGAACCCTCTATCTAAAATTTGTGGGAGATATGACGTTTTTCTTAAATTGCTGGGGCGGGAGGGAGCGCTTGCTCAAAAGTATGCAGCAGCCAGAAGAAAGCGACTCCGACTCCATAAAGTATATATAATGTCTTGATCCGCATCAACAGCAGAGTTGAGTCAGTCTGTACATATGAACAACAAGATATCAGAGATATATTATACCTTTGGTTTTGATAATTGGAATATTTAGAAGAATAAAATAAATATAAAAATGTAAATAACTCTGTTTTTTTTGGTTTCATGTTATTTCTGGAGTTGACAGGGTGACTAATATACTCAACACTTACAAATATCTGGAAAATATTTTTCCCTTGCAGTTATGCACCGCTTGCAACGAAATGTAAGATTGAGAATCTACACATTCTTCATTTTCAGCTCAATAAGAAAATCATTAGGCACATTAACTGGAAATTCTAGTTAAAGTCCGATAGTTTTGAAAAATGAATCGTTCTTGAAAAGCGACGTAAAGCTATTGGCTACAATCCTGATGCATGACATGCAAGATTATCAATTATTCGAAGTCCATGGTATTTGTTAAATTTTTTCGGCCGTTTTGACATTACGCACTTACATAGTACCAAAGAATATACAATACACAGAAATGATGATGCGGGGGGAAAACACACAAAGGGTTGACTGATTCTATTTTTAGAACGCTTGGGAGAGCGCATGGCAAAAAACATGAGAGCAAGTGAAGAGAGCGGGATAGGCCAAAAGTGGTTGACTGAGGCTATTTTTAGGATGCGGGATACACACTTGAACGAACTCATAGCAAGCCCTGATTTGAAGAAGTCACATTTTTCTCTGCTAGGTACTCACCGCCGTGATTTTGTCATCGACATCAAAATTTATCGAAAAGATGCGAAAAGGTGTTCGCATTGGCATCATTCTTGCATTCTTGTGTTCTTGCATCCACTGAACAGATGACTGGAATTTTGTTGACATTGTGAAAAGATAATTTGGTGCAAGGAAAATTGATATGGATGACGGTTTTCCATTAAGAGCATTGGATAACGACGAGGCAATGTTATTGCACTTACAAACATACATACAAATTAAATTTTCTTGAATTTTATTTTCACAGTTTTTTCCTGTATTTTGTTACAAAGCTTCATATTTAAACTTAAAAAATTAGTATTTGGCTTTAAACAGCCGCCTAAAATAATAATTAATCTTACCTGCTTGTTTTGCCATGGCAATTTTCTTTTGTATTTTTGCGCTTAAAGTTCTACAGCTGTTTATTGTTTTTTGTTAGTGCTGGCAGTTGGAACGATACCAGTACAATAGGCAAAATTATCCATACCATGTCAAGTCACTACTCGAAAAGTCTGGGATGCAACCGCATCCAAATTGGATGCAACTGGTTTGCTATCACTAGCCTCTACGATTTTCGTATGGCGCGAGAGTTGCATCCGACACAAGATGCAAGAATAGAACCCGCGCGCCGCGGTTGCAACGGCTTCATAGCTCAATTGGTAGAGTGCTGAATCGCAGCCTCTCGCAGGTTCGAATCCCAGTGGCGTAGAAAGGTTTTTGGAGATTTTTTTAATTTTGTTTCCATTTGTAAAACTAGTTACTGTTTTTTTTAATTTTATAGGATATTCGACTATTTTGAATGCTAATTTATTAATATTTACAAATAATCTCCTTCTCTGGCTCATTGAGTGGACTATATTGCTGGTTCGAATCGCAGCAGCGGCAGAATTTGTTTGGTTTTTTTTAACTTTTACCATTTTTTTTATATTTTGTTTTGTTTTTATTGTCGGTAAACCGCCCTTAGACGCACGCAGACAGCTTAGCGGAGTACATCAACCTTAGGAAATCAAACGCACAGAGCACATAGCAACCACAAATAATTTTCTAGATATGGACCGTAACGTTAGGTTTAGTACAGGCTCAGGGAAAGCTATGCGATGCCATACATAAATCGAGAGAGAATTCACGGGCCCCCATTTAATGAGAAATATTTTTCAACATAACGAAAATAATGTTAAGTTTTGTTAATTTATTGATACATTATACATTTCAGATGAGAAATAAGAATCCTGTTTCAATACGAAGGCAGGGACTCGTAACATGACAGTAATAAACAAGAAAGAAAGTCGGTCAAGCCCGACTAAAACATACTCTGTACCAAGAAAATTTGTCTTTTGATCATAACTCGAAAACCGTTCATCCGATCTTTTTCATTTCTTTGGCGGATCGATAAGTTATCCTAATAACTAAATATGTCCAGAGAGAAAAAGCCATTTATCTTCAAAACTGTGGGAGATATGACCTTTTTTTCTAAATTGCGGGGGCGGGAGGGGGCGGGGGGTTAACTTGATCTGCCTGCAGACATAAGAAGCATATGTCCCATACATGTCAAACCTCTATCTCTTACCATCTCTGAGATCTGTGCGTTCATACGGACAGACAGACTGACAGACGGGCAGACGGACATGGCTATATCGACTTGGCTGTTGATGCTGATCAAGAATATATATACTTTATGGGGTCGGAGATGCTTCCTTCTGGCTGTTACATACTTTTGCACAAACTTAATATACTCTATGTACCTACGGTACAGAGTATAAAAATTTGGAAGCGTTCGAGATATTCGTCCGAAATGAAGTAAACCCAACGACGTGAGAGACAGAGGGCGAGAGAGGAGTGGCACGCGCCCCAAAACGGTTATATTTGGCCGAGCTAGAGATGGGCGCAAATCGAAAACTCCGCTTGACTCCCGAGTGACCAGAATGACAACTCCATTGGGATTGCTTGATATATTATTATACTTCCAAATTCGAACATTTTTATATTATTTGCAATTAAAATAAAACAATCCACGCTTAGGAGTCAAATAGGTATCAGGCGATATTCTTGTCCCGCGACCATCTCTAAGTTCTCTCTCTCTCAAAAATGTTATATGGGAAAGGGGAGGGGGCAATTTGAGAGCGTCCCAGCTAGCTGCAAAAAAGTCCAATTGAATAAAATGAAAACTAACCAGCTAGCTATGGCCGTCAGGTTTTGCATATGATTTTATAATTGGAATTAATCAAACATTAAAGGTCACCCCCGCAACAATGCAGTGTTTCCTTTACAAATAATTATCTATGTACTTACGGTACGGTACGGTATAAAAAGTCTTGGCTAGCACTTTGATGAATAGTCGTTGCTCAAATCTACATGTGTAATTTGCTGATGCAGGTGCAACGCAGCTACATTGGAATTTCATTTGCTCAGAACTCGACAACCGTTCATCCGATCTTCACCATTCCTTTAGCGGATCGATAAGTTATCCTGATTACTAAATATATCTAAAAGAAACGAACCATCTATTTTGTAAACTGTGGAAGATATGCCGTTTTTTCCAAATTGCGGGGCGGGAGGGGGCGTGGCCAAAATTAAAAATAAACTTTATCTGCCTGCAGATAAGAAATTTTTGTCCCATACACGTCAAACCTCTTCTCTTACCATCTCTGAGATATGTGCGTTCATGCGGACAGACAGACGGACATGGCTATATCGACTCGGCTGTTGATGCTGATCAAAAATATATAGACTTTATGGGGTCGGAGATGCTTCCTTCTGCCTGTTACATACTCTTGCACTAACTTATAGTACTCTGTATCCCTACGGTACAGAGTATAAAAACACAGGCTATAATGGATTGGGATATTGGAAGTAGTTCTGAATGCTATTCTGGGTTTTTATACCCTGTTCCCATTGAAAATTGGAAAAGGGGTATCATGATGTTGTGCGAATGTATGTAACAGGGAGAAGGAAACAATTCCGACCCCAAACTAATAAAATTTATTTATTTTGACGGTCGGTAGAGAAAGAAAATGTCTGACAAGTGTGCGCGTAAGAAACGGTTGAAGCGCTATTATGAGGAAAAGAAAATCGCTTATACGCAAGTATCGCGTACTTAATGACCAAACCAACCGAATTCTAGAGGTTCGGTTCGCAGTAAAATTCGGTATAAAACCGGTTTGCAGCATTGGTCATTTCTTTTCTGATTTTGTACAATACATGTTTATTTAATTTTTCGCCAAAAATCCGGGCCCCTCAGAAGTCCGGACCCGGGGGGAAACAATCCGGTTGTTTTTCTAACTGCCTGTGGAATGAGAACATTTTTTTTGAGCTTCGGTCACTACCATGATAAAATTATATGTGGACTGCCAGCTTTTGCTAGAGAAAGTTAGGGAAGTCACGACTCCCCAGTTGAGCTGTGGAGTTGTTGAATTGAGACAATTTTAATTTTTTTAGAAAAGTCACTGCTACACACTTACACTTAAACGTTTTTACTAAAAACTAGGGTAGAAGAAGAAATGCCAAAACACGATTATGCTGGCGAGTGACAGACTGAAATAAACAATAAAGTCGATACCTTAAGCACTGTTAGTATAAGTGATTTGTGGTTTTTAATTACTTCCACAAAGTGCAACTAATTATTATTATTATTATTATTTTATTTTAATAGCAACAACGTCTACTGGACACAGTTACAATATAATATAACTTAAAATGGAAAAAAAGGAAAACAAAGATTAAATTGAAATCCTTCTGATCCGTTGGTGGTTCTTTATTTGTCGTAATGACCAGCTACGCGACATTGGTGATCAGAAATAAGTTAAAACAAGTAAGGGCGCTGCAGTCGAGTTTCCCGACCACAAAATACCCTGTTCATTTATTTTCATTTATTTGTTTTTGAATTTTTGAAGATGTCATCCTAAATGTAGGCAATACTTTTCTAGTCCTGAGGGCTATTATCAGCCCAACTGTTTCGCTTATAACTCCGGTGTTTTTGGTCCGATCTGATTGTACTTTTCAGAATAGATAGATATTGAGCCTAGCTTGATGTATACTAAACCACGAGGCTCTAACTTGAAAATTGTGGATCTGACGGCTTTTTAGGTCTTGGATTTATAGAGGAGGTCTAGGCTTTTTGGTGATAAAAGGGGGACGGGGTGGAATTTTTCAAATCTGAAACAAACTTGATCTGCGTACAGCATAAATCTACCTTCGTGCAAAAATTTGTGGCTCTATCTCTTATAGTCTCTGAGATCGACGCGTTCATACAGACAGACAGACGGACAGACGGACAGACGGACGGACGGACGGACGGACGGACGGACGGACGGACGGACGGACAGACGGACAGACGGACATGGCTATATCGACTCGGCTGTTCATGCTGATCAAGAATATATATACTTTATGGGGTCGGAAAATTTTCCTTCTCCCTGTTACATACATTCGCACAATTTCATGATCCCCCTTTTCCCATTTTCAATGGGAACAGGGTATAAAAAACAAGAAAGAAAGTCGGTCAAGCCCGACTATAACATACTCTGTACCAAGAAATTTTGTCTTTTGATCATAACTCGAAAACCGTTCATCCGATCTTCTTCATTCCTTTGGCGGATCGATAAGTTATTCTAATAACAAAATATGACCAGAAGGAACAAGCCATCTATCTTCAAAACTGTGGGAGATATGACGTTTTTATAAATTGCGGGGGCGGGAGGGGGCGTGGCCAAAATTGAAAATAAACTTGATCTGCCTGCAGACATAAGAAGCATATGTCCCATACACGTCAAACCTCTATCTCTTACCATCTCTGAGATCTGTGCGTTCATACGGACAGACAGACGGACATGGCTACATCGACTCGGCTGTTGATGCTGATCAAGAATATATATACTTTATGGGGTCGGAGATGCTTCCTTCTGGATGTTACATACTTTTGCACAAACTTATAATACTCTATGTACCTACGGTACAGAGTATAAAAAGAGTATTGAAAGCTATGTAAGGGCAAGATTGTAAAGAATAAAAGACCTAAGGCCTTCATCAGAAATGTTACCACTGAGAAGAGGAAAGATCTTATTATAATCCCTACACAGAGTGCGAAACGGACAATTGGAGGCATATAAAGAAGAAGTCTAAGGAAGCCACAAAGGTATAAAGTTCCGTGTTTGTCTTGATGGGACATTAAAGTTCACACACCCAAGCAGGTACTCTGCGTCGATGTTACCCTTTATAAGTTTGTGCAGAAACATTATACACAACATAGAGCGTCTATGTTCAAGAGTCGGTAAATCTAAAAGCTTTAGTCTGGAGAAATAAGGGGGTAGCCTCAATTGTGGGTCCCAACTCAAGTTGCGAAGGGCAAACAAAAGGAACTGCTTCTGGACGGATTCAATGCGCTTACAGAGGGTTAATGATTGGGGTTCCAAATACACGACCCAAACTCCAAGATAGGTCTCACTAAGGATGTATATAACAGCTTAGTAGTGTAGGGATCATTAAACTCTTTAGACCAGCGTTTATTAAAACCTAGCAAACCCATGGCTTTATTCACAGAATGCCAAAAGATAACTTATGATCAAGGGTAATACCTAGATCATGAAAAGATTCGACCTGTTCAAGCTGATAAGAATTCAATAAGTACTTATTCAAAAGGGGGGTTCTACGATAAAACGTCATAGACTTACACTTGTCCCTGTTTAAATGCAACAAATTGTTATTAATAATTAAAATAATTTTATTAAATAAAACAGATCTTAGAACGAATAAGCGGAGCACAAAGATAAACACCTTTACTTTATCGCTATAAATAGATTAATGGTTTCCTTCGCAGAACTAAATCAAGTTTTTTAACGCTTACTTATATTTAGCATGTTAGTAGTATGACAAAATTAAGTGTTTTTCAAATTGGATTGACAAAATCTTCCTTCAGGTTAATGGAAATGTGGTGCCACTAAGGGTAGTTCTGGAGTTGTGGACAACTGAAACGCACAGATGTTCGTTGTAGTTTAAATCGTGCAGCAACTGAAAAAAAAAATTTGTAAATTCATTAAATTTTTTATTAGTTCTTTTGTTATAAAGAATATATTGACACTAGCCTTCAAAAATAATGTCAATCAAGTCAGATACTCTTTGCCAACGAAAGTGTAGGCTCAGTATTAAGTTTGCCTATAACTTACCTAAGTATCGTTAATAAGATCTTTACCAATCATAGTTTCTAAACAAATCTATAAGGTAAAATACTGTGGGAGACTTGACGTTTTTTCCAAGTTGATATTAAACTTGATCTGCAAGTATAAAAAGTAAAGGTCCCATACATGTAGAAAGTCTATCTCTTAATTTGTCTCAGATCTGTTTGTTCATACGGAGACGGACGGACATGGCTATATCGACTCGGTTTTGATGCTGATCAAGAACAATTATACTTTATAGAGTCGAAGATGCTTTTTCTAACTGTTGATTGGATTTGTACAAAAATAATATACTTTGTGTATCTTTCCCCTCCGTCACTCGTATAGTGAAAGGGAATCATCCCCGTTGTCACAAAGTGCATATAATCCGGATCAGCAGCGTATGCATTGTAGTCAAAACAAGCGTCCGAACTATTCAGACTTTGAGTCGTGAAGTAGTCAACTAAAAGGGTATAAATATTGTTAGAGAAGTGAGTGGGTAGTGTGAAGTTTAAGAGTTTCTCTGACCAAAGGATTTAAATCAGTTGAAAGAAAGTTCTCAGCCTATCAGGGGTGCCACAGAACTCACTAGCAACTTGTCAAATCTCCTAAAAAATTTCGCCATGCCAAAGAACTTCAACCGATTTTTTTTTAGCTAGTTCACAAACCTTTTCGAACTTGATTGCATATATAAAGTTAACATATTTTCGGTTGTGAGATATTTGGTTTAGATTTCTTTTAAGCTAAAT
The DNA here is from genome assembly GCA_035044985.1 of Lordiphosa fenestrarum. NCBI lineage: Eukaryota > Metazoa > Arthropoda > Insecta > Diptera > Drosophilidae > Lordiphosa > Lordiphosa fenestrarum. Next base: position 264,022 of record JAWNNO010006293.1, on the reverse strand, counting down.
AAACATAAGTTTCTTCATATTAGTTTAATTTTACATGAGTGTTTAATTTTACTTAATTTCCAAAAAAGAAAAAAAGAAATAGATTGCAGTCAGTAACTTTATCATGTTGACAAGAGCACTATGAAAGACATAGATCTGTTTATACCCGTTACTCGAAGAGTAAAAGGGGTATACTAAAGTCGTGCAAATATATGTAACAGGCAGAAAAGCATCTCCGACACCATTAAATACATATATTCTTGATCAGCATCAAAAGTCAAGTCGATATACCTGGACGAAATAAATATTGGGACACTCACGTATCATAGTTATTTTTCACAGTTAATAAAAACTGGTAAGCATTTAAACGACCCAAAAATTTTTTTTTAATGTGCTTGAAAATCAAGAAAGTAACGGTGGACTAAAAGTTATAATTTTATATTCTGGGACTTTTCCTGTCCAGTGTTGTGAAATGTGTTTTTTTCCTAGTACGAAATTATTATTGGTACACCATCAAGAAAGTTGTGCTAATTGACTGTTTACTTAAGATTTGCGTAAGATAAGGTGAGTATTTTATTCTTACTATCTGTGTACAAGAAAGTTTAGTTATTAAAAACTAAAAAAATCGTAATTTATTATAGTGCGACACGTAAAAACATAAATAATGGGGAATGGAGTAAAGCTGTCGGATATTATGCAAAATATTATCCTTAATCTGCGCAATAAAGGCAAAAGCATTCGCGAAATAGCCAATATTGTAGAAATTGGCAAGAATAATGTTAAAAAATTTTTAAAAATCCCGGAAGCATACAATAAAACAATTAAAAGGGGCCGACCTTGCACAGTGTCAGAACGGACCAAACGACAAATAAAGAAGTTGGCTGCAAATACAGCGACTAGTTCACGGGATATTAAGGCTAAGCTGTCTCTTAAGATCAACCCCCGTCGTACTCAGTAAATATTAAGTTCTGATAATAACATTAAATATGAAAAAATGGTTCGCAAACCTATGCTTTTACCAAGGCATTAAACAGCTCGACTGCTTTTGCAGAAAAGTACAAATTTTGGACAAGTGAATGGGAAAACGTTATCTTCAGTGACGAAAAAAGTTCAACTTGGATGGTCCTGACGGAAAATGATGTACCGGAGAGATATCCGCCGTGAACGCAAGTCCTGCTATGCTCTCAATTTCGGGGGTGGCTCACTGATGGTATGGGCTGCATTTGGTCACCCCGGGAGGTCCCCTGTATGTTTTGTATCAACACGAATGAATTCTCAAATGTACATAAGCCTTATGGACAACGTTTTGATACCGATTAGCGAAACATACTGCGAGGAAAAGTGGATTTTTCAACAGGATAACGCTGCAATCCACGTATCCAAGGCGTCTTAGCAGTTCTTTGAGGTTCGGAAAATTGATCTTTTGGGGTGGCCAGCTTGTAGTCCCGACTTAAACCCGATAGAGAATGTTTGGGGGGTACTCTAGAACAATGGACGACAATTTAAAAATTTGGCCGAGCTCAAGAAGGCAATTATTGAAGAATGCGCCAAAATCGACGAAAAAACACTACAAAATTTGGTAATGGTAATGCCTAAACGCTTGGCTGAAGACATTTCAAATCATGGAGGCAATACCCACTATTAGGTAAAAAAATATATTTTTTCCTCTAATTATAAAAAAAAATCAAAAATATTTTCTTTATAGTGTACCAATAATTATTTCTAAGGGAGCAAACAAAAGGATAAAGATTTTTCGTGGAAGGACCAGTAAACTAAAATATGTTCATATGTTTTCAGTGCATTTATTTTCTATATTTACGAATAAAATAAAAAAATAAAAAATTAAAAGCCATTAACGATATTGTTTAAAAAAAATGAAGTGTCCCAATATTTATTTCGACCAGGTAGTCATGTCCGTCCGTCCGTCTGTCCGTCTGTTTGTATGGACCTAGATCTTAGAGACGCCCTTTCCCGCCCCCGCAATAAAAAAAAGTTTAATGTCTCCTACATTTTTAAAGATATCGAGCTCATATTTTGCAGTGTATGTGGCCAATATCTACAATCTCACATTTTTTTTATTTTATGCAGATCGGATAATTAATGGCAGACTTAAAAATGTTGAATACTTTTATGAGCCGCATGAGGTTATTAAACACTAATTGTCCTGAGTAACAGGTATTTCGAAGTCGGACAGGGTCGACCTTAACTTACGCTCTCGTTTTTTATTCAATTTAATCGATCGGAAGAAAGATTGGCCAGATGCAAGGTAAATTATTCTGCTGCTGCCACAGCAACTAAGTCGCCCCGTCTGAAATTGTGTAGCGTCCTTATGCTCCTTTATTACACCCTGGTTTTCTCATCGCAGCTTTTTATGGATTCTCTTCTTAACTTTGTCGTCATGTATGTACTCGTCATTCACTTTACCGTCGGCGCTGCCACTTTATTGAACTCAAATTGGCAGCAATCGGTTTACAAAATGTAAAATAAATACTCTAAAATCTAAAGCAATAGTTAATGAGTAACATTATTTTGTTATCTTTGTTTAAACCAGGGATTAATACCGGAACCGGGACCGTTAACCGAAATAAACCGTTTCTAATCACGTACCGAAACCGGAACCGATGCAAATTATTTATGAGAACCAAATACCGTTTACCGTTATTATTGGAACCAATAGAACCGCATCGGAACCGAAACGTTGGTACCGGTACCGTTTTGGGTTTTTTTTTTTACTTTTGCAGAGCGCATTGTAATTTTAATCAGATGTCGGTAACGTAAAGACGAAAATATAAGACGTCCTTTATCTAAAAATACGTCCGCTCTAGCGATTTTGCTCGTTCAGGAAATAGAGAAGCAAGAAATATCCCTTTTTTAAAACAATGCTTTTCTATGACATATTTTTGGACCCAAGGTATAACGTAATGCTAAGTCCTGAGCAAAACAAATCTTGTATTACTAATTTAACAAATATTTATGCTCAAATTTCGTCGGTTGCTGGTCAATCACTGCTTAATGACGAATATTTAATACTAGCTTATCTGAAAGCGTAGACGAAGTTCATGCATACGTGATGTAGCAAGAAAGGAAATTTGTTGATAAAAACACAATTTTTCTTGCACAGAAATGTATTCGAAACCATGAAAACAATTTAAAGTGGTGGTCAGAGTCCTCCAAAAAGTTCCCAGAATTGTACGAGATTTCAAAAGTTGTGCTTTCTGTTCCAGCTACGCAGGTTAGCGTGGAACGCCTATTCTCTGGCGTGAAATTTATAATGAAGGCCAAAATTAAGTTGGAAAAATCAATATTTCATATAACATGTCAACTTCGTAAAATAATACGAAATTTGAAGAAATCATCTATATTGTATTTTAAATGTCAAACGACTGAAACTTTTATGTTCAACTTTGTTCCTTTAAATTACAAATGAATAAAATGATTTGGACTTATCTCAGCATTTACTTTTTATAATATTTAAAAAATCTTAGCTAATACCAGTACGTACCGGTATACCGAAACTGGGTACCGTATCGAAACCGAAAGCCGAAGTAAATAAAAAACCGAAATATAACCTTTTTCCGAAACATTCATTTCGGTTCGTATCGGTACCTGTACCGAAACCGAAAATCGTTTGGATGTTAATCCCTGGTTTAAACACAAAAATTTATTTTGCAGTTCTGAAATTCAAATGTTAAATAGTGGCATTACTGAAATACCAACAATGTCGTGAGTTGAAGCGAATGACAAATTTAACTAGCGATCTGCTAAATGTTAATTTAAGGGTAGTTTCTACCCCTGGCAAAATTATGTATTGATTTTTTTTTGCTTAAAAATACAATTAGGGTATTGAGAACATTCAGTAAAAATTTCACGCAGATCCCGACAAGTAGTTTTTTTTTGGGAATATTTTTAGTGAAGGAAAGTCTACATTTATGGGCAAAAAACGTATTTATTTGGTGTGTGGTAACTTTAAAGGCTGTTTTCTCGAACAAACGAATATAAATTTGAATTTTGAAAAAAAACACGGGCTAAACAGCCCTTTATTAGGGCTTTAAAATAAATACTTAAAAATAAATCAATTTTTTGGTCGACCCTCCTATAATTTTTGTTTAGCTACAAAATTTCAGAAGAAAAGTTATGTTTGAAATTCCCCCAAAAGAAAATTTATTTTTATAAAAAAAATCTTACTTTGAACTTTTTTTAGAATTTTTTTTCAGTCCTAGATTATACCCAAATGAATAAAAACAAGTATTTGGGAAAAATTATAAATTAATTTTAGTATGTCGAAATCAAAAACCAAACTTTCAACGCGATTATCTCAAAACCACTTTTTATACCCGTTACTCGTAGAGTAAAAAGTGTATACTAAAGTCATGCATGTATCGTGTATGTAACTGGCAGAAGTATATATTATATATTCTTCATCAGCATCAACAGCCGAGTCGATATATCCATGTCCGTCCGTCTGTCCGTCCGTCCGTCCGTCTGTATGAACACCTAGATCTCAGAGACAAGAAGAGCTAGAGCAACCAAATTTTATATGTAAGCTAGTATCACTAAGTACTTATATATAGAGCCTTCAAACCGCGTTTTTTTTGGTTTCACTTCTTACGCTGAGGTCGCGACCCCAGCGCCCGATCGTAGACACCCGAACGCAACCCCGAGTGAGCGGCAGCTAGCAGAGAGCACCAGAGAGCAGAGGCTATTTAGTGCCCGTTCAACCCCAGAACGAGACGCACGACGTGCGTCACAGACTAGAGAGAATAGACTGTGCATTTGCTCAGTGTCTCTTCTCTGTCGGCTTCGTTGCCGTGGCGCTCTGGTTCGATTCCGAAATTCGAGCTCGTATGGTGCTCCGACTCGCTCTGGCCCACTTAACAGGCGGGTGTGAGTGAAAGAGGTTGACCATGTGGTCGAGCAGTTTAGAATCACGTCGAACATTTTAGGATCAAGAGCGGGAGAGCGCAAAGTGTGGACCCCCCCCTTGCCCAGAGCAGCGCCATCATACCGCTTAAAATTGCTGCAACTTGTTTGAGTTCGACTAATTCGACCGCTGCTTGCTGCGCAGCTGCACTTAGAAAACTGACGTTAATTTTAAAAGGGGCGATTGTTCAACATCAGTTTTCCCCAATAAATAAATAAAATAATTTAGCAACCTGAATGTGCCATGTATACTACTGACTTACCCACCCCACAAACAAAAAAAAAATCAAAAACTACTAAATTTTTGCCAAATTTTGACCATTTTGCCACTTTAAGCGACCAACAGGCCTAGCGGGGTTACATAGCCTCCAATTTCAGTCATTTGTAAGCCCCAAATAATTAAATTTAGTTTAAAATTGGCCCAACCAGAACCCTGCCATACAAAATAATAGCCACTTGCAGCAACCTATACCCGCACTCTTCCAACGCACGCAGGCACCCAGCCCACTAGCAATTTCGAAACATGTTCGAAAGTTCAAAAGTGCGCGCCCGGACTAGCTGTCGCAGCCAACGTCAAAAACGACGCGGCAGAGCAATTGCACAGTCTATTCTATCTGGTCTGTGCGTGCGTCGAGCGCTGTCATTTCGCTTCTGTGTGTATCTCACGCCAATGCACACATCGTTGTCGGTAAAATGGGCAGTGTTGCCAAACTTCACACAAGACGCAATCTCAAATGGCAATACACCAGCAGACAGGCAGGCAGAATGGCATGCACCTGCTACCGAGATTGCTTCTATTGACTTTTAGTAAAGCAAATTATTTATGCTTTCTTATTATATTTATTTTTTTAATAGTTGTTCTTCTATTAATTATATATATTTTATTAGTAAATAATTGTGGGCTTATAAAATTTTTATTTATTTATTCCAGCAGTTAATTTATTTAAAAAAAAAAACCAACAAGATTACAAATAATGCATTCAATAATGCACTGTTTAAACCAATACAATAATACAATTTAGATTTTTGTGCCTTTGGCTTGGATTTGGATTCTTTCGATTACGGTTTTCTTAGCTTAATGTTTTTATTCTTGCATTTCCGCGCTCTTGGAGTTGCTGTTGTTGCTGCAAATACAAGTACATATTTGGATAGCCCCTTTTATGTGTTTGCCAAAAGAATTGTAAGATAACTGGCAAATTGCAAATGTGTGTGAGTAAGAGAGGTTTTAGAACGTGGGGCATAAATGGAGGCACTTGAACGGCAATATCCTCTTGAGTTCACAATACACCAAATTCATTCACAGATCGATATTTGCCCATTTTGCTTCTTTATGGCGAAAAAATTAACTCTAAAAAACCCAAAACTGGCGAAAGGCCGTTACAACGGGTTACCTGTTCGGGTTTTTGCGGAAACTGCCGCGACAAAAGATATCGAAAGGATTGCTGCCGCGAACTGTTGTGTCGAATCTACCTACTTAATATGTAAACGAGAAAGCTAAGCTAACTTCGTCTGTGCCGAAGTTTTTATACCCTTGCAAATGCTTGCTAAAATATTTTCAAATAAACACTCTTTTTCCCATTTTCCGAACGATCGTTCGTATGGGTATGGTTTCGTTTATTGAAACGTACACAAAATAGTCTTTTTTAAGACTCTTGTGTTGGTTTTATTTTAACGTTTTCAGGTTTCTTAATATTTTTTACAGTATATAAAGCTTTGATTATTTTGATTGATCATTGAATAACTAAAATTAAATATTAAAATGAATAAGGTGACAAGTGAAATACGTGCGGACAAGAGAAAAAGTGGGTTAAGGTGTGCGGTTAAGACATGTTTGAGAAGCTACAGGGACGGCTCAGAGCATTGCCGCCAAATATGTACTTGTATTTGCAGCAACAACAGCAACTCCAAGAGCGCGGAAATGCAAGAAGAAAAACATTAAGCTAAGAAAACCGTAATCGAAAGAATCCAAATCCAAGCCAAAGGCACAAAAATCTAAATTGTATTATTGTATTGGTTTAAACAGTGCATTATTGAATGCATTATTTGTAATCTTGTTGGTTTTTTTTTTTAAATAAATTAACTGCTGGAATAAATAAATAAAAATTTTATAAGCCCACAATTATTTACTAATAAAATATATATAATTAATAGAAGAACAACTATTAAAAAAATAAATATAATAAGAAAGCATAAATAATTTGCTTTACTAAAAGTCAATAGAAGCAATCTCGGTAGCAGGTGCATGCCATTCTGCCTGCCTGTCTGCTGGTGTATTGCCATTTGAGATTGCGTCTTGTGTGAAGTTTGGCAACACTGCCCATTTTACCGACAACGATGTGTGCATTGGCGTGAGATACACACAGAAGCGAAATGACAGCGCTCGACGCACGTCGTGCGTCTCGTACTGGGGTTGAACGGGCACTAAATAGCCTCTGCTCTCTGGTGCTCTCTGCTAGCTGCCGCTCACTCGGGGTTGCGTTCGGGTGTCTACGATCGGGCGCTGGGGTCGCGACCTCAGCGTAAGAAGTGAAACCAAAAAAAACGCGGTTTGAAGGCTCTATATATAAGTGCTTAGTGCTAGTATTGTCTGCAGGCAGATCAAGTTTGTTTCAAACAGAGGTCGCAACAACCGGTCCTCTCTTTTCACTTGTCAGAAAACAACCGGTTTCGTGCGGCACATTTACAAAGAGGGACAAAAACAACCCTCAACTGCGCTCTCTGGTTGTTTTCGGTCGTGAGAGGAGACGCCTTGAGTAACGGGTATTTCGAAGTCGGGCAGGGCCGACTTTAACTTACGCTCTCGTTTTGAACTGGTTCCGGAAAAGTAGTAAAGTAGTAAATATTGACCGATTTCAAAAATTTTTGTTTTACACATAATTCCCACCATTGTCGCACCTGCCTCGGAGAACCGGATAGATTCAAAAATAGCGAAGCTAGACCGTTTTTACGAAGAAAAAAAGGTCAATTTTCGAAATTTTGAATTTGCAGCCCTTTAACTCCGGTGTTTTTAAAGCTAACTCAAACGTGGAGGCAGGTGCAAAAACCACATCAATTCTGAGCACATCCTTTTTTAGTTCATCCATTTTGGATAAGCCGTTTCGGAGAAAAATCCGGAACTATTGGACCAACTTTTTTTTTGCCCTACTTTGACGGGTGCCACAACAACAACTGCAACAACAACAGAAAATCCCAGAATTTCTAGTTTCATCAATTATCTATCCAATAAAAAAAACCGATTGTCAATATCTCTTATAGTTTTTGTGTAATTCAATTTTTAGCGAAGCATTACAAAATGAGGGTAGAAACTACCTTTAATAAGCTACAAATGAGATATGTTAAATTTTTTTATTGATTTTATTCGGAAATTGATACATTAAAAATGCGTGATTTTTTTTGCAATAGTGCTCGATTTTAAAATCACTCGTAAACAGGATCTGCGGCAGAGCGTATTTTAATTCGAGCGAAAGCGATTTCTGTGACACTCCTGTAATGTCATTATTTCAATAATAATTCGTCAACGTCAGTCTAAAAGTGGGTAGTCAGAATACTTAACCTAACAAATAGTCTGATAAAATGTTCAATGTAACTTACCTTTGGTGTGACAAAAATATATTGAGCCGAACCAGGCTTGGTAGCTGCTTTTAAAAGTAGATCAAATATGTTGCGCTCGTTGTTAGCGTCCATGCCTTGATTTATTTCGTCAACGCATCTAGAAATAAAAGTCGAATAGAACGTAAAAAATTTACTGCACATTAAGTGAAGCGGATATAAGTGAAGCGTATCTCTTAGCCGTCGATTCAAATCTCTCAAGGCATTGACTTTAGGATCTAAGATTTTTCTCGTCTCTATCGGAATTGCGAAGGTTATACACAATCAGACGGTCTATGCGCAAGTTATTTTAATTCAAATGGGTAAAAAAGCAAAAATCGGTTTTCAGATTTTGGAGGTGTTAGGAAGAATTCAAGTGTGAGGAAATGCTATAATCGACCTGCTCTACAGCAAACGGAAGGTCATTTCGAAAGTACAGGGTTGTCCATATTCGACGGACCCATCTGGCAACGCCATAACTTTTGACAGAGATGTCAGATCGCTTAATGACATACCGCGTTTGAAGCGTCAGTCCAAGCAGATTTTTACCATGGAACAATACACGCCACGCGAGCGCTCTGAAATAGTTGAAATTTACATTCAACAGAACAAGTCAATTGTGAAAACTCAACGTGCTTTTAAAAAATTAAAATTTCACATTGAATGGGACCGTAAATAAGCAAAATTGCCGTATTTACGCCACTGAAAATCCTCAGGAGATTCAAGAAGTGCCTCTTCATGACGAAAAAGTCACAGTTTGGTGCGGCGTTAGTGCGAAAACGGTCATTGGGCCGTTTTTCTTCCAAAATGAAAATGGCCATGCTGTTACCATCAACCAGGAGCGTTATCGCGACATGATGACCAATTTTGTGATGCCAATTATTCGTCGAAAGCGTATGAGGCAGTTCTGGTTTCAACAAGACGGCGCTCCACCGCACACAAGTCGCATAACAATCGATTTTCTGAAGAAATTGTTTCCAGGCCGTTTGATGTCGAAAAGTGGTGATTTGGACTGGCCACCGCGTTCGCCCGATTTGACGCCGCCTGACTTCTTCTTGTGGGGATATTTGAAGTCAAAGGTTTACGTTAACAAGCCAAGGACCGTAGAAGAGCTCAAGGACAACATTCGTGAAGAAATAGCCGCTATTCCGGCCAAAATGTTGGCGAAAACGATGGAAAATGCTGCAAAAAGGGCACAATACGCCATCAACGCCAGAGGCGGCCATTTGAGAGATATCATATTCAAAAATTTATGTAAACAAATCTACTTGGAACAAATTAAATGATTAAGATTGCCAACCGCCAAATTTTTATTTTTTTCTTTGATTTTTTTAAAAAAAACATGGGTCCGTCGAATATGGGCAACCCTGTATATTTTTGCTGTAACACTGTGTTATTCAAATATAATGAACTGTTGACCGCCAATTGAGAAAATCCTAAAATTGTTTACTTTATAATAAGTCTTTAATTAGATTAGTTTTTAGTCAATAACTTCTAAAAGCACGATGATGCAGATAATATGTATGTGTAGTAAAATTAAGAGCACATAAGAACATATGGTAATTTTTTCAATTGGCGGATAAATTTGATGAATATTTCGAGTTTGTGGTAAAAGTGAAATTTCTCCCTAAAATTTACATTTTTCATATTTAAATCAATTTAATGGTATCTTAGGAATCCAAACCAAACTTTGGTTTTTCAACTTAATTTACTTAGAAACAAATTTGGTTTCAAAAGTTTAATAAATGTGGCTACAAGTCCCAAAAATGTAAACAAACTTCGTTTAACCCACGCTGTGTGGTGGAACAAAACGAACAATTTAGCAACCTGAAAAAAAAATGGGAACATTTGCTATCTTATCTAGTAAGAAAGTTGCCATTTTGTTGTACACTTGTGTAATCAATCAAATAACACAGTCTTAAAGCGATAAAATACCCGCCGCCAAACAAAACATGGCATTCTTTTAGTGGCACATATGTTAAAGCACACACTAATATGTAGGCAAACAATATGTTTAGCCTGTTACATACATTTGCACGACTTTAGTATACCCTTTTTACTCTACGAGTATCGGGTATAAAAAGAGAAGCGAGTTGAAAAGAGAGATCGTAAGCGAGAGAGTGTGAATGTTCCAGCGAGTGTGCACAAATATGGGGAAAACAACACGCAAACCAGGAATGCAAGAGGGAAAGAAGCTGAAAAAAGCCAGTGGCCAGGACAAAAAAGAAATTGAAGAAGAAAATTATCAGCCTATGGAGGATTTATTGATGCTGCCGATGGATCCACATGTATCTAGAGAGAACAAGAAAGAAAGTCGGTCATGCCCGACTTTATTATACTCTCAAACAACGAAATTATACACTCAGCATAAATTTCGATGCTGCAGTAGCAGCTGAAAGCAGTGCTGCTATTGCGCTGCAGCAGCGAACAGTCTTTTGAGCATAACTCGACAAACGTTCATCCGATCTTCACCATTTCTTAGACTGCTCGATAAGTTATCTCGATTACTTAATATGTCCAGAAGGAAGGAACGATCTACCTTTAAAACTGTGGGAGATATGACGTTTTTCCATATTGTGCGGGCGGGAGGGGCCGTGGCCAAAATTTAAAATAAACTTGATCTGAATATCTGACATAAGAAGCTTATGTCCTATACATGTCAAATCTCTATCTCTTACCATATCTGAGATCTGTGCGTTCATACGGACAGACAGACGGACAAACGGACAGACGGACATGGCTATATCGACTCGGCTGTTGATGCTGATCAATATATATACTTTATGGGGTCGGAGATGCTTCCTTCTGGCTGTTACATACGTTTGCACAAACTTAATATACTCTATGTACCTACGGTACAGAGTATAAAAACAGAGTTGTTGAAAGTGCAGAAAATAACAGCAATATGGGTGAAAAGATCAAATAATTCTATTGTTGGCGCTGAAATGAATAGACGAAAAGCGTGAAAGTCAAGTGCAAGTATCAGTGGAAAATTTTGAGAAAGTAGTCAGTGATTTTGACGGATATTGTGTGCCTGTCCATAAGTGGTTTTATAACTTTGAACGCAATGCCGAGGCATATGAACTAACACAAAAGCAAATGTACGTGCAAGCAAGAGGCAAAATGTGTGGAGCTGCCAGATTTTTTTTAGATGCTGAATGTGTAAATGACTATTTTGAGCTAAAAAACAAATTGATTGACGAGTTTGAAACCAGAAAAATAGTGTAGATGTGAATATAAAGTTGATTGAGAGGAAAAAACTAAAAATTGAATCGTTTCATGAATACATTTTACAAATGAAAAAGCTGGCTAATGCGGGAAACCTTGAAGAAGCAGCAGTTTTGCGGCACAGCGAAGCTAAGAGGAGCACAAGCGAAAAGATTGTTCCGCGCAAACAAAATGCTTTCAGTGTAACGAAAACGGTCATATTTCTCGAAACTTCCCAAATATATCAGACAATTTTCACGTGGTGGTGGATAACGGTCGTCTAAAAACAATGACTATCAACGCAGTCACTGTTAAATGCCTTATCGATACAGGCTCGGATGTGTCGATTATAGACGAAAGTGTATTTAAAAAACTGAATAACGTAAAGTTGCTCCAGAGCGTTTCTACTCTGCGAGCTGCAAGCTGCTAGGTGGTTCACTGTTATGGACCTCAAAAATGGGTTTTCCACGTTCCGGTGAAAGGAAAAAGCAAGGTTTACACTGCTCGAGAAGGTCTGTGTGAGTTTAACAAAGCGCCGTTTGGTTTTCAAAACTCACTAGCTGCATTCATGCGTTTTGTCAACTTTATTTTTCAACATCTGATCAACGAGGATACTATGCAGCTATATATGGACGACATAATTGTACACGTTGTATCGCCCGAGGAATGGATACTGAAAACCAAGCAGGTCCTGTCCACAGCCGCCATGTATGGGTTGGAAATCACTTGGAGAAAGTGCAGCTTTTTACAGACGCGCATAATTTTTTCTTGGTCATGTGATTGAGGGCGGAAAGATTTGGCCCGGTAAGGTGAAGACTATAGCTGTCATTCGCTTTCCAATACCTAACAAGAAAGAAAGTCGGTCAAGCCCGACTATAACATACTCTGTACCAAGAAATTTTGTCTTTTGATCATAACTCGAAAACCGTTCATCCGATCTTCTTCATTCCTTTGGCGGATCGATAAGTTATTCTAACAACTAAATATGTCCAGAAGGAACAAGCCATCTATCTTTAAAACTCTGGGAGATATGACGTTTTTTCTAAATTGCGGGGGCGGGAGGGGGCGTGGCCAAAATTGAAAATAAACTTGATCTGCCTGCAGACATAAGAAGCAAATGTCCCATACACGTCAAACCTCTATCTCTTACCATCTCTGAGATCTGTGCGTTCATACGGACAGACAGACAGACGGACAGACGGACATGGCTATATCGACTCGGCTGTTGATGCTGATCAAGAATATATATACTTTATGGGGTCGGAGATGCTTCCTTCTGGATGTTACATACTTTTGCACAAACTTATAATACTCTATGTACCTACGGTACAGAGTATAAAAATGTAAAAGCTGTCCAGACAATTTTGGGCTTAACAGGATTTTTCAGGAAGTTTATACCTGGTTATGCACAGTGGGCTCGACCGCTTACAAATCTGTTGAAGAAGGACGTGGAGTTCTTATTTGGCCAAGAAGAGATAATCGCACTGCAGAGATTGAAGGAGATGTTGACACATGAACCTGTTTGGCATGTGTGTGCACGAGAAGCGCCCACTGAACTCCACACAGACGCATCAAAAGAAGGTTATGGAGCCGTTCTCTTACAGATGTTGGATGGTAGGCTTCATCCAGTCTACTTTTGGAGTAAGAAGACAACGGAGACTGAATCAAAGCTACACAGTTTAGGCACTATTTGATGGGTGTTCACTTTAAATTGGTCACAGGCTATATTGCCTTCAAGCAGACGATAACCAAACAAGACGTACCGCGGGAAGTAGCGCAATGGATATTGCATTTCCAGGATTTCAGCTTCGAAACAGAGCATCGTAAAGCAGAAAAAATGAAGCACGTTGATTATCTCAAGATATGGTCCTTGTCACAGCAGAGGTCTCGAACCGATTGAAGAAGGCGCAGCAAAAAGACGAGCACATCAAGACGGTTATCGAAATACTGCAACATAAGCCGTATGAAGACAACAAACTAAAAGAAATGCTCTACAAGGGTGTTGCTGGAAATGAACTGCTGGTTGTCCCAAAAATAATGGAACGCGAGGTCATTCAGGAGGCACATGATAAGGGCCATTTTGCTGTAAGGAAGACTATACACAACATTCAGCAGTTCGGGATCCCTCATCTGGAAATGAAAGTTTCAAAGCTGGAAGGGTTCCTCAGTTGCATCGAGAAAGGCGAAACACCATTGCATACACTGCATATCGACCACTTGGGGCCGATGGATGCGACTTCTCAAAGTTTGCGTGGCTTTTTACCACAAAGTCGACAGGTCAGGAAGAAGTCATTAAAAAGTTGAGCGATTGGTCGACTGTGTTCGGATTCCCAAAACGCATTGAAAGAGGTGTGGCATTTACGTCGAATAATTTCGGGTAGTTTCTCGCCACAAACAACGTCGAACATGTGTGGTCCACCACAGGAGTAGCCAGGGGAAATGGGCAAATAGAGCGCGTAAACAGGTCAATTTTGTCCATAATATCGAAGCTGTCAGCAGCTACAGCAGAAATGGTTTAAGTACGTGCCACAGGTGTAGATGACCATTAACTCGAACATGCATTCATCCACGAAGTCGTCGCCTTTCGAAATAATGTTTGGCACCAAGATGTATTCTAAACCTGAGGATCGTCTACTAGAAGTTTTGAACGAGCTGGTGGCTGAATACGATGATGAACGACATGAAGAGGCCAAACAAAACATACAAGAGGCGCAGCTGGTATATAAGCGTAATTATGACAAGAACGCCGAGCTGATCACGTATACGCCGTAGGAGATTTTGTAGCTATCAAAAGAACGCAGTTCGTGGCTGGGTGAAAGTTAGCTAGTCAGTTTTTAGGACCGTACGAGGTTGTCACGGTTAAAAGAAACGGCCGTTACGAAGTTAAAAAGGTAGCAACTGATGCAGAAGGTCCAATGGTTACAAGAGCACCAGTTGTGACAACATGAAGCTTTGGAAATTTGTTGCCGGAAATGAAGAACTTCTATCATCCGGTTCGGATGAGGAATATCAGGATGGCCGAATGTAAGGTGGCATCACTGTCGAGCGCGGCCAACATACTGCAGCGCCATGGAGAGAGAGAAAGTGACGAGAAACAGCGAGGAGAATAAACATTCGTCGAGAGTCTGCGGTAAAGGTCGAACGCGCTTAGCTGCTGCTCATGAAGACAAAAGTTGATCACTAATAACCCAATTTATCCATACTTTTTCCATTCGTGTTTTTATTTTTAATAAACATTTAATCACTGTATAGTATAGCAATCATAGAAAAGTAGAGTCAGAAAAGTAGTCTTAGTGAGAAAAACTTGTTTGTTTTCAGCGGAAATGTCCTTCAAATTAGTTAGAGAAACGTGCTGCAAGGGTATACAATAGGGCGGGTAAATTTGTTCGAGTCAAAAAAAACGTGGTAAGCGTCCACCAGAGTCGGAATCTACGATGAATTCTAAGAAATTTTCACCAAGAAACTATGTGTCTAAAATCAATTCCTAGCTCCCGCTGAGAGCCATAAAGATTTTAGGTTGAGGTAATTGAACAACATTATAAAAGTAGGCGTGGCAGGTGATTATTAACATTTTTAAGCGTGATGTTATTCCTAAAACTGTAAACAAAATTTGAACAACAAAATAAAAATAGGCGTGGCATGAGAGAGGGTGTAACTTTAAGGTAAAATGCAAAATTTCTTTTTTTGATCAAAAAGAATTTTAAAAAATTGGGAAAAATACTATATAAAGCTAGAGCCCTCTACCGCCCCTATAATCGAATTATAACAGTTAACTCAATTTTTATAAAATATGTTTTATTTTTATTTGTTAGTTTTTAAAGTCTTTTTATACCCGTTACTCGTAGAGTAAAAAGGGTATACTAAAGTCGTGCAAATGTATGTAACAGGCAGAAGGAAGCATGTCCGATATCATAAAGTATATATATTCTTCATCAGCATCAACAGCCGAGTCGATATAGCCAACCCCGTCTGTCCGTCCGTCCGTCTGTATGAACACCTAGATCTCAGAGACTAGAAGAGCTAGAGCAACCAAATTTTAAATGTAAGCTAGTATTGTCCAAATAAATATATACGTGGACAGCCAAGCGGCAATCAAGGCAATGCAAGGACACTCCATCAACTCCAGAAATGTCCTGGCGAGCAGGGAAGCGCTAGATTCCCTCAGCATCTCCAGAAAGGTGTAAATCTACTGGATTCCCAGCCACCGGGGCATCGACGGAAACGAGATGGCAGACAGTCTTGCAAAAGCCGGAGTCGTACTCGGCCAAGAAGAAACACTAAACATACCTATCTCCATACAGACGCTTCATAGCAAGATGGAAGAGATTGCAGAGAAAGAAGCGGAGGTAAGGTGGGAAAACACCAGCGGATGCAGAATCTCTAAAATTATGTGCAAGACAAGAGACAAAAAACTTACGCACTATCTGCTACAGCTCCAGAGAAGAGACTGTAGACTGCTCATTGGCATACTAACGGGACACTGCCTAGCAGCCGCTCATGCGATAAAGCTAGGCATAACAACAGACGACACCTGCAGGAAATGTATGGAACCTGGAGTCGCAGAAACTCTAGAACATCTAATTTGCAGCTGCCCAGCAATTGCCACGATAAGATTACAAATTCTGCACACCCCACGGTTCTCTTCTTTGGAGGAAGCGGCCAAGAGGCCCCCAAAACAGTTATTGGCATTTGCCAAAACGACAAAAATCCTCCTGGACTTCTAAGACAAACGTACCCAAATAATCACCCGGCCTCATTAAGGACCCTAAGGTCTATGTGTGACCCCATCTGGGGTCAGCCGGAACTACCTACCTACCTAGTATTGTCTACAGGCAGATCAAGTTTTTTATTTTCAAATTTTGGCCACGCCCCCTCCCGCCCCCGCAATAAATAATGTTGAATATCTCCTACAATTTGAAGCTATCGAGCTCAGATTTTGCAGTATAGTGCATGTGGCCAATATGTTCAATCTCACAAATTTTCATAAAGATCGGATAATAAATGGCAGAGTTAAAAAAACGTTGCATACTTATCTGAGCCGCATGAGGTTATTCAAAACTAATTGCCTTGAGTAACGGGTATTTTGAAGGCGGGCAGGACTTTAACTTACGCTCTCGTTTATTTTGTAACACTGTGTTATCAATAAAATAAAAGACTTTCGGCCCTGATCCGATTTCCGAGTCGCTTTTCGTGCATATAGAGTTTAAAATTAACATTGTTACATGGAAGGTGACAAGCATATTAACGGCTGCTAGATTAGGTTTGAAACCGACAGGTCAATGCCAAGTGGATTAAATTCTACAAAATGAGGCTACCTAATCTAATAATCACAGACATTCTCTTACTTTTCATATAATATTGTAAACTTTAAACTAGAAAAACCTACGCTTCCGCGAAAACCGACTCGATATTGCGCCACTTAAGTCCAGAAATCTTAACACCAAGTTGATTATGGATTTATATCGAAATAATATTTTTCAACAATTACCTGAACGGTACATGTGTTACGTGTTGCAGTGACAATGAGTAAATGGCAATAGCCACGGCACGTTCTCCGCCGGATTGAATAAATTTATCCAGATTTTGTAGTTGGGCGTCTTTTCTGTATTGTACCATTATTTGAATTCCATACGAATCGAAATCATACTAGAAATAAGAAATAAAATTAAGTTTTTAAAATTTCAATTGTTAAAAATCACAACAAGTAGTACTCGAAAAGAATCACATCTCGCAAGAAATGTTTAGTATTGCAATCAACACGAAATTCAATCTTAGTATCTTTTATAGTAACAGTAAGAAGAATTATTAATTAAATAAAGTTGCCAAATTCAAATTACTTAAAACACAACATACAACAAGTAAGGGCGCTGCAGTCGAGTTTCCCGACCACAAAATACCCTGTTCATTTGTTTGCATATATTTGTTTTTGAGTTTTAAAGATGAATGAAACCGGTCTTTGTAACAATATCTCATCCTAAATGTAGGCTACACTTTTTTCTAGTACTGCCCAACAACTGGGGGGGGGTGCTCTTATAAGCTTAACTGTTTCGCTTATGTGTTTTTTGTCCGATCTGATTGTACTTTTCAGAATAGATAGATATTGGTCCTAGCTTGATGTATACTAAACCACGAAGCTCTAACTTGAAAATTGTGGAACTGACGGTTGTTTAGGTCTAGGATTTCTAGAGGAGGTCTAGGTTTTTTGGGGATAAAAGGGGGACGGGTGGGAATTTTCCAAATCTGAAACAAACTTGATCTGCGTACAGCACAAATCTACGTTCGTGCTAAAATTTGTGGCTCTATCTCTTATAGTCTCTGAGATCGACGCGTTCATACAGAGAGACAGACGGACAGACGGACGGACGGACAGACGGACATGGCTATATCGACTCGGCTGTTCATGCTGATGAAGAATATATATACTTTATGGGGTCGGAAAATTTTCCTTCTCCCTGTTACATACATTCGCACAACTTCATTATCCCCCTTTTCCCCATTTTCAATGGGAACAGGGTATAAAAACAAAAAAGAAAGTCGGTCGAGCCCGACTATATCATTGTGACCGGCGAAGTTGAGGTTGAAGATTTCTTGCGAAGTTTTAGAGCGGCTCTTGGTTGTGGCGATATAAGTGTTCATTTATATTTTTATGTTCTGTCGAGGGAACAATTTATTATATTGATTTTTAATTTCACAACTTAGTTATTAAACGCTTAAAATATTTCGTGAGCTTCTTCCTCTCTCCTTAATCCCGAATAATCGCCATTTCTTTGTGATTAGACATAGTCGATAGCATGGGACAAGAAACATTCGATTTCAGCTAGATCAGCTTATCGCACGGATACATTCGAATGTGCGATAGTTTTTAAACGAGTAACATAATTCAAACTTAAACTAACTAAATTCATATTGGCGGCAACATTCCCCCCTTTGTAAATGACTCTGTTTCAGCGTTATTTACCATCCACGGCGCCGACATCCAAAACAGCTACCTTTGTTGCGGGCCTCTCCATGGCTCCTCGTTTGGTTTGAATGGTTACCCGCCTGACCTGGCCGTCTTTGGCGATGATTGTGTTGGTTACGCGTCCCATTGGCCACATGTTCCTAGGTAGGTTCTCGTCAACAACGACGACAACGCTCCCGACTTGAATTGGAGCGGATTTCTCGAACTATTTGACACGCCTGGTGAGTACAGGCGTATACTCCTTAACCCAGCGCTTCCAGAAACGGTCTCCAAAAAGTTGAGCTTGGTTCCAGCGATGACGTAGATCTACTTCGTCGCTACAAATTGGTTTATATCCGTCTGCCGTGCCTAATAACAAATGATTTGGAGTCAAAGCGAAGTCATCTGCCGATTCAAGGCTAACAAATGTTAAAGGACGGGAATTGATGATTAGCTCAGCTTCCGTTAGGGCACAGCGCAGGGTTTCGTCAGTGAATGAGTAAGTTGGGCAAATGGCTTTTAAAACGCTCTTTGTAGTCTTGATGAGACGCTCCCAGGCACCTCCCATATGTGGTGCACCTGGTGGATTGAAGCGCCATTTGATCCGGTCATACTTCACAGTAATATTATCGAAATTAATTTTCAGCAGCTCTTCTTTATTCGCCTTTTCAGTAGACCTGAAATTCGTTCCGTTGTCGGAATATATTTCCGCAGGAGTGCCTCGTCTCGCCATAAAATTCCGTAGACACATGATACAGGAACTCGTGTCCAAGCTGTAGGCTATCTCAAAATGTACGGCCCGAAGTGTCAAGCACGTAAAAATTACTCCCCATCTTTTTTCCTTATGCCTGCCCACATTCACCAGTATTGGTCCGAAGTAATCTATTCCTGTGTATGTAAATGGTCTGGTGTAGCTGGCCAGTCTCACTGCTGGAATGGGTGCCATTTGTGGTGGATCTGGAGCTGCTGCGTAGTTTTTGCATTTTTGACATGCTCTTCGTACTGATTTGTAAAGTACGCGAAGTTTTGGGATGCAATAGGAGGATTTTACATTGTTGATGACAGTTTCATGTGCTAGATGATGATACTCCCTCGTGGTATGCCTTTACTATAAGAAAAGCGATGTAGCTTTGCCTTGGCCATATAATGGCATCTTCTCGGCAGTTCATCTCGTTTGATCTCCCTTACGAGCGCATTATTCCGTTCAAGTCGTTGTATACATTGAGCCCTCTGAGACTGCTGTTTGGCAAGTGGTAGTCCTGCCGATAACATGCGGACT
Organism: Lordiphosa fenestrarum; assembly: GCA_035044985.1. Classification (NCBI taxonomy): domain Eukaryota; kingdom Metazoa; phylum Arthropoda; class Insecta; order Diptera; family Drosophilidae; genus Lordiphosa; species Lordiphosa fenestrarum. Next base: position 244,109 of record JAWNNO010006293.1, on the reverse strand, counting down.
TCATGTGAATACACTGCTGCTTGCGCCTGTTTAAAAAGTATGTTTTCTGCTCGGTTTATTAGTTCCGGAGTTACCTTATCCGGCTTGGGTTGTCAGTCCAATGTGGCTTTTAAGCGGTCGATGTATAGAAGAAAGGTCGCTACTGCTCTATACAAGCGCCGCCACTTGGAAAAATACTCGACATTCATGATTTCGTCAGACCTTTTTGACGTGACATGTACATGCTTTCTTAACTCCGATCTGTCGATGTCTTCGCAAGATGAGTCAGATTCTGGCCATTTAATATCCGGCATAAGCAAAAGGTCAGGTCCTTGGAACCAATTCTGTGTTTTCACTGAGCTTGTGACATTGGTTGCCATATCTGCAACATTTAACTTGGTCGGGATCCATCGCCATTGACAGATGTCCGAGTTCTCTAATATTTCTCCAACACGATGCATTACGAATTGTTGGAAATTTCTGGGATCCCTTCTCAGCCATTGTAGCACGGTTTTAGTCCGACCAGTACGTGATCTTGTTGATTCTCAGCCCGCGTACTTGAAGAATCTTTTACGCCAGACGTACTCCTGCTACTGCAGCCTGCAGCTCCATACGTGGGATGGACATTGGCCTGAGTGGCGCCACCTTGCTTATTGCTGCCATAAGCGCAACATGTACAGCCTCACACAGCTGCACTCGAATATAGCAAGCGGCTGCATAGGCGTATTCGCTAGCATCAACGAAAATGTGCAGATCCACTTGAGACGCCTTTATGAGATTTTGGGAATAACACCGGGAAATTACCAGCGCCTGAATTTCAGGCAGTAAACGCTTCCAATGTTCCCAATCCTTGGAAAGAGATTGGGACAGCTCTTCATCCCAGCCTATATTGGATCGCCACACATGCTGCAGGAGTATTTTAAGCCCAATGGTGTAGCAAGATACAAGTCCCATTGGGTCGAAAACTGACATGGTGAACTTTGCGAACCATAGATGATATTTCAAGCGCCTCCTGTTCGTTGTCCATGCTGTCGATATAGTTATCGACGTAGTGGGCCATTTGGACAGCCTCATGTACTCGTGGGTACTGTTGACGATATGGTTCGACGTTTTTGTTGCGTACATAGTGCGCGATGTATGGAGCGCAGCTGATGCCGAAAGTCATTGCGTGCATTGCATAGGAGTTTATTTGGCCAGTGACTTTATCGTACCACAAAAAACGCTGCGCCTGTCTGTCCTCTGCTCGAATAATGATTCTATGAAACATTTCGGCGATGTCACCACAGACAGCAATTTGACCGATTCTGAATGCCAAAAGAATCTCTAATAGTGGAGTCAGTAGATCTGGGCCAGTGAGAATGAAATCATTCAGGGCTACTCCATGAGATTTGGCCGCCGCATCCCAAACAAGCCTGATTTTGTTTGGTTTGTTGGGATTGAGTGCGATAAAAATCGGTAGATACCAAATATGCTCGTTGTTATTGGCCAGCTCCGTTTCTTCTGTTAGTTGAATAGCGTATCCTTTATGAATTAAATTTCTTATTTCTTATCTTGTTGTATAAGTTGGGCTCCCGCTTGACCTTGTTTTTCAAGCAATTCAAGCGATTGAGTGCATTTTGGTAGCTTTCTGACAGCACGCAGTCGCTGTTGCGCCACAGAAGTCCTACTTCGAATCGTCCATTTACCTTGACACACGTTTGGTCGAGAATTTCGATGGCCATTTTGTCATCCTTTGATTGGAGATGACGAGGATTGACTGCCTCTAGGCTAAAGCTGTCCTTTACGATCTTATGTAGCTCTTGCCACTGACAATCACAATGATGCATAGTCCAATGCTCTGCACCTCTTGACGATCCTTGAATGCTCCAACCGAGCAGGATTTTTGACGCAATAGGTTGATCGTATCCTCCTTCGCGCAGTTTGCGTGGCACAGCAATTTTCCAATTATCCGATCCAATGAGCAAAATGGGTTGGACACCAGGGTACGATTGTAGTGGTACGTCTTTTAAATATGGATATTTCTTGCACAGTTTAGTTGCATCCACGGATTGTCTTGGAAGAGAAAGATTGCGAATGGTATGGACATTGTTAAGCCAATAATGCTTCTCGCTGCTGGCGCCAGATATTTTAATCGAAACCCGTAGAGATGAGTTTTCTTTGCGTGTGGCTTCACCGGTCCACTGTAAGCATATAGGATCTGGCACGCCTTTTATGCCAAGGGTGTTGAAGATTTCCTCATCTATTAAGGTAACTGAGGATCCCTCGTCCAGAAACGCATATACCTGGAATGTTTTATCACCCGCATGTATATTAACTGGAACGATACGAAAGTAGTTATTTTTGGTCACATCATTATGTGTGATCACTATGGCTTGACCCTTCTCTCTCTTCTCCACATCGTCTCTGCCGTGCTCGTCCTTATGAAGCAATGGATGATGCTTTTTGGGCAACCATTTACCCCACATGGCTTTTTTATAAAACACACATTGCGGTGATTCTTGAGACAACGAAAACAGACCCTTTCTGATTTTGCCTTTTGCCATCTCTCATCTGTGGTCATCTGAAGAAGCCTTTTGCATTGTGATACAACGTGGTCGGATGAGCCGCATACCATGCATTTTGATGAGGATTGCTTCTGGAAAACTTTATAGTTTGATTCAACCGCTTGATGATCGGATCCATTCTGGCTAGCCGTTTGGACAAATTGACCCTCGAGATGAGAATTCACTGGATTCGATTTGTATGTGGATGGACAAACAACGGTGGACACTGCCTCAGCGATCTTGTAGAGCCAGTCGCTGAACTCTTTGACAGGCGGGTTGGCACCTTTGGGATACATTGCCCAGTCGAGCTTGTGCTTGTTGGACAACTTGTCGATAAGCTCCTTAACCAGCATGGGGTTGTTGAGGTGGGCTTCCAAATTACAAGCTTCCATTGTTGCGCACAGCCAAAGCAAAATCAATGAATGATTCCAACCTATCTTTAGGTGGCGGCAACTTTCTTACCCTTTCAATCATCTTCTCCAGAATGTGCTCCGGTCTACCAAACAACATTTTTAACGTAGTTATAACGTCGTTGACCATTGATGGAAGAAGAAGTTTGTCTTTGACCTGTTCTCGGGCTTTGCCTCCTAAGCATTTTTGAAGACGAAGCATGTTTTCAACGTTGGAGAATCCTGCGACTGAAGTGCTATTCTCAAATGAGCTGATGAACATCGGCCATTCTTCGGGGTCGCCGTTGAACTTGGGTAAATCCTTTGGAATTACTTGCCTCGCCGCAAGTTGAAAACTTAATGGACTACCTATTCCGGCCATTGAGGTTGGCGGATTGGCATGAAAGGTGATGTTTTGAGCATCCATTTGAGCAAGCAATTGATATTTTTGCAGTATATACCTTTCCTCTGCAGCCTTTTGTTCCTCTAGCATGGCCAACATCAGTTGTTGTTGACTTGGTGTATTGTGCGTGTTTTGGGGGTGTGCAATCTCCTGCAACTTAAGTAATGGAGTACCCTGTTGGGACTCGTCAAGAGTTCCTTCATTTATAGGCGCAGATGGAGCAGCTGCAGATGTACGTGGCTCTCTCTCAAAGGAAGCGTATCTTCCTGGGGGTGAGCGAAACATTATGCTTAATGAGTTGGAAGGCGCGTAGTTTGTGACACAATCTTTACAGCTCCACTCTTGAGAAGCGATGCTATCGTCTACTCCAGCGTACACAAAGTGGTACCAAATTTTGCATTGGTCGCACTGAACCCAGCTTTCGGAATTGTTCTTGTTGTAATGTCTTTTACACCCTCCGCACACAGACATAACTTATTACATTAGTAATAGCGATTTATTTTAAGTGTGTAGTTTTGAGCGAATTTATTCCGGTGTGTGTGTGTGTTTATTTAACAGTACACAGTTTGGTTGCTTTTTATCCAGCGGTTTCTGCGAACCGACGCGTCTTCGTGTCACGACAGATTCAAAGTACACACACGCACTATTTCCGAAAGTTGTGAAATTCACTTTTGCATGCAGGTTTTACGCACATATGTGTTGCAATGACGAAATAGTTTTAGGAAATATGATGGCTAATTTCCGGATATTGTCTTGTTCACTTTGAATGCGAAATTAATGCATACATGCAAACACACATACAACACTTGTGTAATTACAAGAAATGTTAAGAAAAAATGTTTTAACAAACACAAGAAATATTTTAAGAATGTGACCGGCGAAGTTGAGGTTGAAGATTTCTTGCGAAGTTTTAGAGCGGCTCTTGGTTGTGGCGAAATAAGTGTTCATTTATATTTTTATGTTCTGTCGAGGGAACAATTTATTATATTGATTTTTAATTTCACAACTTAGTTATTAAACGCTTAAAATATTTCGTGAGCTTCTTCCTCTCTCCTTAATCCCGAATAATCGCCATTTCTTTGTGATGAGACATAGTCGATAGCATAGGACAAGAAACATTCGATTTCAGCTAGATCAGCTTATCGCACGGATACATTCGAATGTGCGATAGTTTTTAAACAAGTAACATAATTCAAACTTAAACTAACTAAATTCATATTGGCGGCAACAATCATACTTGTACCAACGAAATTACTGATCGCTGCTACTGCGCTGCAGCAGCGAACAGTCTTTTGATCATAACTCGACAGCCGTTAATCCGATCTTCACTATTCTTTTGGCGGATAAGTTATCCTGATTACTAAATATGTCTAAAAGGAACGAACCATCTATCTTTAAAACTGTGGGAGATATGATTTTTATAAATTGCGTGGCCAAAATTAAAAATAAACTTGATCTGCATATGTCCCATAGATTTTCCATACATGTCCCTTACATGTCAAACCTCTATCTCTTACCATCTCTGAGATCTGTGCGTTCATACGGACAGACAGACGGACAGACTGACATGACGGCCATGACTCGGCTGTTGATGCTGATCAAGAATATACATATATACTTTATATGGTCGGAGATGATTCCTTCTGGCTGTTACATACTTTTACAAAATCTTATCATACTCTATGTACCTACGGTACAGAGTATAAAAATAGAGGAAAGTTAACTTAGGCTCAACCGAAGTTTGTATACCCTTGCAGCACATTTCCGCTGAAAACAAACAAGTTTTTCTCACTAAGACTACTATATAGATGTCTTATTTGTACCAAACTTAGTGGAATCATGGGGAAGCAAAGCAAACTAAGAAATACAAAGTTTGGATGCGTTTTCTTTGAAAACAAAACGTTCCTTCTATGCGTTACACATATAGCTCGCTTATAACAGTTGACCGTTTTTCGTTATACAAAAATAACTGTTATTTACAGACACTTTGATCTGTTCTCAACGAACAACCAGTTGGTTTGTTTCCCTTTTGCTCTGCTCATTCGCTGACCGTTTCGTCGCGAGCGAAGAAAATAAAAGTCATTTGCGTTTGTGAGTGTGTATGTGTGAGTGAGGTTTTGGCTTGAGAGTCACACAAGAAACACTTGCCTTCCTCAATTCAGTGCGTTCGGGTCGCTATTGTTTTTGTCGCGAGAAATAGGCCGAGAACAAAATAAAAAAAATGCATAAATTTTCCAAATTTGATGGAAATGAAAATAAGTCTAAGTCTGTTCAGCTGTTTTTAAATTTTTGAATATTAATGTAACCGGTTTTTGTAACAGCTATTAAATTGTCATCCTGAATGTAGGCAACAGTTTTTTCTAGTCCTGATAAACAATGGGGGGTGCTCTTATCAGCTCAATTTTTTCGCTTATAACTCCGGTGTTTTTGTCCGATCTGTTTGTATTTATATATAATAGATAGATATTGGGTCTAGCTTGATGGATACTAAACCACGAGGCTTTAACTTGAAAATTGTGGATCTGACGGTTTATTAGGTCTAGGATATGTTGGTTTTTTGGTGATAAGGGGGGGACGTGGGGGAATTCTCCAAATCTGAAACAAACTTGATCTGCGTACGGCATTTATCTACCTTCATGCAAAAATTTGTGGCTCTATATATTATAGTCATTGAGATCGACGCGTTCATACAGACAGACAGACGAACAAACGGACATGGCTATATCGACTCGGCTGTTCATGCTGATCAAGAATATATATACTTTTAGGGTCGGAAATGTTTCCTTCTCTCTGTTACATACATTTGCACAACTTCATGATCCCCCTTTTCCCATTTTCAATGGGAACAGGGTATACAAAATAACAAAAACAACTGAACTTGATGCGGACAAGATGTCAGAAGACAACAAAGCACTGAGTAAATCCTAACTTTTGGATTCCGTGAACACACTCTCGACAAACTTCTCCCATGTCTTGTAGTTCATTGGCAAAAACTCATCTGCCAACTGGATGATGACTTCTCCGCAGAAGTCGCTAAAATGATCCCACCATGGTTTTGTAAATACCGAACAGTCTTCCAACTGTTCGGTATTCTGCGGATGAGCCCAACGTATATAACGCAATGGCATTGTCTTTCATTGCCAGCCTAGGCAACCGAGCCACCAAAGCGTTAAATGTCCTTCTCTCACACCGAAAGCTTTACTTGAAGAACTCGCTTGAGTTTTGGGCAACATCCTTTTTCCAAAAGGTTCCATACCTTTTCACAAAACCAACGTACATATGTCCAGACACTGCGGGATGAATTCCGGTGCCTGTTTTCCATGGGCACGCTGGAATATATGGACATGCAAGCACTCCAGACTCGACAATATTAAATATTCTGTGTCGAAATAATATCCAATTGATTATCCATTTTCAATTTGTATTTTTCACTGCCAGTCAGTTTGTTAATTGTAAACAAAAAACAGATATTCTAAAAATGCAAATGCAGAAGTAGCACAATGAGGACAGCAAAAGTGCATTTTCAGTGATGCTTCATTGAGGAAGGCATATAATACTGAATGTTGTGGAAGTCCAGGTCCTGTTTTATCTCTGTTAGTTGTCTGTAGTTTAGAGTAATCGTTATTAACAAATTATTTTGTCCCTGTCAAAAACACACTCTTGTACTAAACTAAATTTGCAAAAAAAAAACTGTATTTTTATTTTTCCTTATTTTTCAAAGGGGCATGCCGCAATACAAAATGTGCTATCATGAGAGGTTAATAACCATGATCAGCAAAAGGAGTCCTCATCCGTCGTTGATATCTGCGAGGTCAAAGAAAAGTCGCTGTTCTCCGCTTATTTGGATGGCGTGCAGACACTGTCTGGAACCAAAGAAGAGCCTGTTTCGTCAAAACTTGTTCAAATTTATGCTGATGTCGAAAACTTCGATCTAATGTATGGTCGCTTACCATTAAATGCGGATATTTTACAGTTTTTCGATGACATGAACACAGGTTGTGATGGCTACACTGGCGAATCAGTCCATTGAAAGGGCATTTTCAGAGCTTCACTATATTTTGAGCGAGAAACGTAGTGCTTTAAGCTCAGAAACTTTAAACTCATTATTAAGCTTAACCTAGATTAAATAAAATGAATAATAAAAATATACATTTATTTATGTATTATGTATACAGGTACAGGTAATACATCCGGTGTTTTTGCTATCATTGGGGACAATATAAATACCATCAAATATGGGTCACATTCTGAACAAATTTGCAAAAATACTCGCAGATAAATTTATGTTTTAATTTTGTTTACTAGTTTTTCGCAAACGACAGCGCAGCATTGTCAAATATCTAAAGAAGTAAAGACAGTTCAAGCACACCAGACAGCTAAGCAACCAAAAAAAAAAAAAAGACCGTTTGCGCTGAGCTTTTCGTTTTTCCGGTTATCCAATGACTCTTACTGTGCAACCGCTCAGTCGTATCGCTCTCTCTAAGTTGTTGTTGAGTGAACATAACAAGAATAACTCAAGAGAGAACAGCCAACTGAAAACCAAAACGAAGAGAAACGAAGGGTTCTGCTCAGAGAGAGAGAGAGAGAGCAAGCGAGTATGTTTTTATACTCTGTACCGAAGGTACATAGAGTATTATAAGTTTGTGCAAAAGTATGTAACATCCAGAAGGAAGCATCTCCGACCCCATAAAGTATATATATTCTTGATCAGCATCAACAGCCGAGTCGATATAGCCATGTCCGTCTGTCCGTCCGTCCGTCTGTCCGTCTGTCTGTCTGTCCGTATGAACGCACAGATCTCAGAGATGGTAAGAGATAGAGGTTTGACATGTATGGGACATATGCTTCTTATGTCTGCAGGCAGATCAAGTTAATTTTCAATTTTGGCCACGCCCCCTCCCGCCCCCGCAATTTAGAAAAAACGTCATATCTCCCACAGTTTTGAAGATAGATGTCTTGTTCCTTCTGGACATATTTAGTTATTAGGATAACTTATCGATCCGCCAAAGAAATGAAGAAGATCGGATGAACGGTTTTCGAGTTATGATCAAAAGACAAATTTTCTTGGTACAGAGTATGTTATAGTCGGGCTTGACCGACTTTCTTTCTTGTTTCGGTTATGTTAGAGCGCAGACCGCAAAGGGAACAAGTAAGGGCGCTGCAGTCGAGTTTTCCGACAACAAAATACCCTGTTCATTTGTTTTCATTTATTTGTTTTTGAATTTTTGAAGATGTCATCCTAAATGTAGGCAACAATTTTTTCTAGTCCTGACCAACAACTGGGTGGGTGCTCTTATCAGCTCAACTGATTCGCTTATAACTCCGGTGTTTTTTGTCCGATCTGATTGTACTTTTTAGAATAGATAGATATTGGGCCTAGCTTGATGTATACTAAACCACGAGGCTCTAACTTGAAAATTATGGATCTGACGGCTTTTTGGTCTAGAATTTATAAAGGAGGTCTAGGTTTTTTGGTGATAAAAGGGAGACGGGGGTTCCCATTTTCAATGGGAACAGGGTATAAAAGCGGTTTATTGTTATTCGCGAGTTTTGGTTACAAACATCCGGACAATTTTATAATACCCACTGCAAGGGTATAAAAATATATGTGATGATCCCTGGAAAAGACCAAGCCTACGCTGTTGTGTAGGTCGCGATTAGCACAGGACAGCACTTCATCAAACTTGGTTTAAATCTGAATATATGGGGCAAAAGCGCGAATGGGAAAAGGCAACGTAAATAGGATTGAAAGAACTAAAAACGAGTCTCTGTTATGCTTATACTTCTACATATTTCTTTCATAGAGAATTCCATAATTCAATGATAGCTGGAGCTTACAACAAAGCATTAACGAAAGTGTTAATATATCAGTAACATGTTAGCAGACTGCTCATGCTGATCCTATATAAATGACAAAATTTGTTGTACTCTTTAATAGTAGAGCAACAAATAGGACAGTCGGTCAAGCCCGACTACAGCGAACTCTGTACCTCCCAAAGTTTGAATTTACCACACAAAGTGTTAAGGTGTGTCAAGTGCTGCCCATCGCTGTTCCAGCTAGAGCTGCCTAGCATAAATGTTTGCTTCCCCTATAACTCGCATGTCGTTCATAAAATCTTCACCATTCCTTTGGCGGATCGAAAAATAATACTGATTACTAAATATTCCCAGAAGGTGGAAAGGGTAGCTTATCATAGGTAGCCTAAGAGTTTTTCAACATTTTTTATTGCAGGACCGGGAAGGGCTTCAACAGCCGAGTCGATAAAGCCACGTCCTTCTGTCTATCTCTCTGTCCGTAAGAATGCATAGATCTTAGAGATGGTAAGATATAGACGTTCGAAGTTTATTTTAAATGTTTGATAAAACCGCAGATCTCCAACAGTTTTGTATATAAATAGTGCGTACCTTTAGGGGATTGATGAAGATCGGATGAATGATATTAACATTATTAGCTAAAGAAAGTACATAATACGATGGTACAAAGTATTTTACTGACGGACTTGATCGACATTCTTTATATCTATAAAAAAGATAAGCAATCATTTAATTAACTTATTGTCAATTTGTGTGTTTTCTATTTCAAGGAAACACATTTATAATTATTTTCCCCATTGAAACATTTGATCAATTTTGGGAGTTGGATTGCAAAGTGCCTCCTCGTTACACACCGTGTTCACAACTAGAATCTGCGGTCATAATTTGAAAAACTTAATTTTTACGATTTATGCTATGGTTAATGGTTATGGGTGCAGTATAAGTAATTCTAAACATTGTTGTGTTGTGTGTTTCTGTTTGATTATCATGAAGGTCTTAAAAACAGTCACTAATCAGCAGAATTTAACTTGAATTGCGAGAACGTAATAACATTGCCGTTGATTTTTAAATAGAATTACTTTTCACTTTCCCAGCTATAAACAAACTCGCACAACATCGGTCAGAGTTAAAAAAAATGGCTGGAAACTTAAATGTTTTGGTGGTTTTTTGGTAATAGTTTGGTGCAGTATTAATAAAATACAATAAGATTAGTTTCGTCTGCTTTTGATTCTGCTTCTGAGAACATCAGAAGTCGCTTTCGATCTGAACGCAAAAAAACTATTAGTGGAAAATGCAAAGCTGCACTCGACGCTTAAAGATTCTTGCAATTTGCCCCGCCGCAAGTCGGTGTCGCAAGTCTGCTGTCGGGCAGAAGCAGAAGTCAGCAGCTGCTGTCGGTCAGAAGCGTTTTCTGCTATTGCGATTTGCATGCTACAACAAATAAAATAAAGCGCCAAAAACAATGCAATGCTAATGAGAAAGAGTGAGAGAGTGAGCGCCGGCTTGCGCTTCTGACCGATAGCAGTAGGTCCGACTTGCGGCGCTGAACACAAGCAGCGGGCGCTGCTTCGAAGCAACTTGCGCATCTGACCAAAAATAGAGGCACGGCAAATGACAAAATAATAAAACGACGTCTGCTTCATCGTATTTTTCAAGCTTTTGCTACTTCGACTCAAGCAATTTAAACACTGGATTGGTTCTTACCGCTCACATTAACTATATATTTCTAAAATAGAATTACCTTATTTGACTCGCACAAGACAACTTCACCCAAATAATCAATGGATTCCATAAACTCGCTGAACTTAGTGTTTATCGTCTCTATTAAGTTCGATAGTTTTGGCTTCCACTTGTTGTAAATGGCACCAATTTGGGTCTCAAACGTAATTTCTTGATTCGAAGTTTTCTCGATAATCTCTTTTGATTGATTCACTTCAGATTGTAATTGTTGAAAGCTTGTTATCGTCTAATAAAAAAGATCATTAGTAAAAGTTGAAATGAACCCAGATAATACACTCTTACCTCAACATTAACATCTTTCATGCATTCCAATCTAGCCTGTAAGTCGTTTATTGCTTCACGCACTTGTTCAAAATCCAAATTGGCCATACTCATAAATTCAGATTTGAACGGAAATTCTGCATCGAAAGGAAGTTGGTCATTACATAAGCGCTTAATTTTGAGAATTTTCGTTTCAGTTTCTCGCTTATGCACTTCCAAAGAGTCCAATAATTTATTGATTGCGCTCTATAAATGGAAAACGAATGAGCTATACTATAAAAGTATTAATTTTTAGTCAATAGTTACTTTTGCATTCCTTTGACCTTCCTCACTTTCCTTGAGGGCTTCTTCTTGAGTTTCATGCTGCAATCTATGAAAAGTTTCCTTTGCTTGGGCCACCTTCTTCTCAAGTAAAAGGTTTTCTAAAGTTTCTAAATTGATTATTATTGTGGACTCGGTCTCTGATATTTTTCTTATGTTTGTGAGCACACTGCCAAGATAATTATTTTTTAGAGTATCCATTGCTTGAAATGGGAATATTGCATTAAAAGTGTGCATCATTATTCAAAGTTGAAATTTATAACTTACAAGTGAAAGACTCCTTGAGGGTTTGGGCTTTTTTTAATAAAGTTTCAACTTCATTTGCAAGATTTGAGAAATATGAAATTTTTTGATCGACTTTCCTCTTCTTTTCTCCCTCCTCGCGAAGAATCTGTTGCAAGCGTTCAAACTCACGATCGACTTTTCCCAAATTGTTTTTAATCGAGTCATTTTCTGAAACTGTTTCATTGTATCTGTAAATAAAATTAAATTGAATATATTAATTAAATGATGTATTAAAACTACAGGCATAGGCATACCTTTTTTGGAGTAAGGCCAACTGCTTTGTATCAAGAGAAATAAGCTGATTTTTTCCACGTACCATGCTTTCTGTCAATATAGAATCGGATCTATATCGGGAAGTCGTTACGTTGAACTTCTTGTTACCTTGAACAAATAGAAAATAGATATAGAAAATATAATAATAAAAGTATAAGAACAAACCTATTAAGAACTTAAGTGTATACCTTTAGGTGCCATTTTTTAAAGGTTTACAAAAATTTTAATTACGCAAAAACTAAAAGTGATGTTGCCAAGTGATTTTCCTTCTTCGATAGGTAATCGGTTAAATTAAGCTTAAACATTTTTGTTGCTGTTGTTGTTGTTGCTGTTGTTATTGTTGCTGTTGTTGTTGTTGCTGCAGGTGTTGAATTATTCCTGTTTAAAGTTGGACAAAAATTCAAAACATAGGCCAATGTTTCAAATGATTTTTTGAGAGCGGATTATCCGAAAGTAAAAATGAAGACGGCATTTCGTTAAGAACTGATGTCGTTATGGTATCATCTAGGATATTTGGGATCGTTCAATGAACAGCGGAGTTATGGGGTTTCAAAGTCAAAATTTCGAAAATCGACCATTTATTACCCCTTTCATTGGTCCTAACTCGGTTATTTATTGACCGATCCAAAATATCCTAGAAGATCCAGAAGAAAAGTGTCTAGGAGTAATAAAAAAAAACAATTTGAAAATCGGTCAAAAGGTACTCTTCTTATCGTGTGAAGCGTTTTCGAAAAAGTGGTTTCGAGATAATAAGCTTTGACTGTAAAAATCAAATATCAAAATTGGTTGAGCAGAAAAAAAAGAAAGAAAGTTGGTCGAGCCCGACTATAACATACTCTGTACCAACGAAATTCTACGCTCAGCATAAATTTTGCTGCTGCAGTAGCAGCTCTGCTATTGCGCTGCAGCAGCGAACAGTCTTTTGATCAGAACTCGAAAACCGATTATCCGATCTTCACCATTCCTTTGGCGGATCGATAAGCTATCCTGATTGTTAAATATGTTCAAAAGGAAAGAAGCATCTATCTTTAAAATATGATACGACGCTTTACCTAAATTGCGGGGGCGGGAGGGGTCGTGGCCAACATTGAAAATAAACTTGATCTGCCTGCAGACATAAGAAGCATATGTCCCATACATGTCAATCCTCTATCTCTTGCCATCTCTGAGATCTGTTCGTTCATACGGAAATTTATTCATAAAATTATAAATGAATTTAAATTCATAAATTATATTCATGTGTTGATGAGTGTGTGTGCCGTTGGACCTGTTTCGAGCACATTTTTCTTATATGAGGAAAAATAATGGTTCCTTTGAATTCCGGGAATTCTCTGGATACTAGCCCATCTCTCCGAAATCTCTCTCTTCAGAAAAGCTCCAATTCCGTCTACTGCACCCTTTCCGTGAGCAGTTGCAAAAAAATTCCACTTAAAGTGGCTCAGATCAAATTCTTCTTTAAAATGCGGTATACTACTCAAAATAAACTTGTTTTTGAATTGACTTGCACAGCCATCAGATAATATAAGTAGCTTTGAAATATTATTTTTTATTTTAAGTTTCTTAACATTTAACCTAAGGAAGCAATAAACATCATATTTATTGTGTGTCAGTTGATTGCTCGTAATAGCAAATGATCTTGTGTCATTGTGCAACCAGGCACCACAAGTAAAAATGGTTACTTGGGAGTAACTAAAATGAGCAGACTGAATTTCGTTTTGAGTGAGGAGCCTATAGTTTTCGGCAAAATCAACTTGAAGTATAGCTTCATTTTTTCGGTCTTGAAAGTATATTTGTTGAGTTCTTTTCACAAAAGAATGCAGTTTGAAGGAAGGTAACTGAGATTCCAATTCATATATCAAATCAGCTATTGATCCTTCCATTCAGTAAGTGCTTCGAGCTGATTAATAAAATTTAAAGGGACAAGAGCATCTTTAATGTCTTTAATGCACTCGTTGCATTCATTCCTCATACAATTTTCATTGGCTTCGTCACAACAAACATTTTTCAAAAAAACGCAAAAGTTAGATGGGAACGCAGGAAAAATACGAAACAAAGCTTTCACTAAAAATGAAAAATTTGCGTGAAGCTGGCAAACGCACATGTTATAAGGAAGCTTACTAGATAATTCCACGTGTCTTGGTAGGTTCTTATGAAATTTAATACGTGAAATTATTTTTTCTGGAAACGTTGTTTTAAACAATACATATGCCTCCTTAACTGTCATAACCATGAACCTTTTGGATATATTTGATTTTAATATAAGTGTGGATTTTCTCGCGGCAGTTTCCGTTGAGATTTTATCACTATTGTAAAACTCAGAGATCATTTTAACATCTTCGTCAACCGTATTTTTAGCTTGAGCTTCCGATAATAAATAAATGATGTCTAAAGGTGATTGTGTTGGTGGGCCGAAAAAAATCGGTTTTTTGTACTACCCTCTAAAATCGTCACGCACGCTACAGAAATAAATAATCTACAACTTTTTTTTTTGAATTGTAGAATAACATTTTTTTTGTACTGAAAAGAAGGACATGAAATCTAAGTAAAATTATAGATAGAAAACAAGAAAGAAAGTCGGTCAAGCCCGAGTATAACATACTCTTTACCACCGAAATTATACGCTCAGTCTAAATTTTGATGCTGCAGTAGCAGCTGAAAGCAGCAGCGAACAGTCTTTTGATCATAACTCGACAACCGTTCATCCGATCTTCGCCATTCCTTTGGCGGATCGATAAGTTATCCTGTATACTAAATATGATAAAACGTTAAATATAACGAACCATCTATCTTTAAAATTGTGGGAGATATGACATTTTTTCTAAATTGCGGGGGCGGGAGGGGGCGTGGCTTAAATTGAAAATAAACTTGATCTGCCTGCAGAGATAAGAAGCATATGTACCATACATGTCAAACCTCTATCTCTTACCATCTCTGAGATCTGTGCGTTCATACGGACAGACAGATGGACAGACTGACAGACGGACATGGCTATATCGACTCGGCTGTTCATGCTGATCAAGAATATATATATACTTTATGGGGTCGGAGATACTTCCTTCTGGCTGTTACATACTTTTGCACAAACTTATATGCGGAAAGTTGTTGTATACAACTCTTTTGATCAGCTCCATGAACATTATGAAAGCATCACATTATAAAATATTACCAGCATGATAAATTAGTAACAAATTGATGAAAAGCGAGCAATGCCGCTGGTAAATAAAGCTAGTATTTATGTAAATTTTCGCAATGAAAATTGCGTTGTAAAATTTAGAAATCGCAAAGAAAAAGCCTTTTTAAATAGCAGCCACAAAAATCCGCAAGCGTTCGAGATAGTCGTACGAGACGAAGTAAGGAAACTACGAGTGGGAGGAAGAGAGAGAGAGAGAGAGGATTGGCACGCGCCGCAGACAAAAAAAAGCCTTTGCATTTGCCAGAGCTAGAGACGGGCGCACATCGAAAACTACGCGGGACTCCGGAGTGACCAGAATGACTTAACATCATTGTGATTGATATTATGTTAGAATTAAAGAGCTCGACTATTTTTATATTATTTGCAATTTAAACAATCCTCGTCTCAGTAGTCAGATGGGTATCGGGCGATATATTTGTCCCGCGACCATCTCTAATTTCTCTCTCTCAATATTGTGTATGTGGAAAAGGGAAGGGGGAAAATGAGAGCGTCACAGTTAGCTGCAAGAATCCAATTGGATCTAATGAGCTAGCCATAGCAGTTAGGTTTTGTATAGGATTTCGTTGTTGGAATTACTCAGACAATATATTTGCAGATTTAACTCATTTAAAAGGTGGAATTTTTGGCGGGGCGGGGTCATCACACCCACAACGTCCAATATGAATCGTTAAATAAAAATTTGTCCTAAAATATAGTTGGCTATCACTTTGCTGTGAAGGCGTTGCTCATATATACATACATCTACATACATATGTATGAGTTTTGCCGCTGTAGGAGCATCCCAGATATATTGAATTTTCGTTTGCTCATATCTTTACTACCGCTCATCCGATCTTTACCATTCCTTTGGCAAATCGAACAAAAATTTTTATTAGAAAATTTGTCCAGAAGGTTCGAACCTTCTATCTATAAAACTGTGGGAGATATGACGTTATTCTCAAATTGCGGGGGCGGGAGGGGGCGTGTCGCAAAATTAAAATAAACTTGATCTGCCTGCAAGTATAAGAAGCATATGTCCCATACATGTCAAACCTCTATCTCTTACCATCTCTGAGATCTGTGCGTTCATACGGACAGACAGACGGACAGACGGGCATGGCTATATCGACTCGGCTGTTGATGCTGATCAAGAATATATAGACTTTATGGGGTCGGAGATGCTTTCTTCTGGATGTTACATACTTTTGCACAAAATTATTATACTCTATGTACCTTTGGTACAGAGTATAATTATATACTCACAATATGAAAAAAACCTTATTTTTCGTCACCTGACATTTCTTACATATTTTTAATCTTTCCAAAAGAGTACAACAAGAATTTTTTTTAAACAAATTGAAGAGAATTGAATGAATAAAAATATGGCTTTCGATCTGACCTTCTATGAATCACTGAAGTGATGATATGAGCACCTGAAAAATGTTAATTTTTGGTGTAACATTTAGAGCGCTGAGGGAGGGTGGGGTTTGGTAATAATTTTATATTAATGATCATCGAAATTCATATTTTTTATATATTTATAAAGTTTAATGTTTAATGCTCCATAAAAAAAACACAAGTTGGATTGATTTCAAAAATTGTTGGTTGTTGAACTGTTTCTGGGACATGTCCATTAGGGCGTACTTTTCTCCTTACGATTTTAAAAGTTTTAGATTCTTTGAGGCTCAAAGCTCAAAAAATGCACAATATTTTATAGAGAATTTAGCGAAAATCCAAAATCAGATATCTTAAGGTTTAATGGTGCCTTTTGCCGAAATTTAGGTCTGCCAATAATTAAAGCCCAGCAGCAGAAACAAAATAATTATTTATAACCAAATCATCTGCTAGTCAAACCAAATGCGCGAGCGCAAAAGACAAAAACAACAACAAACTCTGTTAGGCAGCCCACAGTGATGTCACACTCTTTGCTTTGAGCTTGCCATTCTTAGCGGTTCTTTATCTATGTATATGTAAATGCAGTTCAGCTGCGCTGAATCACATAAAGTAATAGGTGAAGCCAAGCCTCGTGGCCAACCTCTAATTTAGTCGTTTGTTCGCTGTTGAGAGACGAAGACTAGGGTAAGATCTATATTAATGGAAAATTGTGACCAAACTTAATCTAAGAAAGAAAGGAAGAAGGAAAGAAGGAAAAGAAAGAAGAAAGGAAAGGAAATTCACGCTCCATACAACCAAATAAATATCTACGTGGACAGCCAAGCGGCAATCAAGGCAATGCAAGGACACTCCATCAACTCCAGAAATGTGCTGGCGAGCAGGGAAGCGCTAGATTCCCTCAGCATCTCCAGAAAGGTGCAAATCTACTGGATTCCCAGCCACCGGGGCATCGACGGAAACGAAATGGCAGACTGTCTTGCAAAAGCCGGAGTCGTACTCGGCCAAGAAGAAACACTAAACATACCTATCTCCATACAGACGCTTCATAGCAAGATGGAAGAGATAGCAGAAAAAGAAGCGGAGGTAAGGTGGGAAAACACCAGCGGATGCAGAATCTCTAAAATTACGTGCAAGCCAAGAGACAAAAAACTTACGCACTATCTGCTACAGCTCCAGAGAAGAGACTGTAGACTGCTCATTGGCATACTAACGGGACACTGCCTAGCAGCCGCTCATGCGATAAAGCTAGGCATAACAACAGAGGACACCTGCAGGAAATGTATGGAACCCAGCAATTGCCACGACAAGATTACAAATTCTGCACACCCCACATTCTCTTCTTTGGAGGAAGCGGCCAAGAGACCCCCAAAACAGTTATTGGCATTTGCCAAAACGACAAGAATCCTCCTGGACTTCTAAGACAATCGTACCCAAATAATCACCCGGCCTCATTAAGGACCCTAAGGTCTATGTGTGACCCCATCTGGGGTCAGCCGGAACTACCTACCTAATCTAAGTTAAGCTAAGGTGATTGCCAACACTACCACAACAGCACAATGTTGGGTGGAGCTGAGGCAAAGCCATGGTTAGAGGTGCCTGGCAGCAGGCATAAAATGCTATGGGGTGGTTCCCACGAACAAAAATTAACCACTATGGGTACATTAATAATGGAACACACAAAGAACCCAACTCGGGCTGGGATATCAGCCCAAACGTCGGTGGAAGGCGTGACTGCTACCACCGGCGGGCACGGTGGGGAGAGATCCCCACTTCGTGTCGCCAGCGGTCACACCTCTGTCGTGGTTGGAGCAGGCCAGGACAGTTGTACAGCTACTGCCGATACGACAAGGACCAAAGTGTGGCGCGGTACTGCAGTCGATACAGACTCGGACTGTGAATCGCATGGAGGTTCAACTAATACAGAGGCGGAAGAAAAGCTGCTGCTATCTCCAGTTCGGGCGGGGTCTAGTACCAAAAATAAGGAAAAACCCACACGAACAAAGGAGGGCATGCGAGCGAAAGCCCAGTATAATGCGGCTCTCAAAATCAAGGCGAGACTGAACGGAAGCGGTGAGCTCACCCTAGAGGAGAGAAACAAGCTTGCGTGGGCCGAGCAAAAGATTAAGGAGGGTCGAAAACACTTCGCGGAGAAACCGGCGATGCAAGCCACCTCCGCCAAATACGCCAATAAAATGGAGGAGTGCTTGGCCAACAAGCGGCAGCGCTCAACTGAGCAAGCGAAGGCGGAGGCCCCTGCCAGTAAAAAGCCCCGCCAAAGACCGCAGAACCAGGCACAACCCCTCCCCAAAAAGACAAGTCAGCCCAAGGAATCAGCTAGCGACGTAGCAAAAAGGCATCTCACCGTAGCTATCGTCGACAAAAGCGACCCTAACGGCAAGATGACGCCCGAACAGTGGAAGCAAGTAGAGGAGAAGCTGTTCGAGGAAATTTTTAAAAGGATGGAAGACCCAGCAGCGCAACCTGTAGCGTTTTACGGAGCAGGCTGGCTGTATGGAGTCAAAATCCTAAGATGCAAGGACGACCCCACCCTTAAGTGGGTCTCAAGCGTCGTTGCAGACATGGGAAGCCTGTGGGGGAGTGCCCAGCTGGAGGTTGTGGACAGAACCTGCATTCCGTCCGTTCCGAAGGCGAAAGTACTCTTTCCACGGGTCACACCAAAGGAGCAGGCGCTGAAACTTCTACAGTGGCAGAATCCTGATGTGCCAACTGGAGACTGGAAGGTACTGCATGTTGCAAAGCCCGACAAAAACGGGCAGCACATGGTCCTCCAGATCAACAAGGAAGCCGAGGATCTGCTCTACCCAAGATTCGGGGTGATGGCATGGGGAGTAGGTAGCGTGCACCTACGTCTCAAGAAACGCCACCCCGAGGACACTAATGAGCACACACTGGAGGCTGGAGAGGTGGAGAACGACCTCGGCATCGACATGATGGTCGAAAAAGCCAGCAGCCTCGATATTACGGGGGCAGTACAGTCTGCTGAAGAAGACGAGGATGGCGACACAACCTTGCAGGCTGACCCATCGGGACCGGAGGATGCGGACACCAGTCATGCAGTTAAAGGTCCTCCAGGTCAACTTGCATAAGAGCAAGATCGCCTCGGCGGAGCTCCTTCTAATCTTGGAGGAAGGGCCCGCAAATGTGGCTTTAGTTCAGGAACCTTGGATAGCGGCGGGAAACAAGGTCTCCGGACTAAAGTCACAAAACTACAACATCTTTTACCCCACCCCAGTAAGTAGAGCAAGGACTGCTATTCTGGTAAGAAAAGGCATCTATGCGTATTTAATGACTAATTACAGCACGGACGATCTCACTGTTGTGGCCTTGGAGGGTGGCAGAGACGAGCCAATTCTTATGGCGTCCTGCTACATGGCGCATGAGCGAGAGGCACCACCAGCTGAACTCGGAAGACTGACGGCGGAGGCAAGCTACAAGAAGCAACCCCTCGTCATCGGAACGGACGCCAACGCACACCACACTGTGTGGGGCAGCCCGGACATCAACGACAGAGGTGAGTCTCTCTTACATTTTATTATACAAACCAGTCTAAGTGTAGAAAACGTTGGAGACGTACCCACATATGTGGGACCAACCTCAGCCAACGTCCTAGACTTAACCATGACCCTAGGGAACAGTACTCAGTACAACCTGCTGAGCTGCAGAAGAGTACAAGCCGAGTGGGGTACCACAACCATGCCGAAGGAGGCACACGGCGGCACGCCTCAAGGCGGAGTACTGTCACCCCTTCTATGGAACCTTGTGGTTAACGAACTGCTAACAAAATTTCGCAGGAAAGCACCCAAGATAACTGCATATGCCGACGACATATGCATATTATCATCGGAAAATGTCCATCGACTCTCAGCTCAATCATGGACTCTACACTCAAAGAGATACTAAAATGGGCCACAGAAGCCGGACTTAGTATTAATGCGGAGAAGACGGACCTCATTCTCTTTACCAAGAGATACAAGGTACCGCCATGGATTCCACCAAAGATAAATGGAATAACACTAACACCAAAGAATAACGTCAAATACCTTGGAGCAGTAATCGATAGTAAACTGTCATGGAAGGCGAATGTGGAAGAAAGAGTGAAGAAGGCGACCAACGCACTATATGCATCCCAGAAGATGCTGAGTAGCACTTGCGGCCTATCACCAAGTCTGATGCACTGGCTTTTCATTTCAGTAATACGACCGATACTGCTACACGGCATACTGGTATGGTGGCAGGCCACGGAGAAAACCACATACCTAAAGCTGATGGAGAAGACCCAGCGACAGGCACTGGTCTGTATTACGGGGGCGCTGAGGTCCACTCCAACCAAAGCATTAGAACACATCTTAGGTGTCAACCCTCTGGACATCCAAGCACGCCTACAGGCACAAAAGACCGCCCAACGTCTATGTGCGACAGGCACCATGGCGCTACAAAGCTATGGACACAGCATAGTTGGTAGAGAGATCAATAGTAGCACGGACTATATTATCCCAAAGATCAACCCAATATGCACATCTGCACTATTGGGACCAGAAGACTGGCGTACAGGACTGGCCCAAGAAGCAACGCACCTCTTTACAGACGGCTCAAAGATGGACCTAGGAGTCGGAGCCGCCGTATACTGTGCAGAGCCAGAAATAAAGCTCTCATACAAACTGCCAAACCACTGCACCATATTCCAGGCGGAAGTCTTCGCAATAAGGAAAGCAGCGGAGTTGGCGGAAATTCACGCTCCATACAACCAAATAAATATCTACGTGGACAGCCAAGCGGCAATCAAGGCAATGCAAGGACACTCCATCAACTCCAGAAATGTCTTGGCGAGCAGGGAAGCGCTAGATTCCCTCAGCATCTCCAGAAAGGTGCAAATCTACTGGATTCCCAGCCACCGGGGCATCGACGGAAACGAGATGGCAGACTGTCTTGCAAAAGCCGGAGTCGTACTCGGCCAAGAAGAAACACTAAACATACCTATCTCCATACAGACGCTTCATAGCAAGATGGAAGAGATTGCAGAGAAAGAAGCGGAGGTAAGGTGGGAAAACACCAGCGGATGCAGAATCTCTAAAATTATGTGCAAGACAAGAGACAAAAAACTTACGCACTATCTGCTACAGCTCCAGAGAAGAGACTGTAGACTGCTCATTGGCATACTAACGGGACACTGCCTAGCAGCCGCTCATGCGATAAAGCTAGGCATAACAACAGAGGACACCTGCAGGAAATGTATGTAACCTGGAGTCGCAGAAACTCTAGAACATCTAATTTGCAGCTGCCCAGCAATTGCCACGACAAGATTACAAATTCTGCAGACCCCACGGTTCTCTTCTTTGGAGGAAGCGGCCAAGAGACCCCCAAAACAGTTATTGGCATTTGCCAAAACGACAAGAATCCTCCTGGACTTCTAAGACAAACGTACCCAAATAATCACCCGGCCTCATTAAGGACCCTAAGGTCTATGTGTGACCCCATCTGGGGTCAGCCGGAACTACCTACCTACCTAACCTAAGTTAAATTGCAGTTTTTTAAAGCACCTCGCTACCTCACCAAACCATCATCACTGATAGAAACTGAATTTGATCATCACAAATATATAAGAGACAACGTGCCATTAACTGTGTTTGAGCTGTTTTCATTTTCTGGTTGGCGGTGCTCTTGGAACTAGTCGGACGGGCAACAGTGCCGATGAGGCTTCAAAGTTTCCAAATTCCTGTAAATTTATTTTTGAGTTATCAATGTAGGCAGAGACCTTTTACCAAAATGTCGGAAAAAATATTCAAATATTTCACAAATTGTAAAGCTAGCAACACAATCGGAAGGCACCAAATTTGTGATTAATTGCTTCCATGCAAAATGTAGAAGGGCGTCGTGATGTGTCATTTAATCTGGGATCTGCCATGGATTTGGGAATAACACTGTTCAACAGTACACGTCCTTGCTTTGTTGCTAACAATCAACTATCCAACTATATTACAGTGATGCACTTCTTGGAAAACGAACCAAAAATGGCACTTTATGGAACATCTATTTATACCAGCGATGGCACCGTTTCGGCAGTATTTAGATCTTGAAGATGTTTGCCTTGCCCACATGCACTTTTCGTTTCAGAAGTTAACAAATCTTGAAATTAAGAACAAAAGAACGAGGAAAGAACTGTCATCTCATCGTCTAACTATTTTGAGAACGTTGGATAGACGACCTGACGAAGTTTGAGAAACAATAATGAATTTTATTTATATTCATTTTATTGTACAATAAAACTATACTTATTATAAGTTAAACCCTTATATAATTTTAATTTAGTTGTTTTTAATGACCAGCGATAAATTGGACTAGCTTAAGCCCTTAACCATAAAACAGCACTGCACGAAAGACTCCTATTAATATGAGATTTTCTTAGACGAGGGCCGATTTCTAAATTTCTCATAAAAGGTAAAAAATTGCATGAGTATTCAAATACTATATAAAGAGAGTTGTTTAGATTGCAAAACTATTGGAATTTCAGAAGTTAATATCGTCAATTGAATTTTGTGAGAATCTAATCTGCAAGCATGGGGTTACTGGATATTTGTTCAAAGTACTACACGAAGACAAAGAAGAAGTAATTATAAGAGAAAATTCAAAGAGTTTTACATTCGGAAGTATCATTAATTTGGTGCCCTCCCATCGTGTTAGTAGCTTTTCAATATATGAAGTATTTGAACTATTTTTTAGACATTTTGGTAAAAGGTCTCTGCCTAAATTGATAATTCAAAACTTAATAATGGGGAATTTTTGATTTTGGATTTTCGTTAAATTCTCTATACAATATTCTGAATTTTTTGAGCTATGAGCCTCAAAGAACTAGAAAAAATTGTTTTTTTCATACAAGGCATAATGTCGCCCTACTTTATAGGGTCGGAAATGCTTCCATCTGGCTGTTATATGCTTTTGCACAAACCTTTATTACTCTATGTACAGTTTATAATAAAATAGCGAAACAAATTTTTTCTGAAGGTAAAAAAAAGGAATGCTATTTTCGGCACAGTCCGGATATTTTTTGGAAATTTAAGTTATAAATTATTTGTGTGCAATAATTTTTTATTCGCTTGGAACAATGATAGTTGAGCTACTTTCCAAACTAACCAATAGAGGCGCCCTACCACAGCAAATTAGCTTGTATCTCAAGCAACAGTCACACCGTCGATTATAATTTTAAGGCAAGTATATGTGGTTTTAACAAAAATCCGAAAAGCATTCGGCTATCGCGCACTTCTTAAGACTTTTCACCAACTAAATTGGTGACGCCAAGCATTTGAACCCGACGAATTTTACAATTGTAAAATTACGAAACGAAATAGAAAATTTAGGTATGTTGAACCGGCGAAAAGGCTAAAGAACTGGCGTGGCTGTTGCGCTTGACAAAAAAACGACAGTCCGTCTGTTCAACCCGACATTCAAAATGGAACTACTTTATTGCTGCCAAAGCAAGGCCAATTATGCTTCCAGCATAAGTGCGGAATAGGCCTTGAGAGTGAGAGAGGATCACACAGAGAGTGACTTAATATAATTATTCTAACATAAGTAGGTTCAATTCAATTGGTTTTTAACTTCATTAATGTTTACATATTTACAACAAATTACATATACAGGGTGCGCCATATAAAGTGGCGGTATGGCAACACTGAATAACTTTGACATTTACCAACCGATTGCTTTTGTTAGACATGTTTTGGAAACATCAATCTAGTACAATTTTGACCATGGAACGCTTCACACCAAAACAACGTGCCGATATAGTGACGCTGTTCATCGAAAATAATCTTTCAATTGTACTAACTCAGCGTGCATATCGTCGATGTCCGATGAGGCCCATTTCACGCTTTCTGGTGGTGTTAATAAGCAAAATTGTCGCATATGGGGCACGGAAAATCCACACCGCATCCATGAAATACCTTTACACGACCATAAAGTGACTGTTTGGGCCGGCGTTTGCGCCAAAACCATCAAAACCGCAAAAAGGGCACATTTTGTTGTGGCCAATAAAGGCGGCCACTTGATTGATGTTGTGTTCAAAAAGTAGTCGAAATAAATTGTACAGGACCAAATTAAAGGAACAAGATCAACATATGGCAATCGGTTGTTTGTTTTTATATTTATTTAGTGTTGCCATACCGACACTTTATATGGCGGACCCTGTAGCTTACGAGCCAGTTGAAATCAAAACGCACAACGGGACAACGACGCAATTGACTACCATGCTCTTAAACATTGCTGAAGTTCATCAGCACGTCCAATTCATTAAAAACAAAAAAGTTTTTCTCACTAGAACTAGTTTTTCGATCGATCGTTTCTATGGCACCTATATGTTATAGTCATCCGATCCGGCCGGTTCCGACAAATGTGCAGCGTATTTGGACCAAAAGACTTCGTGCAAGGTTTGGTGACGATAGCTTTAAAACTGACGGAGGAGATAGCATAGAAACAGACGGACATGGCTATATCGACTCAGCTCATAGTGCTGATCAAGAATATATTATATATACTTTATGTGGTCAGAAATGCTTCCTTCTATGCGTTACAAACATCTGGACAATTTCAATATACCCTCTGCAAGGGTATAAAACGGAGAAAAGCGCCTCTTTAGAAGGAAGAAGAATGAGCAGGAAAGGTGCATTCGTGAGTAAGTCGCAGTGCTTTTCGGCATGAGTGAGACTCGAAAGTTTTACCAACGGATAAGGCAAATTACCGAAGGTTTTAAGTCCAGGGTCAAAAAAAGAGACCCTGCAATCTGCGCCAATTACCGCGGGATCAGCCTACCCATTGCATATAAGGTT
The DNA here is from genome assembly GCA_035044985.1 of Lordiphosa fenestrarum. NCBI lineage: Eukaryota > Metazoa > Arthropoda > Insecta > Diptera > Drosophilidae > Lordiphosa > Lordiphosa fenestrarum. The sequence continues at coordinate 218,694 of JAWNNO010006293.1, read as the reverse complement.
CTGTCAGGCATCCTATGTGAACGTTTAAAGCCGAGAATGAGCGAACTGATTGGGCCTCATCAGTGTGGCTTTAGACCTGGCAAACCCAACACAGACCAGATGTTCACATTCCGACAAATCCTGGAGAAAACACATGAGAGAGAGATCGACCGCCGCCTTTGGCACTCCGATAAGGTCAAAGTTCTTTGAGGTTCTGTCTACTTTTGGTATACCAGCAAAGTATGTTTGACTTTGCATGATGACGATGAGAAGCACACAAAGCTCCGTCAAAATAGGAAAAAACCTCTCCGAGCCATTTGATCCCAAAAGTGTGTTTAGGCAGGGTGACACCATATGACTTCTTTAATCTACTGAAGGAGTATATACTACGCCGGTGCCCAAATGTTAAAAGATCGGGCACCATCTTTTTCAAAGATATAAAGCTACCTGCATATGCCGATGATATTGACATTATCGGCAAGGACGAATGTGCGGTAAGCATGGCGTTTTCAGAGATAGAGAATCATTCAAAACTCATGGGCTTAGCGGTAATTGATAGCGATTATCAACGCGTCTTAAACAATCTTTTGCAATGGATGTCTACAACTTCAAGGTAGTTAAGGATTTCGTCTACCTCGGAACGACGTTAACCAGCGACAACAACATCAGTCTGGAAATTCAGCGGCTGCGTTGGATAGGACATGTTACTCGTATAGATGACGGAGCTTTAGCAAAACAGGTGTACAAACAGAGTGCGAAAGATTTATGGAAGACGCCCAGGGTGCGACGTGCGAAGCTGATGGAGTGATCAAGTAAAGAAAGATATCTCGAATCTTGGTGTGACCAACTGGTGGCAGCTCGCTCAAGATAGAGGAGAGTGGCGGAAACGGATCGCGGAGGCCTTGGCCTTAAATCGGTTGTGATAACTACATCAGGCCAGAGAAGAAGACATTCAATTGTTTTAAAGAAATCGACCAAAAGTCAATTAATCGGTAAAAAAACAAGAAAGAAAGTCGGTCAAGCCCGACTATAACTTACTCTGTACCAAAAATTTGTCTTTTGATCATAACTCGAAAACCGTTCATCCGATCTCCTTCATTCCTTTGGCGGATCGATAAGTTATCTTAATAACTAAATATGTCCAGAAGGAACCATCTATCTTCAAAACTGTGGGAGATATGACGTTTTTTCTAAATTGCGGGGGCGGGAGGGGGCGTGGCCAAAATTGAAAATAAACTTGATCTGCCTGCAGACATAATAAGCATATGACGGACATGGCTATATCGACTCGGCTGTTGATGCTGATCAAGAATATATATACTTTATGGGGTCGGAGATGCTTTCTTCTGGATGTTACATACTTTTGCACAAACTTATTATACTCTATGTACCTTTGGTACAGAGTAAAATTATTGTTCAATGTTACTCATTTGTATATGATTGTATTGTCTTAACTGTTTTGTTCCATGTGTTAACTAATTTATTGTTAACGACATGCCGCGCGTTGGGGCGACTAGAGCAAATTGGATTATTTTTTTTAGATATTGAAGAAAGTTTAATTGTAACTTTAAAGATGATAAAATGATGCATAATAATCCGAAAGAAAAATAGTCTAAGACGTTTGGTTCTGCGATAACACGCATTTAAAGATCATCTTTCGAACTCGATTTTAAGGAATTGGCAGAACAGGGATTTTAAGAAGATGGCAAGCCAGATAGGCGAGGGACAAAGAAATTTTTGCCGAGACTAAATATCGAATTCTGAACGAATTCAATAAAAAACGAGAGCGTAAGTTAAAGTCGGCCCTGCCCGACTTCGAAATACCCGTTACTCAGTTCAATTAGTGTTAAATAACCTCATGCGGCTCGGATAAGTATGCAACATTTTTTTAACTCTGCCATTTATTATCCGATCCTTTTGAAAATTTGTGAGATTGTAGATATTGGCCACATAGACTACACTGCAAAATCTGAGCTCGATATCTTAAAAATTGTGGGAGTTATTTAACGTTTTTTATTGCGTTTTTTATTTTTATTTTTATTTAACGTTTTTTATTTTAAAACAAACTTGATCTGCCTACAGACAATACTAGCTTACATATAAAATTTGGTTGCTCTAGCTCTTCTAGTCTCTGAGATCTAGGTGTTCATACAGACGGACGGACGGACGGACAGACGGACATGCCTATATCGACTCGGCTGTTGATGCTGATGAAGACTATATATACTTTATGATATCGGAGATGTTTCCTTCTGCCTGTTACATACATTTGCACGACTTTAGTATACACTTTTTACTCTACGAGTAACGGGTTTAAATAGGCTTACTTATTGATCTCCCGAAACCTGGATTTGGAAGGAGTATTGATGGCAACACAGCAAGGCGATTTTTTCAAAACGCAGAATTGTCTGCAGAAATAACAAAGATAGACATCGATTTGCTTGAAAGAATGCACACTATGTTAATAGTTCTTTCATGCAATCATGATATATATTAATGTACACAAATTCAAAAATTACGGCGTGAAGAATGCTAGACATTTTGTAAAATTGTACCCTAGGTATAATATGTCGCCAACTTTACATGCATTTTTAATTAATGGCCCGAAACTAATTAAGTATGCATTGCTCCCAGGAAGCACGAAACAATGACTACCGTTTTACCGAGAAAATTTTTCGAGAAAATGAAGTCGGGAAAAGTGCAATCTCGATGTTCTGAATAGACTGTTTATTACCTCGGATCCTCTAGTATCGAGGCAATTTAAGAGTCAGGAAAAAACTAAAAACTAAATCAAATGCCAAAATCAGCTATAGAACAAGAGAAAAGTCGGTCAAGCCCGACTATAACATACTCTGTGCCAAATATACGCTCAGTATAAATTTTGATGCTGCAGTAGCAGCTGAAAGCAGCGCTGCTATTGCGCTGCAGCAGCGAACAGTCTTTTGATCATAACTCGACAACCGTTCATCCGATCTTTACCATTCCTTTGGCGGATCGATAAGCTATCCTAATTGTAAAATATGTTCAAAACGAAAATAAACTTGATCTGCCTGCAGACATAAGAAGCATATGTCCCATACATGTCAATCCTCTACCTCTTACCATCGCTGAGATCTGTGCTTCCATACGGACAGACAGACGGACAGACGGGCATGGCTATATCGACTCGGCTGTTGATGCTGATCAAGAATATATATACTTTATAGGGTCGGAGATGCTTCCTTCTGGCTGTGACTTACTTTTGCACAAACTTAATATACTCTATGTACCTACGGTACAGAGTATAATTATTACAAAATGTACCCGAAGTTAAAGAGGAATTCTCTGTTTATTTGGAAAGTAGCGAGGAATAAAGAAAATTATTGGAAAAAATATTAATTGGTTGTGTGGTTTTTTTTTATAATTATCTCTGAAATCTAAAAAGTGTTGAAAATTTGGCCTGATTATTCCTTGGGAAACTATAAGATATTCTTTTCCGATTGTAAACAAAATTGTTTAAGTTAAGAATTTTACCAAAGAATCGTGTTGTCTAGTTTTTAACTTAAAATGTTTCAAAAAAAAATTTATTTTGGAAAAACAGGTAAAAAATGTTTCTTTTATTCTAAAAAAAAATTTTTTTCCTACAGGACTCCGCTGAATTATGGCGCAATTTTGGCTTTAACGCATCACAGTGTGCCGCACAAAAGCTTGTTTTTTTAAGAAAAGAAATGAGTGGAAGCAGCTGCAACGGGAGCTAAGACAACGTTGTTGTAATAGAGGATCACGCTGAAAATTTTGGATTGAGGATTAGACAAACTTATGTGAAAGACAATAGGTTGAAATAGGTTGAATCTTATAATAAAACAAGAAAGAAAGTCGGTCAAGCCCGGCTATAACATACATACAACAACATACAACAAAATTATACGCTCAGCATAAATTTTGATGCTGCAGTAGCAGCTGAAAGCAGCGCTGCTACTGCGCTGCAGCAGCGATCAGTCTTTTGATCATAACCCGATAGCCGTTCATCAGATCTTCACTATTCCTTTGGCAGATCGATAAGTTATCTTGATTACTAAATATGTCTAGAAGGAACGAACTATCTATCTTTAAAACTGTGGGAGATATGACGCTTTTTCAAAATTGCTGGGGCGTGGCCAAAATTGAAAATAAACTTGATCTGCCTGCAGATATACATCTTAAACCTCTATCTTTTACCTTCTCTGAGATCTGTGCGTTCATACGGACAGACAGACAGACATGACTCGCCTGTTAATGCTGATCAAGAATATCAGGGGTGCTACAGAAATCACTAACGATTTGGCTTCCAGCGAATTATTAAATTTATTAGATTTATTAAATTTTCGTCAACCCATTCGAACTTTACGGCGTAGGGTAGACATCTTGCAAAAGCGAATTTGTGACATCTTTTTATGGGTCTAAGCAAATATTTGTGTTTTTAGGTTTGATTAAGCTAACTTAAATTTATTTCTTGATCCGAGATTAGTTTATCTTAACTTCCAAAAAAGTGATTAAGTTTACCGACTGCTAAACGAACGGAAAAATCAATGCAAACAAAAGAATCGATTTAATTTAAGAAACGCCTCTTGTACGTCTGATGACAATCAAAGATTTGCGGAAGATGCAAATCCGTAGGGAGACTACAGCCAGTAAAATGTTGAAAAGAGCACTAGGAAAGAACTGAATCTGTTTATGACAAGGCAACCAACAGGCAAAATGTTGCAGGTTGCTTCCGTTGCTTGAAGATCATGTTGGCCAGATGCAAGGTTAATTAGTCCTAGGATGCAGCCACAGCAACCTTGCAAAATAAATACGGAAAAGGTTAAGGCAACAATTAATGAGAATTCATTTAGTGGTTTTAGTTTTGTTTTGATACAAAATTTTCAATTGCAAACGCGTAAAACCAAATTCGATTAATTTCGAAATTAAAATGTTAAAAGGTGGCATCACTGAAATACGAACGATTTTGTGTGTTGAAGCGAATGACAAATTTTACGAGCGATTTTCTAAATTGCTAATTTTATAAGTTAAACATAAGAACATAACATAAGAACATAAGAAATGTTCATTTATTTTTATGTAGTTTATTCAGAAATTGAACATTCTTTTTGCATCAATAAGCTATATTTTTATGTTAATGCATTTTAGGGGACTATTTAAGCAATTCGCTGACTCAGTGGTGGTGCGCGATTTTGAAATCACTCGTAAACAGCGTCTGTGGCAGGGCGAATTAAAATTCGATCGAATTTTGAGCGAAGTGATTTCTGTGGCACCCCTCAATATATATTTTATAGGGTCGTAGATGCTTCCTTCTGGCTGTTACATACTTTTGCAGAAACTTTTAATACTCTATGTACCTACGGTACAAGTATAAAAATTAAATATCATCAATAGCTAAGTCAATAAAGCCTTTTGCGCCTGTCCGTCAGTCTGCTTGTATAAACGCTTCGTTCTCACAGATTATAAGAGATAGAGCCACAAACTTTATCATGAAGGTAGTTGTATGCCAAGTATGGCCCAATATCTACCTATTCTAAAAAGTACAATGAGATCGAGCAAAACCTTCCGGAGTTATAAACGAAACAATTTTGCTTGTCGAAGGGGTAACGCGTCGTCAATTAGAGCGTGCGTGCGCGCTTATACTCTCTGCCATAGGCGCGTTCATACGGACGAACACTTAGACAGACATGAATATATATACTCAGTCATGCTATTCAAGAATTTATATACTGTTTGTGGCCCGAGATGCTTCCTTCTACAAACATCTGAACAATTTTAATATACCCTCTTCAAAGGTAAAAAATAATATATCAGCGGTTACATTGAGCTGAGCCCAACCTTTAATAGCAAAGAAGACGTTGCAAATTCAGTCCAAGCTCTTAGATCTATTACTGCTGCTCATCACTCAAACCGTCAAACAACAACAACACCTAAGCAAATCGATGATTAGCGTAAAGATACATAGACAAGCTGGTCACTGAAAAGCGACGTGCAAGAATAGAATGGCAGAGCAATACTATTTTACAACTGATCACTGCCGAGTCGGCAGTGCCGACATACCAATAGACCCTTCACCTACAATATCTAATTATGCGTATGATACGTCAACAGTTTACGATGTCAAATTAACACAACAACACCTTTGGCAAGCCAGATAGTTATGTGGAAGAGTGGCCACTCTTAAAAATTGAGTGAAGTAGAAGCAGGCGTAACGATTTCCTCGCACTTTTGGACGACGCAGTTAAAAAAGTATTCTTGCGCTTAACAGCACATGCGTATATAGTCTATGTTAATAGGCAACACTGCCGTGTTTTGCGTTGTGCAGCTGATGCAATTTTGTTAGCACTGCATGTTACAATACAAAAAACCAAAAAACCAAGCAAAAGAGCCGATTGAAAATGTTTTCGCATGAAGACAAGGTCGCGCTGATTTTGGCGGTGAGAGACCGGGATACCATTTGGGATTTATCGCACCCCAAGCACTCGGACTTAAATTTTGTTAACAAGGTTTGGAGTGAAGTGTCCGAGCTTTCACTTGACTTCAATAAATACACTTATCATCAAAACATAAACACAGCTGATAGTGCGACCCACTACCAGCTAATTTATAAACGCCATTAACCTGAAATATCGCGATGCATCGGGAAAATTTTGTCTGGTCACACTAGGCGTACGTTCCATATTTGGTGGCGTAGACTAAATTACTTACGTCGTAGGTCCGTATGGGCCTTAAATATACAGTGGGTCTAAAAATATTGATATTATGTGTACTGATTTGTCAGAGTTGTTTACTTACCTCCGAAGTATACTCGAATCGATTTCGGAATTAGTGTGGTAAAATTACTGACTTCGTCTCCGCCAATAGGAATATTATGAATATAATAAGAGGAGCAGAGCTTGTTTATAATGGGTACTGGTCCAGAGACTAAGTCGAGAAGATATGCGTGAAACCCCAGCTTTCTGTTAAAAAATGTAATAAGTTGTTCAAAAAATTAGATTGAAACACAAGCGGCAGCAGAGTTATACCCAAATCTTTATAAAACAGAAACAATTCTATTCATACAATAAAAATGTTTATATTTTAGTCGAATCGAACTGTCGGTCGTTATATTATACGGCTCTTTTACGAGTTTCCACTAGGATTTCATGTAAACGCTTGCAAGTAGAGTTTAAACATAACAAGATAAAAAGGACTTCAAAGGTTATTAGATCAGGTTTGACCAAAATCGTAATTTCTGAAGTAGTTGCAACTGATAACTGATAAAGACGACCTGATCTAGTTACCACAGAAATTTTTCATACTTTTCATTGAAACTGTGCACTTTATAATAGAAAAACCAACGTTTAAACGAAAACCGACTCGGAATTGCAAAGAGAGCCGATTAAAAAATTAAGTGTGCATAGATAATAAAATCTTACCTTAGATCAGATATATTAATAGTGGGATTGAACAGGCATTGGTCAGATGGTGGGCAATATATAACATTAACACCTAACTTCTGCTTTACACATAGTTCGTTAATCAGATCGGACATATCACTTTTGTCTTCACAAGCAAAGGCATACAAATCGCGGGGTCTTACTACATTTTCCAAATACTTGGCTCCATCATCGCTTTCCATGGTTAACTACAACGATAGGATTTTTTGAAAGTTTAATTATTAGGATACATTGAGCAACAAACTAGAAATGACCAGCTGTTTGGTTTCCTCAACAACCTCCTTCAACCGGAACTTTTGAGAAATTGAGCCTCAGTAAGAAAAACATAATACTCTGCCGCTAACAATATTACATGCTTTCAACAATATTTATTACCTGCCATTAAACCGAACGGTCAAGAGAAAATCTATTTGATTCTAATATTAGCGTTCATCCAATCCCTTGATAGGAACCTACTATCTATAAAACTCTGCAGTATAAGACGGTTTTTTAAAATTGACGGGCAAGAAATAATCTTCATCTGCCTGTATAAGAATTTTTTGATTCAGACACATCGAAACTTTTATCATCTCTGAGATCTGTGATGGACATGGCTATAAAGAAGTATATCAAAGGTACTAATTGAACTTGAAATAACGATTGTACCTTAAATTCTGTTGCTAGATTAAGAATGGGTCGAAAAGAACATTGCACAGTTGTGAAACGACAGATTATAATGAAATTGAAATGGAAAACATTGGCTAAATATGCAAATTTAATTAAGTTATAGAAAAAAAGTGTTTTCTGCAGGTCATTTCAAAAATAACAAAAGGAGTCGAGGCGGAACTAAGAACTTAACAAACTTTTTATCGTCAGTCTCGAATTGACATATTCCCTTCATTATAGGCAAATTGTGAACGGCTAGAAATTACGTTTGACAATGGGAGTTCTTTTTGTTAGCAAAAATAAAATCCAGAACCTACACTATTTGGCGAAGAAAAATCATTTAGAATGCCGTATCTGTCACATAAAACTACAAATAACAGAGAATGTTTTGGATTTATGTATCACATAGCAGCTATCTAGAAGATTTGAAATCGGGACATTGTCCGCTAAACCTGGGAGTCTTCATGTGGACTGACGAAACAAGAATAAATTAATTTGGATCTGATGGAAAACCTCGAGTAAGGTGCACGTGAAAGAAACACACTATTTAGTGCTTGCTATTTTATTTGATTTTGTAAATATTCACAGAAAGAAAACGAAGTCATTTTTCAAATCTGTGTTTTATTTGAAAGTTAATGAATTAATAAAAAAAAAAGCAGAAAAAAAAGAAAAAAAATGACCGTCGGCTGAAAAGATTTTTGGCCTGCGAAAAGTGGTATGAAAACCCAAGCTGAACTTCAGAATTGCAAAAAAGGTAATAATTAACCAAATGGCGAAAAATGAACATTTTTTCTAGTCTAGTTTAAAATCAAAAAAAGCTCAGGCCAGAATGACAACAATTCTGAGTCGTCTGTGAGCAAAACCAGTCCAGAAGTCTTGGCTGAATGGCGGCCGCTATTTTGAAAAACGTGGTTTCTAGTAGAGCTTGGCGCGTGAGCGAATTTTCTGACATGGTCACAAACGATTCACGAAAGAAAAATCTCAACGAAATTATACACTCAGCATTAATTTTGATGCTGCAGTAGCAGCTGAAAGCAGCGATGCTATTGCGCTGCAGCAGCGAACAGTCTTTTGATCATAGCTCGACAACGGTTCATCCGATCTTTACCATTCCATTGGCGGATCGATTAGTAATCCTGATTAATAAATTTGTCTAAAAGATACGAACCATCTATCTTTAGAACTGTGGGAGATATGACGTTATTTTCAAACTGGGGGGCGGGAGTGGGTGCATCTATTTGCAAATAGAAATTATTTGTAAGTAACTTACTTATTGTTTATACACTAAATATCCTAAATATATGAATTTTATAGTGATGCCTGATTGGTAAAACTGTGTATTACATGGAGCGCACAAATCGTAGTCTTTCTAGTTTAGCTCAAATTTCAAACGTTTACAAACTTACACATAACAGAGTAAATTCTAATATTTTATCATTTACAAAATTGTTATTTGCAAATAAGACTTGTGTGTATACGTTGTAATAGTTTCTGTTACGAAGAAATATTGATTTTGAAAAAACTGATATTTTCTATTATATTTTCTGTAACTGTATACTTTACAGTGTCGGAGATGCTGGCTTCTGGTTGTCACAAATAGTTGCACAAAACATTAAGCTCTTTTCAGCCCAATAGATAAGGAAATTAGAAAATAACAACACTCGAAAATCTGCGACACCAGGCCATTTTCCTGTCACTTCTGATAGCCCAGGTTTCATATATAAATTAAATACAATTCCAAAGATTTTCTTACTTATAGTATTTTTTCAGCTTACTCACTTCAAATACCATGGGGTCATAAATATTCATTTTATATTTATGCTTATTTTGCTCTACCCAATTCATAGCTTTGACCAAGTTCGGATTTTTATGGCTCAGCTCCTACAAAATGTGAAGACATTAAAACGACAAACAAAAATTAGTAAATCAGAAAATTATATCGTACCTCTAGTCTTTGCTTTTTGACGTTTTGAAGTCTATCTAGTTTATGACGAAGGGCTGTAATTTCGGGAATCTTTTCGTCATTTAGTTTTGTTTCAAGTTCTCTCCGCTTATTGTATTGATCCATGGCAGTTTTACGTATTGTACTTATTTTGTCTTTATGTACTTCCAATTCCGACAAAATTGCCGATTTGTTTTTGCTAAATTGGTTTAGCTCGTGCTTCTTGGTATCAACTAAATGCATCAATTTCTCCACATCAACTGAATTTTTAGATGATAGCTGAATATTTCTCTAAAACACACAAATTAAATATACATTATTTAGGATCATAGTTTTACCATAATTGAATAAATAATTTTACCAACCTCCAAATCGCATTTACTTTCGTGAATTTCCTGCTTTAAGGTTTCGAGCTTTGTATCCAAAGCGCATTTTGCTGCCGTAGCTTGAGTCAATAGTCGGGTCTAAAATAAGATAATATATGGAAATACATATAAATGCTATTCTTCTGTACATGAATTTTATATTATTTAAATTCAGCTGCTTGCGTTCGAATATGTGCATTTGAGTGGGCATCCCTCATATGAAAAAATTGTTGATTCGATAGTTCAAGGATTAAAAAATTAAATATAATTATAACCTACTGCAATGGAAAACTAGAAATCGATACATTCAGAATACATCGTGCAGCCATTGCTTTAGAGTTGCTAAATAAAACTGGCAATACTGCTGTTTTTAAGTTTTACTTTTTAGTCAAAGCAACTTTTGAACTGCTAATATTTTTGTTCGAACTATTGAAAATGAAGTCTATATAAATTACTTCTAGCCAAAAGGATAAGCACCTGATCTTCAGACATTATGTTAAAACAAGAAAGAAAGTCGGTCAAGCCCGACTATAACTTACTCTGTACCAACAAAATTATACACTCAGCATAAATTTAATGCTGCAGTAGCAGCTGAAAGCAGCGCTGCTATTGCGCTGCAGCAGCGAACAGTCTTTTGATCATAGCTCGACAACGGTTCATCCGATCTTTACCATTCCTTTGGAGGATCGATAAGTTATCTTGATTACTAAATATGTCCAGAAGGAACGACCCATATATCTTTAAAACTGTGGGAGATATGACGCTGGGGGCGGGATGGGCGTGGTCAAAATTGAAAAGAAACTTGATCTGCCTGCAGACATAAGAAGCATATGTCCCATACATGTCAAACCTCTATCTCTGAGATCTGTACGTTCATACTGACAGCCAGACGGACATGGCCATATCGACTAGGCCTTTATTCCTGATCAAGAATATATATATATTATGGGGTCGGAGATGCTTCCTTCTGGCTGTTACATACTTTTGCACAAACTTAATATACTCTATGTACCTACGGTACAGAGTATAAAAAGGACGGTAACCATATGGATATTTCCACAGCACGCACGTGACAGTCGTACGCCTTTATTAACCTTTATCATTTAGGAACACAAAGAAAAATTGTAAAATAAATGTGCCCATATTGGTTTTTGAACCAATGGAAAGAAATTTCCCAAAATAGCGGCAAACAAACGTAATGTGGCTCTATGCAGAAGTGGGATCAAAAATCTGCGAAATTCGTTCGAATTTTTAATGCAACTAATTTTAATACGATCTGCAACTATGTTACTATATAATTAAAGCTGATTGGTTAAAAATAAAATGGTTGTTTTTTATATTTGACTCATTATGATACGGTACGTGACATACGGTATGTGACAGATTTTCCTATGATTATAAAATTAAAAAAGATTTTATATAGCAAAATTTAATTAAAACGGTTAACCTTTAAAAAAAAAACCTGCAACAGAATTTTAAAAATGCGAAAAAAGCTAGCGCGACCTTTGAATTTAAAAATCTCGAAATAGGTAATGAATAAATTTAATATTGGATTACATCAATTCAATTTGCTTGTTTCGCTATGAAAATGTGATAGAACATGTTGATTTTATTTAATTTAAATACTTTAAATTTTTTCGGTGGACCTTTCAGTGAAAATGCCCATATTTGATATGTATCTGTAATCTGTGTGTTGACTTAAATAGATTCTTGGGTAATAAAACTATAATCACGTTTTTAACAAGCTGAAGTGTAAATGGAACTTTTAAAATATTTGGTTAAAAATTCACCTTTTTGGGATTAATTTTTATGAAAAATAACTGGATCATTTGGTCCACTAACAACTATTATCTATAACAGTGGTGGGCAGTAAATTTGATTGTGGGAGCAAGCCAACAACAACAACAGACAAACAAAAACCTCTATTAGCGACGCTTGAGGCGAAGAGACAGACACAGACTGCATACGTTTGTTTTTGCAGTTGTCTCGACCGCGCAGTGTGCGACGAATTGGCGCCATTCCACTATATGAAAGACATTTGTTGTTTTAATTCGCTTTGAATCGAGGCAATTGCTCTCATCGTTCTGTCTCCTTGCGTAAGGTGGCAATTTTAAATGCGGCGCCAGTTGCTCTAAAATAACTGTCGCAGCAATGGGAGCAAGGGCTTGCCCGTTGCGAATCCAAGTTGTCGACTATTTAGTCAATCGTGGGCTTGATGTCGACTCAAATGAACGATTTTAAAAAACTCTGAAACTTTAAATCCCTGGGAGTCCATTTAACTCTAATCTGTATATAGATTTTTTGATTTTCCATTACGGTAGGTGGAAATTACTTCGAATTTCTTCGACTTGGAGTCCCCGAACATTTCCATTTTTTATATTTCCATATGTTTGATGCTTAGTCTAATGTACAAATAATGTACAGCTATTATTTTTTTTATTTGTGCATTAATTTGTACTTGCCTTGTCCAAACACTTTTCTCTTAGCTCGGATTTTTTTTTAACAATTTTATCCTGAGCTCGCACTTGGAAATCATGTTTTTTTTTCATGTCCTCGTAGTGAACTCTGGCTTTTTCCAACTGCGATCTGGACTCCGACGCTTTTATCTCTGCAGCTTTTATTTCAATCCAATGTTTTTTTGCATTATAAACGTTTAATTTTTTTATTATTTCTTCACGTTCCTGATATTGAGCAACGAACATCTGCAACCTATAAAGAATATTTAACTTGGCTTTCTAGGAAAATAATAAAATCTACGTATTCAAGGGTCAAAAACACACACGAAAATTACTTGTTGTGGAGCAGTTTGTAGTCTGTGTGAATACTGTGCGGGAGGCCTGGAACATTAAACAAAAACATTTTGTGCACAAATGGCACATAAGCTATGTATATACGAAAACCGTCTTTTACTGTTTTAGACTGTTGTGAAGAGTTTTGTTTGCCTCAGCGAATACGAAGCGCACTAGGAATCATTCTTTTATCAAGTTGTTTGTTTGAGAAATATTGTTTAGAGTGGAAATTATTTGATTATCAGAAACAGGGATGCCTCCGTTATCAGGTGCATGAGATTTTGTTTCGCGCAAGGAGATTGCCTAGCCGATGGGACTCCCGCATAATGAAATTGCAGCAACAACTTTGTGTCTCTCTTCTCTTTTTCCCCTATGACTCTGTCTGCAGCGTTGATTTTGTTGTTCCCGGGCACACACACAGCATTTATCCTATGGTTGTTGTTGTAGTGACTGCGCTAGCATTAGGTGCTGTTGTGCACCCAAACTCAAAAGAGTAATGTTCCTAAAGGAAGCTTCCAGCTATAGCCTGATTTTGAATAAAATGGATGAGCATTTCTTTCGCATAAAGTCGCTCAGGCAGTTATATTGCCATTGCGATTTCACAGATAATTGAAAAATAACACCTGATTTCGATTTATTACATCTGGAGTAACTGGAGTTTGAAACTCCGATTACTAAGTAAATGTTGAAATATTTATAACTTTTAAAATTCTATTAATGGTGGTCTTTGTAAGAATGAATGAATTGAGATTTTGGCATGGACAAAATTTAATTTTGAGCTAATCGAGGAATACTAGCTACCATTTTATTATATTATATTGAAACTTCTGATTCAAATTAAGGGTAAATTCCTCGAATAATTGTAAAAGTAACTATATTTGGCGATACTCACTGAAAATTCGTGTTTTCAAAATTAGGCTGCGAAAACTATCAAGTCGTCTTCATTTTTTTTTCATTATCTTGATAGGCGAGAAAGAAAGGCAATCAAACCTGGAAAGCTCTAGTGCTGTGCCCTAATCTGCATTTTAACTACTATTGTACATGGTGGTCCATCGACTGTTTGGAATTTTAACTATTCATAATATGACTTTTTGTAAAATGTCAAGTGTCATTCGGAAAGCGACTAATATTTAGTAAAAACTTTGACATTAACGAAATGGGTCGCTATTCGCTTCAAGAAAGTTGGGAAATATTAAAAACATATTTCCGAAGTGGTGAGTCCTCGACTCAAACTGTGCGAAATTCGAACAAAAAATTTACCAAAAAAACATGTTCCGAAAAGTCAATTTGTGGATCAGTTCGTGAAGCGAGTTCGTGGATAAACCAACCCGTGTACGTTTTCGTCTGGTGCGCTCGACCGAAAACATTGTTGCGGTTGCTGAAAATGTGCGTGAATCTCAACAATTGGGCATTTCACGGACTTCTTTGATGCGAATTTTGCATAAAGAACTTGCCATGAAGCCATTCAAAGTTCAAGTGGTGCAGCAGCTTAAGCCAATTGCTAGACCAGCGGTCAAGGACAAATGCTATGCAAACAATCCTGAAACAATTGAGTTGAAAAACGAGATTGGAGATGCTGTTGCTGACATACGTGCCGAAACAATTGAAAACGTTCATAAAAATTGTGCGGAACGAATGGGCTACTGCCAAGTCAGCCGTGGTGGTTATTTGACCGAAATTGTTTTTCATAATTAAATGTCATGAACCAACCTTTCCAATAAATGTTCAACCTTTGAAAAATATCGAGCCTGTACTATACTAGGCTTTACACAGTACCTTTGGCTAAGCCAATTTTCTCTCAATCTCTTGACTTGTGTTCCTCTAATTTTCGCACAACTGAAAGGGACCTACTGCTTAAAGCCGAATCCGAACGACAAAGTGTGCGGTGCTTTTTCGTGTTTAGTTACATCAAAGCTGGCGCCAATAGCTTGTGAAGATGACCAGGTATGAAAGTTTTTAAAGAAACAACTTTTTCATTCGATTTCCCCCGAGACGGGAACGAACCTCGTGGGTCGACGGTCCACACATTACCCAATGTAGTACATAGGTACGGCCACATCTGAATTTTAACAAGACCTGAAATTGATATGTTGAAGGATCCGTCTTCTGAATGTTACATGTGTTTTAGACCAGCGGTGCGCACGAAATTTGATTTTGGGAGCAATTCAACAACAACAATAAAATATTTTACATGTCATGAACACAGCTTGTGCATGACGAGGCATTTGTAATGCGTAACTTGTGCTACGCCTGCCTGGCGTTGTTGTTGGATTCGTTTCGAAGCGAGAAATTTTGGAAGTCATGCACACAGCTTGTGCATGACGAGGCAACTTTAAAAGCATCTGTGTGTGGCTCTTGGAAGCAATGGGAGCAAAAAGAGCAAGGGCTTGCCCATCGCTGTTTTAGACTGATCGTTAATGGTGGAAGCTTTATAAAATATGAAAACGTCAAATTTGTCTGTTTTGTACCCAGCTCGACCTCATACTGATTGATAAGGAAAAATAGATTTAAATTTGAACTTATGTTAATTTGACCCGAATACTGCAGGGAGGTTACAGGCTAAGTCATTCTTACTGCTCTAAACGCTTTTGTTTTTTCAGAAGATTTTTGATCTCCTTGTCACGGTCCGTATGAGCACCGGACTGTTTAACTCTCATTTCCTTTAATTGATTAAAGCTTGTTGTTAACTCATCGTCACAAACAGACGTCATTGTGTTGATCAGCAGCTCCTGGGGATTCATCCTCGAAAAGTCCTGAATTGATCCAATTGTATTTAGAATCGACTTGCAGGGGCAAAGTTGGAGCACTTACCTGCACGCGGTCCTGGGGCAAGAACTGGCACAAATTGCTCACTTGTATGTTATAGGAGGCTACAGCGTTAAGGAATACTTTTTTAGATGTCTCCTTATTGTTGACAGCGAAACTGGAGGTGCCATTTTGATTGATTATACGTCGAAAAGTCTCCGAGTCGTTTGAGCCTTTTCCATAAATTTTTATTAAAATTATAGCCGTTGTTCTGCCGCTTTTTATATAGTCAGCAACGCTTGAGGATCGATCAAGCAAATTAGGATCGCCTCCCAAGCCCAGAATGATGGCGGAGACAATTGTGGATTTGCCAGTGCCATTGGGGCCAGTCAAAACGTTCAAGTACTTCTTGGGGTAGTAAGTGATTTCATTGTAGGATCTGTCAAATAGAATGAAGATAAATAAATAAAAGATCGATTAAATCAAATGCGGTTTTCGGTTCAGTAAATGTGTCAATTGTATTATAGCACACAGTTTTCCTCTGTCAGTTTTATTTGATATGTAAACATTGTTTTCAAATTTACATATACTAAGGTCCTAGAAAGTTCTGTTATAAAGCGCTGTCGGTGTTTTAACGCTTCGAAAATACAACTATCTGGGGTCCAACTTCGCCCATTAAAAGTTTCAATGACATCTGCAGTGTTTAACGTTGTATTTCGTCTAGAATTGGACATTTAGCTAATAAATAAAATTCGTCCTTATACAAAACTACACACAAAGAAGTTGAGAGGTCATTGGTTGATTATAATTCATATAATGCTTCTCGGGGCATGTTTTCCCGTGTATTGCGCATCCGTTCATGATCATTGGTTTCGGACGTCTGACCCAGGTCCCCGACCTCACGAAATAAAGGTCGAATTTTCTAGGAATGTTACTTTAAAAGACATGCTAATACCCAAGCATCGGCTACCGTTTTGGGCGGTCATTATAATGATTTCTAATAGTTTCCATAGTCTTGTTAGTGGTCGTCGCGATCCATTTTTAAGTGTTTGCGCGAGGTTCCACAGTCATGTCATACAGAACACACATAGTGGCCACCGCATCCTCGAGTGGAGTCAAAGGGTCCTGATAGGATCATCATCCACACGATTCGTTGAGATCGCGCAACATCCATCGAGCAACATCCACTCGCGCAACATCCATCGAGCAACATACACCGCGCCACAGAACGCGCCCACCAATACTTACACAAAATCTTTGCAATACACAGATTGAATTCTCCCCACCATTTCCTCGGAAAGCTCGCGACTTCGACTCCCCATTTGTAGGGCGTTCTTTTACTCGGATATCGTTTAATACACTGACGATTACAAATAGCGTGCAAATCATTCGAATTCAGCTCCAACTAGCGCGCGTTTAACTTTCTGCATTTTAAGTTCACTGCTTACTTCTAAATGACCAGGGATGGACAAAATTTTTGTTTATACCGAACACACTCTATTGTGTGGAACGATGGAAATGGAACAACCAACTGAATAATATTCAGGCCTGTTAAGCTACTCCGAAAGAAAGTTAACTTGCTAACTTAATAACTTAAGTTTTTAGATAGTTACAAACCAGTTATGAAACAGGCTTTGAAAATGATATTATATTTCTTAGTTTTTAATATTTGCTCCTGCAACTGCTCTGAATGTGATAGGAGCAGAGCAGTAGCATAAACATTAGATTTCATCTGGAGCACTATTGCTCTGCTCCGAGCTGACAATTTTTCAGCACTATATAAATAGCAAACAAAAACTACTATCAAAATATCTATCTGGAGTTATAGCCGTAGCAAAAAAAAACGGAGCAAAGCAGGCATAGATTTGTAATAGGCCATGCTTCCAAAATTGGTTCTTATAGTGGCTGTAGCTACTCCAAGTAGTTCTAACAACCCGTTGGCTGAAAATTCAACATAACTTTTAACAGAGTGAGTCAATTCTGATCTTTCTTTCTAATCTTTCATTAGTACATCAAAGGGAATCACTGGTCTTAAATTGACATGCAATGGTCCTGAAGAATTCGCGGCCTCAATTTTGTTTGACTTGATGATAAGGGTAGCAGAAGTACAAGAATGAGGAGATGGCGTGGTTATTAGGAGCTAAGAAGAATTCGCGATCTCCGTGTTTTTTATCTCTGATTGTAGACCCATTTAAATTAATTCTTAAAAATTAAATTAAATTTGTTATATAAATTAAAAAAAGAGACACGCTATTTTTTTAGACTAAAGAACCAACAACTATTTAATCGAAGTAAAAAACATCTCTCGCGTTCCGAAATGTGCTGCCTAAAATGACAGTTATGTACAAAATTCTTTATGGAAATCCCATTTAACGCCTTTAATTGAAAGACGTTAAAACCGCGATAGTTTTAGTCCAAAATAATCATGCAAGGCTATTGAATGCACAACTTTTGATCTTAGCCCATATGAAATAAATTTTTATCAACACTTTTAACGGTTATGATGGGCCAATAATTTTATTTTGAATGCAGCACAATGCATGCCCTGGGTAATATTATCACTCATCTTCGACTTCTTCGAATATTAGCATTGCCTTCGCGAATGGCCATGTTAAGTTCGCAGGCCGCTAGCTGCAACGGTCTAATTATGAGTAAGTTTGTTTAAATATTTGTTCAATTTGAGACAACTACGCGAGCAGCTATACGTAGCACTATTGGGAGCAGACTGAGCAGCTTTAAAATCAATAATTACCGGGGCCCGTAAATAATTATTATTTTTATTTTTTTAAATGAAAAAATCACTCACTTATAATAGATTTAGAAAAAAATGGTTAACACCAAAATCTTTATTTTTGTACATACAATCTCTGCATATCCGCCATGATTTTTAAATTTCTGATTTTTACCGTTTATCAATGATAATCATTAGTTTTGAGTAATTTTATAAAGCTTAGACCATAATCATTATTTTTGATCAAAAAATATAAAACTCAAAAATTATGATTAAACAGGTCGACACCCAAAATGAATCAAGGATCAGACAAGAATATTCTTAGGATTTTCGTCGCTGAAAACGAATCTGGCCTTCAAAAGTACTGATCACGTAGAGATTTTGAGAAAAATGGTCTCAAAGTATCAAAAAACCCTGTTTTCAATCACGTGTAGAGAATAATGCGGACGTGCTAGAAGTCTCTAATTAGGCTTAAATTAAAGCTTGAACTGTCAACAATATGCATCAAATCTAAAAAACCTTGAATCAATCCCAAATTTTGTTGTAGCATTGCTACCAAGCCTGTTTTTCAGACCTATTTTTTGTAGAACTGCTATACCATATAGTTGTACGATTTTCATTAAACTTGGCAGAAATATAAAAAAGCATAGAAAACCTATGAATACAAAGTTTGGAGACGTTTCCATTGAAAAGAAAAAAATTTTTCTCACTAAAACTAGTTTTCCAACCGACTGTTCCTATGGGAGCTATGAGATATGTTTTCATCCGATCCGGTCGGTTCCGACATATTAGTAGCGAGCAGCAAAAAGAAGACTCTGAAGAAGTTTGCGTAAAAATAGACAGACAGACGGACGGACAAAGCTCAATCGACTTAGCTCGTCACCCTGATCAAGAATATATATATATATTGGTTTTTTTTTATTTATTTATTAATAGTCGACAAAGGCAGTCAACAAATTTGTAAACACGTTATAAAATGGCTTATTTACTAAGGAGGCATAAAAAAGAAAGCCTAACAAAATTACAAAATAAACTAATAACGACTCCGACTCGGTGGGGGATTTTTATTTGCCGGTCCGGCCAGCTATGCCCCGATTCACAGCCTGTTGTGGTCAGAGTCGATATAAGAGCTAACAAAACCATTTAACAAATATACAGGCCTGTTTTGTTTTTCACTTGCATTAAATTTTCTCTATTTCGACTTCGCTACCTGTTCTGGTTTTCATAATTTGATATAATTACTCGATTTGAATTCACATTGCTTGGAGCATGTGAAATTAAATGTAAGTTAATTACACAGCTATATTAAAGCACTATTGATTTTGGCATAGTTTATATTTTGATTTTTTCATCCAACTGATTAAGTTCAGCGAGTTGTTAAAAGAAAAACAAATTGGAACTGAAACAGTCAAATTGCAAGTCGAATACCAGAACAGCGAGCACAAAATCGTTCGATTTTAATTTCATTTGAAGTTTAATAAATTATGTGAAACGCCGAACAGACCTGAAGAGATGTGAAGAGGTAAGAAAAAAGAATAAGAAAATGCAGTCTTACAAATACAGAGAGGAATAAAAGGCTTAAAACTATAATTAAAGATAAAATGGAAAAGTAACCGAAAATAGAAAATTACAAACTAAAATATATTAAAATAAAACTAAAAGGATAATCGAAAAATCTCTGACCCGGTGGGGGAAGATTTATTAGCCACAGCTGGGAGTGGTAATTTATGGGATCGGAAATGAATATTTCTATGCGTTGCAAACTTCTGGGCCAAATTATAATGCCCTTTTGCAAGGCTATAAAAAGTACAGTTAAGATATTATCATCTACTTAGAAAGGACATAACATGTTGTTTGGATACCAATCGCAGAATAGCATCACTAGACCCCCTAGAAGCCTGCACTATTAAAATAGAAACAAAGAATAACTTTACATAATATCTGCTTGTTTTCTTAGCGTAAATAGTATATATAGTAGTTAGTTAGTCGTAGTTATTTCCAATTCGAGCTGCAACGTAACGTTTCTGTATTTAAAAATTGACTATACACAGCCCCAAAGGTGAACTTCTCTCAATATTTTAGCTTGTGTGCTTATCACTTGCGCAAATGAGATAGGGAACTACAGAGTGGAAGTTTTTGCATGGCTGGTTACTTCAGAGCTGGCGCCAGCAACTGGTGAAGGTGACCGGTGTATAGGCAGAGCTTGAGAAGTTTTTGTATGGCTGATTACTTCACAGCTGTTGCCAACAGTGAAGTTGTATAATTTTTTTTTTTTAAGGAAAAAACTAATTTATTAGAAGTCCCGAGGCGGGATCGAACCCACGGCCTCTGGCACAGCAGAAAAACACACCGCTGCACCATATCCTGCCACAAATTTTAGACATGACCGCAATATTTTCTGCAAATATAGAAACAGTGCCATCGGCTCATATTTTCAAAATATTCATTCCCCTAAATTAAGCAATCCCCAGAATAACGCTCACAACTTAACGGAAGCGTGTTACAGTAGATTTATCCACATAACATCAAACATAATAGAGCAACACCTGACTAAAACTAATTTCAGTCTGAACAAAATTGTAAATCAACTAACTGACGATCAAACAGACGAATACTTTACTACCCCAGACAAACTGAAATTGAGTATTTCCAAACTAAAATATAAAAATTCAACAGGCCTAGATGATTTTCCATATGTGGATCTTAAAATAAAAACACTATTCTCAATAAACGAATATTGTAAACTATTCAATAATCTTCACAACAAAGGACATTTTCCCAAAAAAGGAAAGAATCTAAGATAATAGAATTGCCAAAGAAAGGGAAAGACTAACCGCTAATCCAGAATCTAAGACCTATTAGCATCCTTCCAAACATAAGCCAAATTTTTCAAATCTATGCAAATAACATCATTACTGATCACTGTGATCTTAACAATTTTGAAAATGACAAACAATTTTGGTTTAAAGCTGGGTACGGAGACGCTGAGAATTTTCTCGGAGCCCATCTAATTACATAGCTCAGAAAATTCACAGAGCACATTCTGTGTACGGAGACACCACAAATGCGCTCTGAGAATGAGCATGGCCTGCAAACTCGTTTTTTGGCCAAACAGCTGATGAATTCTCGCAGGGGGAAATTATGAAACATGTTTCATAATTGTCAGAAGTACCTACGAGAAAAAAATGGACGCAAAAAACACAAAAAAACAATACAAAAGGCATTATTAGAACTCTACGGAGGACGAACAAGTGGCGCTAATCGAAGTGGTCAAATCGCAACTCCTTTTATGGGATTTGACATACCCTCCATAAATGGTCCTCCTCCTCCTTCAGCGCCACCAAAAATGACCCCATAAAAACAACCATGGCATTCCCCAAAGCGTCTTCATTCATCAAAGAGTCTACCAGTTAACATTTTCACAAAATGATTAAATTTTCTTAAGCGCGCTTTGTTTTGTCAACAATCAACAGCTGGCCAGTACAGGGTGACCGTTTCAGATTCAGTGACATTTTGCTGTTTTCTGTTTTCTCACACAGAGGCCGCTCTGAGAATTGTGAAACAATTCTCGCAGCGAGAAAATTCTCAGCGTCTCCGTACCTAGCTTAAGCACGAACATTCAACAATGTAAATATGAAAATATATTATGAATGAAAATGAAATGAAAATGAAAATATATTATTTAAACCACCCGACAATAAATGTAATAGAAACATCCGCAAGCACCATTGCCATTAGATGCCAAAACAGGCATTCACTCATTGAAACTAGTAGTTCTGCAAAGTACTTGGGATTAAAGGTAGATAAATTAATATACTTTGATAGGCGCATCAAAGAAAAGCTAACTAAAGCAAATGGCACTTACGCTGCTACATAAATAAGACAAAACCCAAAATAAGAAAACATATTGGGCTACAAATTGAAGCAAAATAAAAAAGGCTTGATTGAGCTTTGATAATTTATTTAAGGTGAAAATGTTTGTTCTAAATTGCAGATTTGAACTTTGAGCGCATTTTTCACAGTCCTGGGCGATGTTACGTTGATGTGTGGAGTAGCACTTTTAGTGGTAAGTAGACAAACTGTTGAGTGTATAAAGGCCACATAATTCAAAATGTAGTCTTATAAGCAAAATTCAAAAATTTCATAGTAATTTGATAACTATATATATTATTTGATTAGGATAATAAATGGAAGAGTTATAAAGGCTTAAAAAATCATTGCATACTTTTTAGAGCAGTATGCTTTACTTGCTAACATAATTGAGATTTGTTTACATAAATGTTATTGCTCTGTAAATTAACATAAAATAATGATATTAAACATTAGGTTCACTGAGTAGCGGGTGTATCGCAATTGAGCAATGCCGCTCTCTTTTTTTTGTGTTTATAGCTTTTTATGCATACGTTAGTTTTAGTGTTCCCTTGGTATAGTTTAAGTTCTTGTAGCTTTATTAGTTAGATTGTCCATGTACCCTACATTTTAATATTGTGTGTGTCTTTTCTTTTTTTACATCTATCTGTTTTCTGGTGGCGGCTGTTATTGTCAAATTAGCAATCAGCTGTTCTGGGTAGCTATTTTTCCTGTGCCTGTTCTTTAGCTTAACATATTTTTTTGGTTCTATAGGTTTGTTTATTTAATGTGCAAGCTTCATTTGTAAAATTTTTCGCTTTCACATTTTCTTTCCTAGGTTGATGTAAGTAGAAATGAATTATTCTCCTCCTCCTCCTACCATTTGAATTTAATTTTTCCAATGTTATTTACCTATGTTGGCCAAATATGTAGATTTTCGAAGGCGAATTCAATTAATTATGGTCGCTCATGCAATATATCAGATTTTAAGTGGAAGAGGCATTATGAAATTGTGAAACAATTTATGTCCTTCAAGTAGAAATTATGTCTTATAGCCGACTTCCACCTCTACGCGTTCTGTCATCGATGGCACTTTTTATCGATAAGTTCCCAAATGTGTTTCTAATACGTTCAGCGTTCAGCGTTCACTTCCACGTTCACAACTGCTGGTCTGTTTATTTACCTTTTCGCAGCAATTAAAATGAATTTGAGTGACATTGTTTCACTAAAAGCAATTGAAAATCACCAATAGTATTTAATGCAGTTAAACATATTTTATTAATGTTTTATATAAATTCACTTTGCTTAAATGTTATTGATAATTAAACTTCATTTATTATTCATTTATTATGGATCACATTCATTGTTCAGTCCAACTTATTCTACTTAATAATATAGAGTGCGGATTATTAGACTATTAGCTCTTGTTTTCCTTATTACTAAATATTTCAAGCAGCTCTTTATGGAGAGGCTTCATCTAATCGGCCACCGAAGTCATAATCTTGAGCTTTATTTCCTCGAATTCCAAAACCCGTTCCACCTCGTCGTTTTGCTTTCTGTTGTCTTGTGACAGTTCCCCGTGGACAATATTGAGCGAATCTTTAAGTAATGTTCCCATGTTAAGGGTGTTCAGCCAGATGGCCCCATTTTGGTTTGCTCCTTTCTACAGCAAATATGTATGACATTATCAATTATTAACGAATTGGCAAGTTTTTCTTTAATTGTTACTATATTTGTACTTTTTGGCCAGGTTCTACATTTTATTTTTTGTTGTTCTGCCATTTTTTTTAATGTGGGTGTTCTTCCGCACACCCCCAAGCCCGTCCATGTTCTCCTCTCATAAGCCAAGGAGGTAGAAGGTCACCTCTGGGTTCTAGTCCATTTTTCGTATGCCTATAGAAAGGGTAAATTTTTATATGAATAAATCAAAAATATTTATATGAACTGACTATCTATTGCCGGCTTGTGATTTGCCAGCTGATTTTGTTATCAAATTGTCCTATCGATAAAGATACTTATCGATACTCATACTCGATACTCGGTTAAGTACGATAAACGAGTGGGCAGAAAGAAGCATCTCCGACCGTATAAAGTATATATATTCTTGATCAGCATCAACAACCGAGTCATGTCCGGCATGACATGTATGGGACATATGCTTTTTATGTCTACAGGTAGATCAAGTTTATTTTCAATGTTGACCACGCCTCCTCCGGCCCCCGCAATTTAAAAAAAAAAACGTCATATCTCCCACAGCTTTAAAGATAGATGGTTCGTTCTTTCTAGACATATTTAGTAATCAGGATCACTTATCGATCCGCCGAAGAAATAGTGAAGATCGGATGAACGGTTTTCGAGTTATGATCAGAAGACTGTTCGCCGCTGCAGCGCTGCTTTCAGCTGCTACTGCAGCATCAAAATTTATGCTGAGCGTATAGTTTCGTTGGTACAGAGTATGTTATAGTCGGGCTTGACCGACTTTCTTTCTTTTTGTTCAATAGGTTCGTATGCGTTTCAAAATGTAATAAAAAAAATAATCAATCTCTAACAAAAATTTTAAAACACTTCCACTGCGAGAATTAGATTAATACCTTGATTCGTAAAGATTTATAATGGCGGTCACCCATAGTTATTTATGTTTCGTATTTTTAAGCTTGAGTTTGTCTCAGGCGAAAACGGAATGAATCACGTACGCTTTCGAAATTCAAGCATCAGTGTAATTAGAATAGTATGCGAAAAGTGGTGTCTGCGTGACTGCGAGCAGTAGAAATCATAGTCCGAGGTCAAAAGAATTCTTGAGAAAAATCGCACGAATTAGGTGAGTAATTTTTAATAACAGACATTGTTCAAAGTAGACCTACTAGATTATGCCATAATGCCATAACTTTGCCATCGTTCCCCACCGAGTGGAACCAGTCCTAAGGGCCACAACATGACATGGGTACAACTATCGGTGGACACTGCTGTTGAAATCGATATCGTACTATTAAACAAAAACAAAAATTATTCTTATTTAAAAATGAATTACTTTCACAAAACATTAGTATCTGCGAAAAATTCGCCTTTGTTTGTTCGCATACAGCTGCTCAGGCATGCCGCAAACGCGGAAAGCAAAGAAGTTGAAGAAGTCGCTGATGCTGCACCTCCACGCAACTTTGATAAATCTGGCCTGCGTCAACAGCACAAGAATGTGCTCTACGACATCCCACCTTACCAGGAAGCCACCTCTTGGATTCACCAAACCGAGAAATATCAAAGGAAAATGTTTGGCCGCTACGGCACTAGGAGCAACGTGAACCCTCAAATCTGTTTTGACTCCATTGCCGCCGACAGAGCGAAAAATGCTTATGTTACGCAACTGGAGACGGTGCAGCAAATGCTAGAGAAGAGTCGCATCCAAAATGCGGAGAAACTAAAGGCAATTAATACCCGTGAGGATGACATATCGAGAAAACTGGATAAGTTAGAGCAGTGGAAACGGGACTTAAACGCAAAGGTTGCTAAACGCGAGGCGGATGCAGCCGCTGCCATAAAGCGAAAGGAGCGATTAATAGAAGAGGTCCGAAGGCATTTCGGGTTCAAGGTGGATCCGCGCGATGACCGTTTCAAGGAATTGCTAGAACAAAAGGAAAAGGAAGACAAGCGCAAGCAAAAGGAGGCTAAACGAAAGGTCAAGGAAGAAAAGATGATGGCCAAATTATTGGACAAATCGCATAATTAAAAGATAGCAAGCAATATATACTTTCTCTAAAACAAACGATATTGATTTACTTGTTTATTAAACCAATAATTTTTAGCCACACTTTCCACTGTAACCAATTTGTATTGAAGTAAGAAATTGACAACTGAAATGTATTTGTCAAAAATGCTTATATACTGAAAGCCGATTAAGAACTTTTGACCAAATGAAGCAACGTAATTTACTTTTCAAAGGACTGGAAGTGGTTTAGAAGTGGTTTAAAATAGTTTAGAATGGTTTAGAAATGGTTTAGAATGGTTTAGAAGTGGTTTAGAATGGATTAGAAGTGGTTTAGAAGTGGTTTATAATGGTTTAGAAACGGTTTAGAAGTGGTTTAGAATGGTTTAGAAGTGGTATAGAAATGGTTTAGAAGTGGTTTAGAATGGTTTAGAAATGGTTTAGAAGTGGTTTAGAAGTGGTTTAGAATGGTTTATAATGCAAAAGCCGGTCAAGCCCGCTGTAAAATACACCGTACCTGCAAAAGTATGTATTTTGCTGTTAAAGTAGCAGCAAAAAGCAGTGTTGAGGTATCGAACTTTCCTTTGCTCATCACTTGCTATCGTCCATCCTATCTTTACCAATCCCTTTGGGGATCGATAAGCAATTGTTCGAGGGGAGGGAAGGGGCGTGGAAAAATTTAAAGTAAAAAAGTTGTTCAATAATATACTCTTCGTATGAAGCCGAAAGCAGCGCTGCTCACTTGTGTACCATTCATCCGATCTTTTCCAATCCTTTGGCGGATCGCAAAATAAAGCGGATTACTAAATATGTCTAGAAGGTAAGGGCCATCACCTACAAAACTGGGACAAATGAGGTTTTAACTTTCAATTTGATTTGCCTGCAAATATGAGAGGCATGCTTATATCCAGAGTTGGGCAAATTTTAATTGATTAACAATTAAAAAATTAACAATTAATTAATTGTATTTCGCACCTATCGCAGTTTACAATTAATTAACTGTAATTGCAATATTTTGTGATTAACAATTGATTAATTGTTAATCGTCAGTTTCTACAGTTTACAATTGATCAACTGTCAATCTGATTAAAAAATTTGTTTAAAAATTAACAATTGAATAGTAAAATAAGATTTGTATATTATTATTTTACTATTATTTCTTATAATAGTATTAGTTGCATTTCAGCACCACCCTCTTTTCAAACATGCAGTGAAAGGCAAAGGAAAGGTCAACTGCTGCCGACAATGGTTATATTATAAAAATACCTTCGGATTTCGGGATATCGAATCAGAACCTGCAGTTCCTGATTTTCCTCTGCATCAAAAGTTCAGCTTTAGTCAAAAGCGAATTAAAGGGCACTTGATTCATTTCGGTTATTGGTACATCCGAGCCAAAATCAAAATTGAAAATACATTTTTCTTGGTTAGTTTTTGTTTTTGATGCCATTGATGATTCGTTTTCGGATATTTTTTTTTAAATATACATGCCCACACAGCTTACTTAATTGTTAATTTTAACTGTAGTGTAGAACCATTGAAAAATTCAATAGCAATTAATTCAATTCAATCTATCTCTTACTATCTGTAAGATCTGGTTGTTTATACGGACAGTTATTGACTCGGCTGTTGATGCTTATCAAGAATATAAATACTTGTTAGGGTCGGAGACGCATCCTTCTGGCTGTTACATTCTTTTGCACATTCTTATTATACTCTGTCTACCTTTGGTTTAGAATATAAAAATTAGATTGCGGTCATGCGTGGTTATAGGACTGCGTTAGTTTTATTAAATACTAGCTGAATGCGCGCGGGTTTTTGGACCTTAGATACTTTCGCGTCCAACCTTTGCCCAAAATTTCATCGCAACCGGATGAACGGTGTAGTTTTTTAAATATCGTTGTTTTTGGACCATGACACAGTTTTATCGCAGTCGGGAATTTTGAATATTTTGTTGATTTTTGTACCATTTCCCGCCCATTTCTGCCATTTGAAAGCCTTCCAGGGAAAGCTTCCAACCAATCCCAAAAGTTTCTTTTCAATCGGATGAATAGTACAGTTTTAAACATTAAACATTCAATAAAATCTGATTCGTTCAAGACAATAATTTTGACACGGTAAAATTGCAATTCGTCGACACTATTTTGATTAGAATTATTGAATGAACAATACATATCCAATTAAATTTGAATTAAATTTAACACATTTCTCAAAACCACATACGTTTAATTAGACAAAAAATATAATTTTAAAAATTCGTTTAAAAAGAAACCATGGTTGACCCCCGCGTTTTTTCTGCATTAAAATTCTTCATAATTCGCGGTCCATCGAAGGAATTTTATTTTAATTTTCTAGGAGTGTGCCGCTATACTAGACATTTACCACAAGTTTATCCAAGCCTTTAAATGTTTCCCTTTTTTTAAAGCAAACCAGATTGAAATATTTTTTTGAGACTTCGACTTGAAAATGAAGTTGATAAAAATGACCGTCAACTATTTTCTGCACCTAAGAGCGTGTAATAGACATTCATCCAATTGCGTTAACAATGAAAGTTCTATCAATAGTAAAATTTAAATTTATTTGAATTTGACATAAAAATATATGATTTTGGTGCATTTTTTGGACGGCTTAGCTTGGAAAATCTGCTAGTAATGTACAGGTTTTTTCTATTGATCCTAAAATTTTGGATATTATGTTATTGGGTTATGTAATTTTACGGTACATGTTGTAAAAGTGGTATTCCTGTAAACGATTTAGACTTCGTAAACGCATATCTGAATCAGTTGATAGAGCGACCTATTTGGCGTACTGATTTATTAGGACAGCTGGCAGTGTGACCGAAGATAATAGGCGCCAAGCCCAGCGAATGTGCGAAAGCAAAAAAAAGCCTGCTTAACCAAGTGCTTAAAATATTACTTGAGAAGTTTGTTGAGAGAAAATGAGATTTCAATTAGTTATGTATTTGTTTATGGGGCATTGTAGTCAACTATGCAATTTGGCAGAACTGAAGAGGAAGTGGCAAGATGAAAATGTGAAAGAGTTTGTGATGCACAGCATTAAAAGAGAACTGTGCAGATATTGAATTATAAACGTTTTTGGCCAATTCCAGCACTTGATCTAAAGACAAGAGAAACTACGACTCCGCTTACATCAGGCCGTTTGTCTTTTGAATCAACAAGCTAATATGCATTCTAAAATGCAATAAGAAAATAATCATTAACAACGAACATAAGCAACATCAAGCGAAACTTTCTGAACCTGAAGAAGCTGGTTAGACTATTAAATACAAATGCTCGCTTGCCACAATCATTTTATTCGCATTGAGTCTTTTGGTCGGGTGGGTACGTTTAATGGGGTTCCCTTTTATTAAATTATAATATTGTGGACAAAAAAAGATCATCAATATTTTATTTTTGCAACCAAATGAAGCCAGAAATAACAGCAGTAGGCTTGGACTTCAAATTCAAAATTGTATAGCTGGAGTTGGGAAAGTTTATTTTCCAACGCATTTAAATTTAAGAAAATGTAACAACATGCAACAACAATTTACAACTCTTTATTAACCTTAGAGATGGTGCTAAGGTTAATTTTTTTTAATTTTTCGTTTTTTTTTTTAATTTTTCGTTTTCAAGATAGTTGCAGAAAAACAAGGACCACTGGACACGAACAGAGGTGCTATTCACTGGCAACAACTCAAGCTTCGACTTAAGCGCATCCTGTGGCAATGTGCCTAATTTTAAAATGAACATCTCTCATAAACGGTTTTGATTTTACATTTTCAAATTTAATTTCAAGTACTTTAGTACGGTACATATATTTCCATCATGATATTTAACTAATCTCTGTGATGAAAATGCCCGTATTTAAAA
Source organism: Lordiphosa fenestrarum (assembly GCA_035044985.1). Taxonomy (NCBI): domain Eukaryota; kingdom Metazoa; phylum Arthropoda; class Insecta; order Diptera; family Drosophilidae; genus Lordiphosa; species Lordiphosa fenestrarum. Next base: position 188,647 of record JAWNNO010006293.1, on the reverse strand, counting down.
TTTACTTCTTAAATTTTTTACTAGCATAAATATGACGTGACTTTACTTGACATTACTTTACCTAAGCATCGGTTGCCAAATTTCAACCAAAAAGAAAAAAAGCATAAAAGTTTTGCCATTACATATTAATGGTATTCCTGAAAGTGATTTAGATTTGATTTAGATTATTTTTTAGCAAATCTAAATCAGTTGAGGGAACGACCTTTTTTGCGCACTGATTTGATTTAGATTTCCTGAACCGCTGACAGTGTAACCACACTACTAATTGACCAATGGCGCCAAATCAAACCCATGCGCGAAAGCAAAACAAGAGGAAACAAAGTGTGAAAACTATTTTCCAAGCATTTTAAATAATAGCATATTGGCAGAATATGTAGTTTTAGTATGTACACAAATTATTTATTGTGAATTGAAGTTACGTATGCTATTTGGCAGAACTTAAGTTTAAGAGGCAGGATAAAATGGTGGAAGAATTTGAGAGGTACAACATTTTACGAGAACTGTGCAGATATGGCTTCACGAACATCTTTGCCCCAGTCAAGCACAAGCTCTAATAACTAAGAGCTCTTTTGATTTTGTCAACTTTAGGCCACTGGTCTTTCACCCTTCAATGAGTCTCGTATGCACTCTAATATGCATTAAATAAATGATTATTTAATTATTAAAACGTTCTCTATTTTGATATCATAGCACAATTCAAACGAGCACCAAGCGCCCCATGTAAATAAGGTCACACCAAAACGAAATCAAATCTAAACCAAACCTTAATCAGCCTCAAAGTTGATTATTTAAAATCAATTAGTATTACCGTCAATTCCTCACTTACTCTGGGCACACTTGACATTTTGTATGGAGCAGCTGTGAACAGCTGATCAGCGAAATCTAAATCTAATCTAAATCAAATTTAAATCACTTTCAGGAATACCATTATTATTTATTTTAATACTTAAGCTTATATTCGAGACGCTGAATAAAAAATACACAAAAACTCAAACTGCCATTTAAAATCAACACGCTGTCCTTCCCAGCATTATATTTTTTTGCTAAAAATTTATTGGTGGGGATTTTAGATATTCGATTTTTGATGTTTGATTTTGGATGATATGCCAAAGCCGAGCTCCTCTTAATCTCTTAAGCTTGTGTGCTTCTAATTAACGACCTTTAGAAGTTTTTTTTGATGGAAAGTTGCTTCACAGCTTTCGGGGGCTGAAGCCCCCCCAGAGCCCAATTGTGCAAGTTCACCAAATATATACAAAGCTGAACGGACGTTTTCTCTGCTGAAAAGATTGAAAACCTACTTTCGTATCAATATGCCTGAGCACAGACTCAACGGGCTAGCGCTGGGAAACGTTCACAAAGATCTCAAAATTTCAACTGACGAAACAGTTGACAAGTTTTGCCAAGCCAAACCTCGTCGTCTTGCAACATTGGACTGGGCAGACGAGGATTGTTGAAGTTCAAAATATGTTTTCAAGTAATGATCTCATACGAAATGTAAATGAAGACTTATATAACACCAATAAATAAACATGATTCGTTTTGAAAAAAAATTTTCTTGAGCACCCTTAGCCACCCTAAAGGCAAATCCTAGATCCGCGGCTGCTTGCAAATACTGCAATTACGACTTGCAATACAGTACAATACCACCACCTAAGTTTCAACCTGCGCAACCTTCATAGCACATTATAGTAGTGCTTTCACCCCACGCCAGCTGAGGTGACCTGCTTTGCTCCCGACTCCCATGTTGGGTCGAATCCTTATCCTGCCAACTTATTGCGATCTTAAAGTCCGTTAAGTTTATGCACCTAGTTGTTCCTCCTCTCGTACCCCTGCGATTGTGCTCCACCTCCAGTCTATGGAGCTCGCAATAACAAGGACGATGACCTCTGGTTTAAAGAGAGTTCCGAATAACTCTAATCTCCTGTTGCGTTTATTGCAACACTCTTTTATTTTAAACACTTAAGCCCTCTAATTGTTTTAGCAAGCTGCAGCTGATTTTGGCTTGTGGCCTGGTAATTTTGAAAATTATAAAAACTATTCATGAAAAGACAATATTCTCAGTGTCTGTATAACAGGCTTTTACGAAAAATAATTTTAAAAATTTTATTTATAGTTCTTCATTGTTTCATTTCCATGTTCCAATTACTTTAAATTCACTTCAACCGATACCTTTTAAACAATCGGTATGTTTCTCCTACCTTGCACAGCTCGTCAAAAATTTCAGTCATACCAAATAATTAATTACAAGCACTATGTATTTTAATGCGGGTGGGGTGTTAGTTATTTTTCTGGGCCTTTTCGCCGGCGGATCGGTAAATATTAAATGTGTAAGCAATGGCATTTACTAATATATTTGTTTTAGAGCTATTTGGAGCACGACAGCTGGATAACTATTCAGCTCTATCATTCCCTTGGTGAAAATGCGGAAGACTTCACATTCCGCGGCAACGTCACGATACCCAGTCTGAACTCGGGGCTGTCCAATGTTGATCAAAACCCTCTAGCACCTCATGAGTTGAACGCGATGAAGGTAAGGACATGCGTTTTTAAACTGATTTGACTGTAGGTACATATGTAGCTGCAATTTCCTTCGAAAAGAGTAGTTGCTAGAAATGTCTCTGTTGTTCGGGCTGCTCCACTTGACCAATTATTGGAGGCACCAGTCAAAACTGATGGCGGCGAACCTGCTCCGACAAAGTGTCTTCCTGAATCTTAAGGAAACTCTCAATAAGGCCAGCTTAGAAATCTTACAAATATTAAAACAAAACATGTAAGAAAGTCGGTCAGGCTCGACTATAATATACTCTGTACCAACGAAAGTTTAAGAATTTTATCGCTGCAGCAGCTGAAAACAGCGCTGACTTATCCATCCTCCGATATTTATCAATTCCTTGTGTCTGAAGGTCTGAACATATTAATAAATCTATCGGAGTTAGACGTTTTCTTCAAAATTGCTGGCACTGCTGCGACTTATAAGAACCTACTTTGACCTATTTTTGGTCAAAGTGAAGAAGTTTCACCGCTTTTACCACCGCTAACTAAAATAGTGTGTGTAAAATGCCTTGATGCCAGTATGCAATAGTGTTGGGAAAAACCTTCGATAGCACTATCGATAGTATCGATGGTTAAGAATTTAGCCATTGCCATAGTATAGTATCGTGCACATTTGACAAATTTTTATGATATTATAAACTAAAAGTAAAATTACATTGAAAAATCTAAGCAAGAGGCATGAACAATATGAAACAGAAGCTTTTTGATGAATTCGAATGTTGCTACTTAAGAAGCTTGTGGCTTTGGTTCTACTAACGACCTTCTGATATTAGAAGATCTGTCATCTTAGTTTTCATTTTTTGATAGTACAGAATTATTTTCTTCAAAAAAGTTTGCCTTGCAAATAAAAATAACGGACTCTCTCAGTACGAAAACGGAACTGACCAAACTAGCGACCATTTTGGACCCGATATTTAGGAAGGATGGATTCCGGTGTGGGAGCTGGCGTCCCTAAAAGCTTATACTCCCGAACAACTGCCAGCACTATCATATGCTTTGGCTGAACTTGACGACCCTTCCACCTGTCTACTAAATAAATTGTCAAAAACTAAAAATGCTTTCAACATAAGATCCAAAAAAAAGGGGATTAAGTCTCTTAGAGTTTACTTGAAGCAAAGCAATTCCCAAAGAGTTCCCGAAAAGGTAAAGCGTATTTTATTTTAAAACGAGAACATTATTTTTTTAATTTCGGAATTTATTTAATGTATTTTATAGGTGGCTTTTACATATGAAATTGCTTAATTTCTTTATGTAAAATTCCTTGGAAAATGGGGGTATAGAATAAAAAATGAATGATTTGGATGTTTTTAACATCCAACATATGTTTAAATTCCAAATTTTTAAATAGCACTATCGATACTATAGATTGAGTACACTATCGATGTTCAAACTATCGATGGTGTCTACTATCGATGTTTTCACAACTCTACTATGCAATATCCTTAAAAATCCAAGTGGATATGGCGCAACGCAGCGAACGGAATCCCGATATTGATAATTTAACAGGGAGTTGGAATCAGTTAATCTATGAAGATAGGTTTCTTAACCTTTCCAGTGTGGTACCTAAACCAACGAACATTGAGTTCACACATTAATACCAATTCTGGGACCAGGAATGACAATAAAAATTTAAGTTTAATCAGTATGGTCATGACATATACTACAAAAATTTGCTAGATATTCACTAAAATTTCTAACTAAAACTAGTTTTTTGACCGATCGTTCCTATGGCAGCTATATGTTATAGTCCAGGCGGTTCAGACAAATGTGCAGCGTATTTGTACTTAAAGACTTCGTGCGAAGTTTGGATAAGATCAACTTATCGATATCGAAATTGCTGCTGCAGTAGCCGCTGAGCAGATCGCTTTATCATCTTGATTACTACATATCAGGGATGCAAACCACTCGAAAATAAGTACTGGTTCGGTTCAGTGGTTCACACTGTTTCTGAACCGCAGGTTCGGTTCTTTACATCGTTTTTGGTTTGGTTCAGTGGTTCAGAAAGGCACATTATAAAATATTATGATTTCTGTAGTAATGTGACTTTTACTAAGTTCCTAGAGGAATGCCCTTAGAAAAGAGAGAATGGCTAGAAAAGAATACCTTCCATGCATTTTACTTACCCCATTCATCATATTATACGAAAAACTCTTCTGTCCAAGTTGAATTAAGGTAAAGAAGAACTACAGAATATTGAAAATATTTTCTATTGGGGAAAAATTACTGATCGATGATAGGAATATTAAGAGATAGGCGGGCAATTGCAGAAGGCTTATATTATTACAAGATGTAAAATTATTGTCAAGTCATCCATAATAGTTAATTCGATCCGGCAACGCTACATATTTAGAGGGTCGAACGAAATGTATAAAAATTATCTTCGGGAAACGATTCAAAACGAAACGAAAACGAAAACGATTCCAGTTGAATCTCGTCAGAGAGCTGAACCGAACCATTTGTGGTTTTCCGTTAGGTTCACAATTCTGAAAGGAAGCCGGTTCGGTTCACTAGTGGAATCATCCAAAACTGGTTTCGGTTTATCAGCTTTTGTTTCCAAAATAGAAGAATCTAGTGGAATCATCCAAAACTGGTTTCGGTTTATCAGCTCTTGTTTCAAAAACATGGCGAAAAACGATGTTGTCGAATTTTTGGCTATCTATTTATTGTGGAGGTCACTCTAGGCATAAATATCTGGATTTATGAGCTATATGCGACAGAGAATTTGTGAAAAAGAAAGGCAGCTTTCTTTGGATTTTCAGAGGAGGTCTAGGTTTTTTGGTGATAAAAGAGGGACGGGGGAAATTTTCCAAATCTGAAACCAACTTGATCTGCGTACGGCATAAGTCTACCTTCATGCAAAAATTTGTCTCAGATCGACGCGTTCATACAGACAGACAGACGGACGAACGGACAGTCCGACATGGGTATATCGAAACGGCTGTTCATGCTGATCAGGAATATATATTCTTTATGGGGTCGGAAATGTTTCCTTCTCCCTGTTACATACATTCGCACAACTTCATGATCCCCTTTTTTCATTTTCAATGGGAACAATGTATAAAAAAGCCATAAATTGAGAATTGTCTGACTTTAGAGGCCATTTAGACACATTCCGCTATTCTTATATATCGCTTTTCATTTTTGAAAAGCGCATTGATAAGTGCTCTGTCACATTTTGTAATTCCGTAATTCCTAGAGTGCCAAAAACTCGACAAAAACCTATTTTCAGCTATATCTTCAAAATAAGAGCTGATCGAACAAAACCAATGATGCAGTTTCGTTATTTGCAATCGATATCAACATAATCTGATAAAAATCGAGCTGCACCAAAAACACTGTTGGGCTGTGTTATAGTTATAAAGGCAAATAATAAAAGGCACCTCTGCTAATAAATAATAGTCAAACGTGTAAAATTCTCACAAATTTAAATAACATAAGTAAGCAAAAAATCAGACAAATGCAAAATGTACATATAGTTATTTAAGTTGAATTTTCTAACTTGTATGATTATTTAACAGAAGATTAATAACCAAATGTATAAATTATTCATAATTGGTTAGGAACTCGCTAAGCAGAATGATTTTTACCGGCTGCGAGCAACTGTGGTGTATTCTAATGGCAGCAAGCATCGATTTTTAACATCCAACAAGGCGTGCAGCTTATTGCAAGCGCATTTGAACGATGTACTTTGGATATCATTGGATCCTTCTGGATTTGTAACAGCAATTACTGCTTCTCAAGACGTAGCTCCCGGTATTGTAGAATGCTCTGCCCAGGATATATTGCAAGTAGTTGAAGATACTTTTAACACGGATGTGCTAATTAGACATGCGGAGCTTGCCCCAATGCCAGACACAGCCAGTTTTATACAAAAAGTGGAGCGCGAGAGAGAGGCTAGAGAACGAGGAGAAGTGCGAGACAACAGAGGATTCTTTGCCAAATACGTAAGTAAAAGCTGTTAAGTTGTAATATATATACTGACTCAATCTCTAATTTCAGTGGATGTATATTGTCCCCGTGGTGCTATTAGTTTTCATTTCCGGAGCTACAACTCAAGACGGAGCAAAATAAAGATTGTACGGCACATATAGCTTTGTTAGCATTATGTCTTATTTTTAGACAATTATCTAGTTTCAATGCAGAATCTTTCGGATGACCAATATGCCGCTCGAAATCTGTAAAACCCTGTTGTAATAAATTATCTGACTTTACCTAGAATAAGTTGGATTTATTTCAAAACTGGTTTAGTTGCATAGGTGGGATAAATCATGTATAATACGACTTGTAAGTATATCTGATGAGATTCGTAATTTGATTCACAATTCGACTTTACCAGGAATAACTTGCACGGAAATGCATATACTGAAATATGGGTGTTTCCATGATGTCACACTTGACTGTCGCACCACTTAAGGGGGTATTGCTGGTTGGGAAAATTTTTTTAGATTTTTTTTTGTATATTTTTATTGCTTGGATATTTGAGAATATTGTCCTAAAAGGGTTTTTTAGATTGGCTACTTTTTGAATGCAGCGGTTTGAAGCAACCACCGAATTTCGTTCAACGCGTTCTTAGCAGATTCGCGTTCGCTGGCATTGGAGATTGATATATGTAAGTATTTCAAAAAAAAAATGTTTTATTGCCTAAAATTTTCTTTGAGTGTCTTCAAAATCGCGTTTTTGAACTTCGAAGTCACTTTTCTCCAGTTCTATGGAATCGATTTTGATGAAACCAAGTGCAATCGACAGAGAATTGTCGAATTTCTAAAACTGCATACTAAAATTTTTCATTTCAATTTTTTTTTGATGCAAAAAAACAACTTCAAACTTTAAACGCGTTTATCTAGAAACCACGTTTTTTGAGCTGGCGGCAGTGATTGCGCCCGTAGTTCTGTTTATACCCGTTACTCGTAGAGTAAAAAGGGTATACTAAAGTCGTGCAAATGTATGTAACAGGCAGAAGGAAGCATCTCCGATATCATAAAGTATATATATTCTTCATCAGCATCAACAGCCGAGTCGATATAGCCATGTCCGTCCGTCCGTCTGTATGAACACCTAGATCTCAGAGACTAGAAGAGCTATAGCAACCAAATTTTATACGTAAGCTAGTATTGTCTGTAGGCAGATCAAGTTTGTTTCAAATTTTGGCCACGCCCCCTCCTGCCCCCGCAATAAAAAATATTGAATAACTCCCATATTTTAAGATATCGAGCTCAGATTTTGCAGTGTAGTCTATGTGACCAATATCTACAATCTCGCAAATTTTCAAAAGGATCAGGTAATAAATGGCCGAGTTAAAAAAATGTTGCATACTTATCCGAGCTGAGCTGAGTAACGGGTATTTCGAAGTCGGGCAGGGCCGACTTTAACTTACGCTCTCGTTTTTTTTACACTAAAGCCGGGTATCCAGCACAGCGGAAACTAAAAATTCCTGCCAAACTTCATATAAAAAAAACTGTGCCAAGATTTTTTAGTTTGCTTTTTCGTTTGTTGTGTATCCAGCAACACAAACGAAATCCACACTTGGATAGATAGCGGCGGATCAATAGCGGCGTTTCGGAAGCGTGTGTGGAACGAGAAGCAGCTGATATTCAGGCCAGGAATATATTGCTGACAATTATTTTGGAAGTGATTAGGCAAAAGATGAAAAGAGAAATGAAATTTTTAACGTGAGGAGAAGATAAATAAAATCAAATAAAAGCAGTTGAGGCAAGACCATGTCTTTGGCGAATCTCAGAGAAAAAGCATTTTGTCAACATTTCTGTGAAAAGTGCTTGGGAAAGTGTTGCTGCACAAATAAACAAAGAATATTATGTTCAAAGCTATTAAATTCATTAATGTTATAAATGCTTGCTAGCGACTGACTGTAACAACGCTTGAATATAGAGAACAGAGAGAGACACAGATCGCTCCGCTTGACAGTTTGTTTCAATTGGGTTCCACACACTCAAAATAAATAGCAAATTCCTGGCAGGAATTTTCCGCAGTGCTGGATACAGGCCTTAAACTACAAAAAAAATGGCCCAAAATCGATTTTTCATTTTTCAATTTCCGCCATTTTGTAAAAAAAAAATGGAAAATTTATGATTGAGGTAGGGGCCAGAATTACATCTGTACTGAATCTAACGCCGTTTACTCTTTCCATTTCAGATGATCCGAAGTGGAGTTATCCGTGCCGTTCAATCTGTGGTTGCAATTAGCTGTTACTTTTTGCTCTTCTTTTTAACAGAAATTACTGCATCTCCCGCAATATAAATTACCCCATTTTTTAGTTGTGAGATAATTTGATATTCAATTGTAATTTGACTAGAGAGCGAAGTTTGCAAAAGGGCATTTTCAAAAGAGTCGGACTCGGCCAAGAAGAAACACTAATCATACCTATCTCCATACAGACGTTAAACAGCAAGATGGAGGAGATTCTGCACACCCCACGGTTCTCTTCTTTGGAGGAAGCAGCCAAGAGGCCTCCAAAACAATTATTGGCACTTGCCAAAACGTCAAAAATCCTCCTATATTTCTAAGTCAAGCGTACCCAAATAATAAACCGGCCACATTAAGGGCCTTAAGGTCTATGTGTGACCCCATCTACCTACCTACCTATCGCTTTTTATACTCTGTACCGTAGGTACATCGAGTATTATAAGTTTGTGCAAAAGTATGTAACATCCAGAAGGAAGCATCTCCGACCCCATAAAGTATATATATTCTTGATCAGCATCAACAGCCGAGTCGATATAGCCATGTCCGTCTGTCCGTCTGTCCGTATGAACGCACAGATCTCAGAGATGGTAAGAGATAGAGGTTTGACGTGTATGGGACATATGCTTCTTATGTCTGCAGGCAGATCAAGTTTATTTTCAATTTTGGCCACGCCCCCTCCCGCCCCCGCAATTTAGAAAAAACGTCATATCTCCCACAGTTTTGAAGATAGATGGCTTGTTCCTTCTGGACATATTTAGTTATTAGGATAACTTATCGATCCGCCAAAGGAATGAAGAAGATCGGATGAACGGTTTTCGAGTTATGATCAAAAGACAAAATTTCTTGGTACAGAGTATGTTATAGTCGGGCTTGACCGACTTTCTTTCTTGTTCTTTCTTGGATTATTTAAGAGAACAATTCACATTTTAATTAACAAAAGAGTTCAAGTTTCAAGTTCAAGAGTTTTTTTTTGTTTTGTTTATTTCTAAGAGCATCTTCTCTTTACCATTTACATTCTTAAGGTAACTGCACGATTGCACTCTTAATGCAAAACTTGTGCTAAAACAACAAAGAAAAACAAAACTAAAATTCATTAGAGCAAACACATATCAAAAAAAAGAGTCGTAAAATATATACATACAATTTGAGCAACCATAAAACGGAAAGTTTGGCAAATGACAAAAACATAAAATATTATATTGCAGAATGCATTTTCATTTTATAATTAGCTTTTTTATAACAATCTAAGCTTAAAATTTGCCAAAGATTTTTAAGTAACGTTTCTACTGCTAATTTAAAACAAAAATCGTAATCGTAAAATAATCTAATGTTATTTCCGAACCTGTTCCGAACCTGTTCCGAACCTATAATATCGATTCGGTTCAAAAACGGTAGGCATTAGACAAACTTTACCTTCTGGTTTAGCGATTCCATCTGTTATCTGGTTGGTTTTGAGCCACTAAGTCTTAATTAAGCGTTTCAATCTATCACTCGATTCTTCTGTCTTTTCATCTCTTTGGTTAGTATCTTATATTATTCCTCTCCATAAAAAGGGTGGGAAATCAGATATTTCAAGATGATCTTAACTCCTTCCAGTCTTGGTGCTTGGTAAATCAGTTGCACCTTAATTGCTCCAAGTGCATGTTTATGACTTTCCATCGATGCAAACCATTTCTGGTTTCCTATCCGATTAGAAATGAAACGTTGCAACCTATTTCGTTTTTATGACCCCAAATTGAGTTTTAATCATAATATCTCCTCTATTGTTAATAAAGCGAATGGTGTACTTGGATTCACCAAAGGTTGGTCGAAGTAATTTAATGATCCCTACACCACTATTCAATCATTTCAGAAACAACTTTTGCTTTTTGCCCTTCGTGGCCTAATCTGGAAGATTAACTTTCGTTTGCCATCGTACTCCAGAAGACTCTTGCTCATTGGCCTTCCTTCGCTAGCTAACGCGCCGATCTCAGAGACTATAAGAGATAGAGTCACAAATCAAATCAAGCAAGGCCCACTATCTATCTATTCTGAAAAGTACAATCAGATCGGACAAAAAACACCGGAGTTATAAGCAAATCAAATTCAAAACGTCCATAAACTCGACTACAGCGCCCTTGTTTCCTTTAATCTTGTTTAGATGCACAACTGACTATGCACAGCATTATTGTAATTGTAATTTTTTTTTTTTTGTTGCTCTCATTTCATTTTCAATTTTAGTTGTATGCCTTTTTTAAATTTTTTTAACTTTACTTCACTTCATATATTTTTTTTCTACATTAGAACGTATGTTTATTTTATTCCTCTTTGTATTTCTAAACCTGCATTTTCTTATTTTCTTTCTTACCTCTTCATTATCTCTATCAGGCCTGTTCCGGTTTTCACATAATTATTAAATTTCAAATGAAACTAAAGTCAACAGATTTTGAGGTGGGTGTTCTGGTATTCGACTTGCAATTCAAATATTTCATTTCCAAATTATTTTCCTTTTGACAACTCGTTGAACTTTATTTGCAAAACAAACAAAATGCAACCTCTGAAAAAATTAATAGTGCTTTAATATAGCTGTTCAAAATCTCGCTATATTTTAAGGCATTTTATGAAAATTTACGAATTTTCTTTTGAATTCAAAGGCTCCAAGCAATTTGAATTCAAATCGAGTAATTCTGTCGAATTGTGAAAACAGGAGCAGGTAGGTTGGCCAAAATTGAAAATAAACTTGATCTGCCTGCAGACATAAGAAGCATATGTCCCATACATGTCAAACCTCTGTCTCTTACCATCTCTGAGATCTGTGCGTTCATACGGACAGACAGACGGACATGGCTATATCGACTCGGCTGTTGATGCTGATCAAGAATATATATACTTTGTGGGGTCGGAGATGCTTCCTTCTGGATGTTACATACTTTTGCACAAATTTATAATACTCTATGTACCTACGGTACAGAGTATAAAAATAGAAGAAAGTTAACTTCGGCTTGGCCGAAGTCTACATCACGCTTTTCTAACTTATTTAAAGGACATTTCACACTGAAAATAAACTTAAATAAAGTTTTTCTCACTAGCCGCCGTTTTCACATGTTCTTCTTTTTGCAAATTCAGTTGGATTTTACGCATTTGCATAGCTTAAGCTCAAAATGAGCAGTACAAATACACCAAATCCACATGAGAAATCGGGCCTGAGGGCCCTTAAGCTAGGTACGGAGACGCTAAGAATTTTCTCGGAGCCCATCAAATTACATAGCTCAGAGAAAACGCTACTGAATATTCTCGGAGCACATTCTCAGAGCGCGAACGGAGACAAATACGCTTTGAGAATGAACATGGCCAAACAGCTGATAAATTCTCGCAGGGGGTCAGGGAAATTATGAAACTTGATTGATAATTGTCAGAAGTACCTACGAGAAGAAAAAATTAAGAAAACAAAAAAAAAACAAAAAACAATACAAAAGTAATTTTGACAACTTTACGGAGGACGAACAAGTGGCGCTAATCGAAGCGGCCCAGTCGCAACCCATCTTATGGGATTTGACTAACAAAAAGCATTTTGATGCAATTTGCACTCTCCATAAATGCTCCTCCTCCTCTAGAGCCACGCAAAATGACCCTAATGAAAACAACTACTGCATTCCCCAAAGCCTCTGCATTCATGAAAGAGTCTTCCAGTTTTCATTTTCACAAAAAGAATAACTTAACTTAAGCGCCCATTTTATTATGTATACAAACAACAGCTGACCAGTACAGGGTGACCGTTTCAGATTCAGTTACATTTTGCTGTTTTCTGGTCACCCTACCGTCTAAGAGGGCGCTCTGAGAATTATGAAACAATGCTCGCTGCGAGAAAATTCTCAGCGTCTCCGTACCTAGCATAAGGGCCGTTTTCTAATGTTCCTGGTTTTGCAAATCTAGGTGGATTTACGCATTTGCATAGCTCATGCTCAAAATGAGCAGTGCGAATTCACCAAATCCACCTATATTTGCAAAAACAGGAACATGAGAAAACGACCCTAAGACTTATTTTTTGACTCAATTTTTCTATGACAGCTATATAGATGTCTGATTTCAACCCAACTTAGTGAAATCATGGGAAAGCATAGCAAACTAAGAAATACAAAGTTTGGAGGCGTTTTCTTTGAATACAAAAAGTTTTTCTCACTAAAACTAGTTTTTCGACCGATCATTCCTATGGCAGCTGTATGCTATAGTCATCCGATCCGGTTTTGATGCTTGTGCAGTGTATTTGCCGACGAAGCTAATCGCATACAGACGGCTATATCGACTCAGCTCGTCATGCTTATCAAGAATATATATACTTTATGTGGTCGGAGATGTTTCCTTCTATGCATAGCAAACATCTAAACAATTTTAATATACCTTTGGCAAGGGTATAACGAGAGCGTAAGTTAAAGTCGGCCCTGCCCGACTTCGAAATACCCGTTACTCAGGGCAATTAGTGTTTAATAACCTTATGCGGCTCAGATAAGTATGCAACGTTTTTTTAGCTCAGCCATTTATTATCCTACCTTTATGCAAATTTGTGAGATTGTACATATTGGCCACATGCACTATATTGCAAAATCTGAGCTCGATAGCTTACAAATTGTAGGAGATATTCATTTTTTATTGCGGGGGCGTGGCCAAAATTTTAAACAAACTTGATCTGCCTTCAGACAATACTAGCTTACATCTAAAATTTGGTTGCTATAGCTCTTCTAGTCTCTGAGATCTAGGTGTTCATGCAGACGGACGGACGGACGGACGGACCATCTCAGAGATGGTAAGAGATAGAGGTTTGACATGTATGGGACATATGATTCTTATGTCTGCAGGCAGATCAAGTTTATTTTCAAATTTGGCCACGCCCTCTCCCGCCCCCGCAATTTAGAAAAAACGTCATATCTCCCACAGTTTAGAAGATAGATGGCTTGTTCCTTCTGGACATATTTAGTTATTAGGATAACTTATCGATCTTCTTCTTTCTTGTTTTTTTTAATAAAATTTTGTTAGATCAAATTAATTTAAGAACTTAACTTTTAATATTTCGACTTAAAACATTAAAAAACTTATCCTTTTTCAGGGATGCAAACCGGTTCTGAACCGAACCGGTTTTGAACCGAACCGAACCGCTTATTCCAGCTGGTGAACCGAACCGCAAACCGAACCGGCTTCCTTTATAAATTGCTGAACCAAACCGAAAACCACAAATAAAAACGGTTCGGTTCGGTTCAGTTCTCTGACGAGTTTTAAGACGGGACTCGCTTTCCTTTAGCCAATGATACTTATTTATTTGGGAATTTGAATCGTTTCCCTAAGATCATTTTTCTACATTTCGTTTGACTCTCTAAATTCTCACCGATGCCGGATCTTTTAAGGATGACATGACGAAAATTTAAGAACAAGTAATCTTGCAAGTCTTTTGTAATTGCCCTCCGATCTCTTAATATACATACCATCAATCTACATTCTTTCATCTAGTGGTCAATATTTGGAATATTCTGTAATATGTCTTCTCCTTAATTCAATCCTAACCAGGTGAGTTTTTACACTTTTAAATTCTAATCTTTTCTAGCCGACATTCTCTCTTTTCGAAGATCGTTCCTCAAGGAACATATAGACGAATCCTTTGAATCCGGACATAATATATTTGGGACAATCTTCTAAGGATTTTAAAGATATTCAAATGGATTATAGGAATTCAATTTGAAAGTGTGCAAAAGTCACATGACACTAGAAATCATAATGTACCTTTGTGAACCACTGAACCGAACCGGAACCGCGGTTCAGTCAGCTCAAAAAACCATGTAATGAACCGGCGGTTCAGAAACTGTCTAAACCACTGAACCGAACCAGTCTTTATATTCGAGTGGTTTGCATCCCTGCCCTTTTTAATGCAACCTTTTCATGAATTACACAATCAACTTTGGCAGCCGATCCTGAGTCACCGTGTTGACCTACAAAGATGAACGCACGCTTATTTTAAGGCCACAGGAATTCTGTATCATCGTCCCCGTCTTTCTGTTCAAAAGACACGATTTTTGCAAAGCCAAATTCGTGAATCCGGCCACTATGCGGCTTTAGCAAATATATGCTCAATGGGTATGCTGAGTCGCCAATTACATCGATTCGTTTAAAATTCTTGGAGACTTGTCTTAAACACTCGAGCATCATGCATCCTGCCAGGTTGGCCAACAAACGCATTAATAAAGTAAAGCAAAGTGATAGAGTGCACTTGTTGTCTGTTATAGAAATCGTAACCGTTTCCGAATGGCTGCTTTTATGGAAGCCATCAATGGCACCTATAACACCTGGTATGCCCCTAGAATTCTGCTGACATATACAATTTTCTAGAATGTTTGGTGTAAGAGAGTATTAGATAACTTTTTTGCGGACAAAACAAAAATTTGTAGTTATTTTCAAGTAGAAAATAAATATGTTTTTAGATGGACTGCAAATGCATTTATTTTAAGAAATCAATTTACATTATTATCAAAAAATTGTATCATGTTTTGTCAGTGTGACGAAACTGCTGATTGACCATTAGCGCAATGCGCGAAAGCAAAACATGACAAACAAAATGATTAGCCATGAGAACTATATTTCTAAGCTTCTTAACTAGTAACTTCATGGCAGAATATGTTGTTTAAAAAGAATTCTACAATAGTGAATTCTATTATTTACGTATTTTTTATGGTGAGTTGGAGTCACTTGTGCGATGGTAGATCTTAAGTGGAAGAGGCAGGATGATACTGTTAAAGCATTTGTAACGTAAAGCGAGAGATTCCATAATATTAAAGATTTTTAAATACATTAAATAAAAACTCATTTTATTATTTAAGCTTGAAATACAACAAATTGCAATATTCTCCATGATATCAACACAGCAGATTTCAAACCAACTCCAAGCGAGCCATGTAAAAACGGTCACACCAAATCGAGATCAAATCTAAACCATATCAGCAGCCTCAAAACTGAATTTAATTAATCTTTTAGGACGACCCTACCTACATGCATCATTACTCTGGGCACACTGGATATTTGTGTGAGCAGCTGACCGAAGAAATCTAAAACTAATCTGGATCAAATCTAAAACGCTTTCACGCGGAATATCACTATTATAAATTGAAAAGCATGTAAGAAAGTCGGCTAAGCCTACTTTGATGTACTATGTACAACGAAAGTGTATGCGCAGATACATAATCCTGGTTACTAATCATGTCCAAACGCAATATGATGTTTTTTCAATGTTCAGGTGCGGGACGGGAGTGGCAATAAACATGCCTGTAAATGAGCACAAAATAAAGCATATATGTTTGTAATCAAAATTATTTAAGTTAAAAAATATATAGCACGGAGTGGGAAACACATTGGGAATAAGTGGAGTGATTTGCGATCTCTGAATCAAAAACTTTTGTTTTGACCTTACAGCTTAGAAAATTTGACTAATTTAAAATTGTTTGAATAAAATTAAAAATCGAGCTCGAAAAGGCAAAGTTAATTGTATTTCTCTCACTTAAGCTAGAGACTTAATTTTTATGAAATTAATTACGAATTCGTCGTAAGATAATAATTTAAAATTTGTTCAATTCGAAATGTTCTAAATTGTGGCCCATTTTCTATATGCTAATCATACTGCAAATGTAAAATAAACCATAATTAAAATGTTTATCAACGCTAAATGGTAACCAAAAAAATTGTTAAATTATACGGTCGCTTAACCACGGTCCACCCCGACTTTAGCGTGGGCATGATGCACACTGAGTGGTTGCAACACGAATTCTAATTACAATTTCCTCACATTTAGCGCAGGGAAGGAGCTTGCGGTGGCGCCCCCTCGAACGGTTGTTAACGTGCGCTTGTTAAAAAACGCTCTTGTCGACGTTGCCTCTACGTGAATGCGTGAAAGGGCTACGTGACAATTTGCCGATACACAAATTTCCCCATCGGACAGCAACACCCCCAGGCGGCGTAAAAAATGAATCGGCCGTGGTCGTTTTTCCTACCCGCAAAATTCCGCCAACATGTGGTAACCCATAATTTGCGCTAAGGGAGTTATGTTTATGATTGCCACAGAGTCTTCCAATGGACCTATACTTGGATTGTGTCAAGGATTTGAAGATTTGCCAAAAGACTCAAGCAATTCAAAGTGCTACTCAACTTTCAAGCACTCAATAACCTAGATTAACTCAAAATGTTGTGACAACGGAGTTGACATCATCCGTTCGGATCGTAACATCTTAATCTGTCACCCTTCACCCCTTTTTTTGTAAATTTAAATTACCTATTTGTCAAATAAAGCGCACTGAAGGATAACAAAACACTTTTAAATTTGAACACGCAAATTGATAGATCAAAAAACAAAAATGAAAAACCACCATCTGTCAAAATTCACGTCATTTAACGCAATCTGTCGGTCTTTATGCGCGCTCTCTTATTCCAACAGGCTAATCTGTTGAGCGACAGTAACAATGTTGTACACTCGTTGAAGTATGCGCCCACAAAAATTGTGCACATATACGATACTTATAATTATGTATATTGCTGATGCACTTGTCAAGTGTTGGCATACCGACTGAACCAAGTCGGTCATTAAAAAAATACCCTTTTCAATTTTCAACTTGCAGGACTGCTGTCTCCGGTGCTAAGCTCAAGCCTAACCACCAATACAGGCACAGGGCTGCGGTAGCAGGGGTAAGTAATTGTAAATGCTAATGTGTTACCTTTGGTCCACAAAATAAATGCACCAACAATCACACTAGAGGGGTGCTGTCATTCGGAGCGTTTAATAGCACTATTACACCCCCAATTAGCCTTGAGCTAACAACTCAAGGGGAGGAAAAATGTTGTTAAAATCATAGGTAAGCACATATGCGCAAGCGGTTTTCTAGTATCTTTATATTGTACATTAAATCAATTCCCGATTTTCAAACACATTTACAATTCAATTCGGTTTATTCGAAATTTATTCCACAATCAATTTTCTGCAAGCTCATCGTGTGCGTGAAGCCTTTTGATGTGGCATTTTGATTTAGGATGTTTTTAAAAAGGCAATTGTAAACTTAAAAGGTGCGTTGTGTGGCAAGATATTGGGAAGTAATAAAATATTCTGTACTTCTTATTGGTTGTCGATTTGATGCTTAAAATATATTTCCAAAAATCTTTAGATCACAAATTAAATGTGGGAGTATTTTTTGACAGTATCTAGAAAATTTTATTTATCTGATAATTATAAACCGTTTTGGACTAAGAGGATGCAAAAGGCAGACATCAGCGTCCCAGTTGAGGTATTCCGAAACAGTGAGACAGATTGTAAGATCTAATCTAACTTTACACGAAAGTTCAACCCAGAAGTTTTCTTTTTTGGAACTGCTCTAGGATCCAAACTAAAACACCTCGTCCAAAAGCGATACGAATCTGCTGCGGAGCAAGATCAACACAAAGTGTAGTACTTTTGTATTATTTATTTGCTTTATTTCATCTAACTTAGTAAATCTTACTGTAATTGCTCTTCATCGTAAAGGCTGATTTCCAGAACGCACGAAAATAAAATAAAATCAATAGAGAAAATTTAACTTCAGCTCGGTCGAAGTTTGTATACTCTTGCAGAACGTTTTTCTAACTTGATTGAACGACATTTCCACTGAAAACAAACAAGTTTTTCTCACGAAGACTACTTTTCTGACTACTTTAGTATAACATTTTGACCAAACTTAGTGGAATCATGGGAAAGCATTGAAAACGAAGAAATACAAAGTTTGGAGGCGTTTTCTTTAAAAACAAAAAAGTTTTTCTCACTAAAACTAGTTTCTCAACCGATCATTCCTATGGCAGCGATAGCCAATGGTCATCCGATTTGGACAAAGCTTTGAAGAATTCTGTGCAAGCTTATAAAATAAATATATGCCAATTTTAAAGAGGTTTACTTAGAATACAAAAAAGTTTTTCCTACTAAGACTATTTTTCTAACCTTACTTTTCTATTATCCGATTTCGACCAAATACGGAGCTTGGAGACGTTTGCATTAACAAAAAGTTTGTCTTACTCAAACTAGTTGCGATCGTTCCTATGGCAGCTATATGTTATAGTCATCCGATCCGGCCGGCGTATTTTTACCAGAAGACTTCGTGCAAAGTTTGGTCGCGATACCTTTAAAACTGACGTAGGAGATAGCACAGAAACAGACGGACATGGTATATATCCGTTATGTCGTCGGAAATGCTTCCTTCTATGCGTTACAAACATCTGGACAATTTCAATGTACTCTCTGCAAGGGTATAACAAGAAAGAAAGTCGGACAAGCCCGACTATAACATACTCTGTACCAACGAACGCTCAGCATAAATTTTGATGCTGTAGCTGAAAGCAGCGCTGCTATTCCGCTGCAGCAGCGAACAGTCTTCACCATTTCTTAGACTGATCGATAAGATATTCTTATTACTAAATATGTCCAGAAGGAACGAACCATGTATCTGTAAAACTGTGGGAGATATGCCTTTTTTTCCAAATTGCGGGGGCAGGAGGGGGCGTGGCCAAAATTGAAAATAAACTTGATTTGCCTCCAGACATAAGAAGCATATGTCCCATACATGTCAAACCTCTATCTCTTACCATCTCTGAGATCTGTGCGTTCATACGGACAGACAGACGGACATGACTCGGCTGTTGATGCTGTTCAAGAATATATATACTTTATAGGGTCGCAGATGATTCCTTCTGGATGTTACATACTTTTGCAAAAACTTATAATACTCTATGTACCTACGGTACAGAGTATACAAATTTAGAAGAACGTAGAATTACTTACAAAATCCCCACCCATGATAGCCTCTGAGTTTTAAGCTCCTCGACTCAAAAGCTTTTTTAACAAGTAAGGGCGCTGTAGTCGAGTTTCCCGACCACAAAATACCCTGTTCATTTGTTTTCATTTATTTCTTTGTGACAAAATGTCATCCTAAATGTAGGCAACACTTTTGGTAGTCCTGGCCAACAACTGGGGTGGGGTGCTCTTATCAGCTCAACTGTTTCGCTTATAACTCCGGTGTTTTTTGTCCGATCTGATTGTACTTTTCAGAATAGATAGATATTGGACCTAGCTTGATGCATACAAAACCACGAGGCTCTAACTTGAAAATTGTGGAGCTGACGGTTGGTTGTTTAGGTCTAGAATTTCTAGAGGAGGTCTTGGTTTTTTGGGGATAAAAGGGGGACGGGTGGGAATTTTCCAAATCTGAAACAAACTTGATCTGCGTACAGCATAAATCTACCTTCATGCATCTCTATCTCTTATAGTCTCTGAGATCGACGCGTTCACACAGACAGACAGACGAACGGACGGACAGACGGACATGGCTATATCGACTCGGCTGTTCATGCTGATCAAGAATATATATACTTTATGTGGTCGGAAAATGTTCCTTCTCCCTGTTACATACATTCGCACAACTTCATGATCCCCCTTTTCCCATTTTCAATGGGAACAGGGTATAATAATTCTCAAAAGCAAGAGTCTAACGTTACATTGGTAATACTTTTCTAGGAAAACAACGAAATGGAATTTTACTTAACAGCAAATTATAGATTGAATACCCCCATTTGTGCTATTAACCGATTCCGACCGAAAAACCACTCGATTCCCTTACGATTTGTGTTGTTTTTATTTCGAATGCGATTTTTACAGCACAAAACTGATCAATCTATACATACATAAATATATATAAAATTGAAAGTATGTTTGTTCCTTATGGGCGTCTAAACCGCTGAACCGATCTTCACAAATTTTTCACAATATGTTCATGTCGATCAGGAAATTGTCATAGGCTATGCTCATGTCTGTGACTTGGTCCAAAAACCGCTAAAATTGCAAAATTGAACCGTTCATCCGATTGTGTTGATTTTAAAAAGTAACTTTGCCATTTCTGTCAAATAAATTTGTGATAAATTTGCAATAAATTTGTAAAAAATGCCTCCAAAGAAATCATATATTGGGCAACGTGCTCCAAGAGCTTTGAAACGGCAAACTAAAATAGCAAAGGAAACGACTGAAGAACGTGAAAATCGCCTGAGTGGGTTTCGAACTCGAGCGTCCACTTTCAGCGCAAGTGAAACAGCTGAGGAGCGAGAGGTACGTCTCCGAGGTCTTAGAACTCGAGCTTCCACTGTGAGAGCAAATGAAACTGAGGAGCAAGATGTCCAACTTAGCGGAGTTCAACCTCGAGCGTCCACTGCCAGAGCAAGTGAAGCAGCTGAGGAGCGAGTAGAACGTCTCCGACGACTCAGAACTCGAGCTCTCACTGTCGGAGCAAATGAAACCGCTGAGGAGGAAGAGGTTCGCCTAAACGGTGTTCGATCTCGAGCGTCCACTGTCAGAGCAAGTGAAACAGCAACTATTCCAATCAGGCATGGCTCTGTGAACGTGCAATATTGGTTGCAAAAAATTGTGATGTCAACAAAATAAATCATCGAATTCTCAATCAACTTCCTGTTGAGTCAACTATGTACAAGAGCATCGACACAGTTATTGATGTAGAAGAAGCCGTCAACTGTACCGTGGAATTTCTTAATATGTTAGAGCCACCAGGAATGCCGCCTCATTTGTTAACATTAAAGTTGGGAGCTCCAATTATGTTTCTTAGAAATTTGGATCCACCAACGTTATGCAACGGCACAAAACTTTGTGTGAAACATTAGAGGCCCAATGTCATTAACGCCACGATCATCAGCGGAAAATTTAAAGGAAAGGACGTACTTATTCCTCGGATTCCGTTGGTTTCTTCTGAGATTACAATTGCCTTCAAGCGATTCATTTCCCAGTTAGACTTTCTTTTGCAATTACAATAAACAAAGCCCAAGGACAATCTCTAAAAGTAACTGGTCTGAACTTGGAAAATCCATATTTTTGTCATAGACAATTATATGTGGCTTGCTCCAGAGTTGGAACACCCAAAAATTTGTATATATACACACCCAACACGAAAACTAGAAACATAGTTTATAAACAAGCTTTTAAATAAATTGAGAATAAAAAATTATCTAACAGAATTTTGATTTGGTTTCGTGATAAGTAATTAAGAACCTTACAACTTTTACTGGCAAAAGAAAGCATTATAGATGTAAACATTTGATTGGGTATATGGGATGAATATTTTGTCTGCTCAAAGCCGGTTTCAAAGTTTATTATTACAATGGCAAAAGTCAGACGTTTTCAAGAATAGAATATTAAAGGTTTGTAAAAACCAGGGATGAACACCACTCGAATATAAGGACTGGTTCGGTTCAGTGGTTTAGACAGTTTCTGAACCGCCGGTTCATTACATGGTTTTTTGAGCTGACTGAACCGCGGTTCCGGTTCGGTTCAGTGGTTCACAAAGGTAGATTATGATTTCTATTGTCATGTGACTTTTTCACACTTTCAAATTGAATTCCTATGATCCATTTGAATATCTTTAAAATCCTTAGAAGATGTCCGGATTCAAAGGATTCGTCTATATGTTCCTTGAGGAACGATCTTCGAAAACAGAGAATGTCGGCTAGAAAAGATTAGAATAGAAAAGTGTAAAAACTCCCCTGGTTAGGATTGAATTAAGGAGAAGAAATATTACAGAAAATTCCAAATATTGTCCACTAGATGAAAGAATGTAGATTGATGGTATGTATATTATGAGATCGGAGGGCAAGATTACTTGTTTTTACATTTTCGTCAAGTTATCCTTAAAAGTTCCGGCATCGGTAAGAATTTAGAGAGTCAAACGAAATGTAGAAAAATGATCTTAGGGAAACGATTCAAATTCCCAAATTAATAAGTATCATTGGCTAGAGGAAAGCGCGTCCCGTCTTAAAACTCGTCAGAGAACTGAACCGAACCGAACCGTTTTTATTTGTGGTTTTCGGTTTGGTTCAGCAATTCTTAAAGGAAGCCGGTTCGGTTTGCGGTTCGGTTCACCAGCTGGAATAAGCGGTTCGGTTCGGTTCAAAACCAGTTCGGTTCAGAGCCGGTTTGCATCCCTGGTAAAAACTCAAAGTTCTTAGGACCCGGGCAAGGCCGGGTATTCAGCTAGTATTGTATAAAGCATGAACTGAACCGAGGTTCTAACCAAACCTTCTCCCAAAAGCCTCGAACCGTAAATTTCCGAACCTTAACCATTGGTTAATTTTGGTTCGAAATAGGTAAACCGGAGATCCGAATATTTTTGTAGGTTTGCAGCCTTGGTAATTAATATTTGGTAATAATTGAAGGGTGGAATCATGGTAATTTTTTTGGTCCTATAGTATTTTATTAACCTTTCAATATCATAATTTAAACGACATCACAAAGCAATAAAACACTGAGCTGCAGCGTCGTCAACTTACTATCTTAAAAATTAATCATCTGTTCGCTTTTTTTACGCTCTCTGAGTTATTTGTTTACAATGACAATGGCCGTTTCCCTCTAACCACTATGTTTTCACAGCAACTTTGAGTAAAGCTGAATGACTGCCGCCACTTTATGTTGTTGAAACACTAAGTCGCAATAAAAAATCAAGAGCGGAGGTTAGATTCGGAACTGCCAGAGTTTCACATACCCGTTCTCAAGGGAATTAATGTTTAATAGTCTTCCCTTATGATAATTAGCAGAACATTAACATTAATGTAAACATATCACCACTATGTTAGCTAGCAGCGAATACTGCTCTGAAAAGTATGCAACGTTATTTATAACCTGTGTAACTCTGCCATGGGTATTTGTATTTGTACATGCAAAATTTTGCCTGCTTGGCTAAAAAAGCATTTAAAATTTTGTTCTAGGTTTTCTAGTCTCTAAGATCTAGGAGTTCATACGGACGGATGAAAAAAATTCATTCCTAAATGTCCCAAAAATACTATGGCCTGCAGAAAGGCACCCGAAAAAATACACAGAAACAAAATTTCATAAAAATCGGTCGATCCGTTTTGAAGGATTTTTTTTTCTAACATGTGATATGAGATTTTCATCTATTCATAATTTGACTTTAAAAACGTCAAGTGTCATTCGGAAAGCCACTGATATTTAGTAAAAACTTTGACATTAACGAAATGGGTCGCTATTCGCTTGAAGAAAGTTGGGAAATATTAAAAACATATTTCCAAAGTGGTGAGTCCTTGACTAAATTTGTGCGAAGTTTGAAAAAAACATTTAACCAAAAAAAAAATGTTCCGAAACTCAATTTGTGAATCAATTCGTGAAGCGAGTTCGTGAAACTGGAGTGTTGGTGGATAAACCAACACGTCTACGTACTCGTCCGGTGCGCTCGACCGAAAAATTGCTGCGTTTGCTGAAAATATGTGTGAACAACCGTCGACGTCAACTCGCCATCGATCTCAACAATTGGACATTTCGCGCACTTCTTTGATGCGAATTTTGCATAAAGACCTTGCCATGAAGCCATACAAAGTTCAATTGTTGCAGCAGCTAAAGCCAATTGACCATCCGAATCGTCTTCTGCGCCCTATCTTCGAAAATCGAACAATCAGCAAATCTGGAGATGTGAATTGGCCGCCAAGAAGCTGTAATCTGACACCGTTACACTATCATCTTTGGAGAGCGGTCAAGGAGAAATGTTATGCAAACAATCCTGAAACAGTCGATGAGTTGAAGAACGAAATTCGTGTTACTATTGCTGACATACATGCCGAAACAATTGAAAATTTTCTTAATACTTAATACAATTTATCGATCCGGTAAAGGATTCGTAAAGATCAGATGAACAATAGACAAGTTATGACCAATATCGAGTTCGCTACCGCAGCTTTCTGCTGTTATTATACTTTGTACCGTACGTACATAGAGTATTATAAGTTTGTGCAAAAATATGTAACAGCCAGAAGGAAGCATCTCCTACCCCATAAAGTATATATATTCTTGATCAGCGCAGATCTCAGAGATGGTAAGAGATCGAGGTTTGACATGTATGGGCAGATCAAGTTTATTTTCAATTTTGGCCCCGACCCCTCCCGTCCCTGCAATTTAGGTAAATCGTCATACCTCCCACAGTTTTAAAGACAGATGGTTCGTACCCTCTAGACATAATTAGTAATCAGGATTACTTATCGATCCACCAAAGGAATGGTGAAGATCGGATGAACGGTTGTCGAGTTATGATCAAAAGACTGTTAGCTGCTGCAGCGCAGTAGCAGCGCTGCTTTCAGCTACAGCATCAAAATTTATGTTGTGCGTATAATTTCGTTGGCACAAAGTATGTTATAGTCGGGCTTGACAGACTTTCTTTCTTGTTATATATTGGTATAGGAATAACAGCAAATTAACCTTTTTTTTTTTGCTACGGTCGATTAGAGAGTGGTTCGACTCGAAACGTTTGGAACCCTGGTAATGCTCAATGGAATGGGATCTTAATTCCCTTGCAGAGGGTATATTAAAATTGTCCAGATGTTTGTAACGCATACAAGGAAGCATCTCCGACCACATCAGCAAGTCTTTACGTTCGTCTATTTCCATGCTATCTCCTGTGTCAGTTTTATAGCAATCTTGACCAATCTTTGCACAAAGTCTTCTGATATAATAGAAGCATCTACAAACTTCCCATAATTCCACTTATTCTATTCCACAAATATATAGTATAGCTGCCATGGAAAAGGTGAAATCGGATGAGCATGAGGTATGGCTGCCAATACACTAAATACATTTTTTCAATCAGAACTTTGTATTTTTTATTATTTATTAATGGATAAGCCGATTAAAACTTCAAATATCCGAACTTATTCATTCCCTATATTTACGTATGTAACTAATTACGTTACGGTTAGTTTGTTCAAATACGTATGTGGTAATGTCTGGTATGTATAGTTTCTGTGCAGTTGTATGGAAAAAATATTTTATGTGGTGGTTGCCCACTGGTTAGGCAATTGCACTTGCCGCAACGTTTTCAAATAGGCTTATCTCAATAATAATGAACCGCACCGTATAAATGTGAGCCCTCTATTGGCTTTCCCATGCCCAAGCAATATTTACTCGAGTGCATAAGCCTCTTGCCCGTCCATTGTGGGACCATGAATGTATGGACACTAAAAGAGCAATTGTTGTCGGGCATGAAATTCAAATACAAACAAAATGAACAATATCCATTCATGAACCTGTCAATCTTAAATTGAATTGGGATTGTGTGAATATGAAATCAGGATGGTTGAGCATGCAGCGGTTCGAATCGATGTGTTTATTTAATCACTTGATGCGAAGGTTGTGGATTGGCGCCATCTGCCAAATTGTTACAAATTTAATACCCCAGATCACATCTGTATGAGAATACAGAAGCATTCCTAGCTCCAGGAGTATTTGTTCAATATGCTTTGTAGATAGCTGCAATCACAAGAACTGTAATTGAGAGTCTTTTAATTACAAAATGCAGATCTGAGCTTAGATAATTTTTTTTCCCATGATTGCTTGCTTGATTGTATTCTTATTTAGCATCGTCAGGTGCAGAGCTAGCTTTTTAATAAAATATAAACATTATCTACAAAGTGTAAGGGACTAATTTGCAGGCTTATTCATAAACGTATTTTGAAATATAGCTTGTGTAAATCGCCAATGGTGTCGTAAGTTGAGGTAGTATCTTTCAGTTCGAAAAAATTGTTTAATTGGCTATTGAATAGAGCAACACTGCTCGACAAAGTGGAAGTCGATCTTTTCCCACCTCGTCATACCAACTTTTTCAAAGAAATTAGTTATCGGGATAATGTCGTTCGTTTAAAATTTAACGAAATTAACATTTTTCTGAGTACATATGGATACAAAAAACGATTTATAAAAAATTCTTTTAAAAAGAACCATGGATGACTGCCGCGAACTTATGCATGGTGAATTCTTTATAGGTCAGGGTACATAAAAGGATTTTTCGAGCGCAGGTCCCTATACTAGACAATTACCAAAACCTCGTCTTAATTATACTTTAAATTTTCTTGAAACCCATTTTGTAACTGTGTTTTTATACCCTTGCAGAGGGTATATTTAAATTGTCCAGATGTTTGTAACGCATTGAAGGAAGCATTTCCGACCACATAAAGTATATATATTCTTGATCAGCTTGACGAGCTGAGTCGATATAGCCATGTCCGTCTGTCCGTCTGTTTCTATGCAATCTCCTCCGTCAGTTTTAAAGCTATCGCCACCAAAATTTGCACGAATACGCTGCTCATTTGTCGGAACCGGCCGGATCGGATGACTGTAACATATAGCTGCCATAGGAACGATCGGTCGAAAAACTAGTTCTATTGAGAAAAACTTTTTTGATTTTTATGCAACCGTCTCCAAACTCCGTACTAGTTTTTACTAGTTTTTAATGCTTCTCCATAATTCTGCCAAATTTGGTCGAAATCGGACATCTATATAGTATAGCTGTCATACAAAAGTAGAGTCAGAAAATTAGTCTTATTGGGAAAAACTTGTTTGATTTCAGTGGATATGTCCTTTAAATTAGTTTGAAAACGTGCTGCAAGCGTATACAAACTTCGGCCGAGCCGAAGTTAACTTTCCTCTATTTTTAACCTTTAAAATAGGTTATATTGGCTAGTCTTTGTTCGCTTACAATGGATATGAATTAACCTCTACTCAGATTCAATTCATAAAATTCAATTCATATAACTTCAAATATCGTCATGGTTATAGTATGAGCTTTAATAAAAGTTATCATAGATGCCAAATAGAGATTTCCCTGTAAGGATTTAAAAACTCCATTCCCAAATAAAACATTGACAAGAAATAGTCAAAATTTCTTTTTCCCACAGTTTTTGAATTTTTCTTGCAGTCAGTTTCAAAAAGAATTTAGCGAAGACACTAATCATTATAGTTGTATAATTTTCAAGGCAGTAAAGGATACTGTTTCACTGACATTTTTGTATATCTACCATACATATCAGTCGAAAAGTTGGTTTTAGTACTTAGGCTCACAAAATGGTTCAGTAATGAGCTCCTGCATCTGAATCCGTGGTTCTTATACGCTGCGGTTCCAAAACCAATGGTAAAGAAAGTTCTCGAACTGGGACAAATAGCCCAATCATGCGGAACGGCGCACTGTTATCTCAATTAGATTCGCATGGGGCACATCCTTACAGTGACTTCTGTTTAAATAACATTCTTCACTTTAACCGCTGATAATCACAGTATAAGAGAAAGACGCTTGAAACAAGTTAGTATCTATTTGATTTCTTCGAAATGTAATTTTAGAAGTTTAAAAAATATCAACTTGATACTTCGAGTATTAATGAAAATTATGAAACTCAATAGTTTCAAAATTATGACTAAATTGTGTTATTTTTTAGACTACTTTTTTGAGTGCAGGATTTAACAGGGAATACATTCGACAACGCATTGGTTAAAAAGTGAGAGCTTAACCTCTAGCTCTTAGCCATTACAACAACATCTGCAAATTAATTTGTCTTGTTTTTTGTACTTAAGCTGTATTTTCGCATGCAAGTGCGCCAGCTAACTCAATTAATATTTATTACAGGAAATGTCTTATTACACATTGTCATTTGGCACTTGGGCTGGTCGCCCCCTTTGTTCTAATTCTGTGGCTCAAGTTCGATTAATGTAATGCACACTTATTACACCAATGTTTCAACCATACAACTTCAAATATATACCAAATACAGAGCAACGCACATTGTGCAAATTTTAAAAATGTACAATATGCTGCCACAATTTTAAAGGCCGATATGAATTAGCTTTCAAATCACTTTAACCGCTGGTAATCACAGTATAATCTTTAAAATTTGCATGCACGCCGTTCAAAAGGTATTTGAGATCCTTATCGTACTCATTATTCACGTCACGTCTAAAGTATTCGAAGCATTGTACAAACTGCCCATCAATTTCACTTCTTGCCATCTCCACTGAGACAAGGAGGCTGTGCTCTTCGCTTTTCGGTCGCGACGTTAGACAACGCAGAATGACCCGCCACTAAATTGCCCTGGCGATTTTGAGGGCGATGACTGCTCATTGGGGGTGTTGTGACTGATTGTCTGTCCTGGAATAATGCAGTTTTATAACAATAATAGGTAGTAGAAGCTTCGATATGTCGCAGCGAATACAAACTGTGTGTCTTCCTCATCAAAGGCTCTTTGGCTGAACCCCATTTACAAACGGCTGCAAACTCTTGCAAGATTGAACATGATCCCCCGAGGCATGCAGCATTAAGAGAAGAGGTAAGGGCACCGCATCGGCATCGGGTCTGGCACGGGCTAGTGCCCATAATTTTTAGTACACGACTGAAAAAGGAGGCTGCTTCAGCGGCAGCCATTCCCGATTGGATCGACAAAAATGTCTGGAATTTTTGTTATTCTACACTTGCATACAAACATGCATACATATACCAAACTAGTAAAGCATCCGAACTCAAGTGGAGAGCAAAATTAATTGAGTGCATCGTCTGTAGTAAATCGCAATATATGCTAAAGACAATGGTTGGCGCTAGAATGCTGCCAAAGCGTCGACGGCGATAGCTACCAACAGATTTAAGAGTGCAGCACTCATCACCAGTGCAAATTCATTGGTGGAGAGCAACTACGATAACCCTACTCGGAGGCGATGCCGTCCCTAAAGCTTGGACGCTAGAGGGAGTCCAGATTTGGCCACGAAGGTTAATACAAAACAAAACATAACAAAACAAAACAAAATATGGGGAGCACGATGTGTCAAAAATGTACGGACAGAACTGCACCCTCATTGGGCAACGAACGTATACCCTTACCCAAATGCTGCATTTGGAAAGCACGTAACCACTCACGATCACTGATCAAGATGCGCAGAAGCAAAATAATAATTTTTAATATCATCATTGATACCCGTGACTAAAGCAAACGTAACTCAATGCCATTATACCCAACTGCGGGTAGGTCAGACAAACTCAAAGCAAATGTTATGCGCACAAAATGCAAAGTCAAGCAAGCAAAATCCTATAATTAAACAATTATAGCAACTCCCACTTTTTGCTTGTGGTCATTGGCTGGACCCGGACCTCTTGCGCTATGTGCTCTACTCCTCCTTTTTGCGATCAAGACGGCCGAAGAGAAGTGTAGCACGACTCTCGCGAAGGTGGAGGAGAAGGAGGAGAGATACCAGCAGCAAGTACTTTGGTCGGCAAGAATGTTGCGGCAACTTTTGGCAGCATCATCAGCTCCACCTCCGTCTGGTTCTTGGAGAGTGTTCGCCTTAACTTCGGCTGCACGGTCCACGTCCACCATTGACACTTTCAGAGTCAAAACGTTACAGTTATGCTGTATGGGCGTCTGAGATAATGTAGGCACTTTTTGGGAATTCTGCATTTGGTTGCATTGCGATTCTAACATTAGCGCTTCCCATGCTAAAAGTCCGAAATATTTATTAATGAGGGTGTGCAGAGACAGAGAATCTGAAACGCGGTCAGGGCCCAGCGTAAGGAAAGCAAAGCTCGACATGCACAATAAATTATTTAAGACCAGTCGATCTCACCCCCAAATCTGAATCGCAGAGTACATCTTACGAGGAGCCCTGCTCCTGTAGAATGCACAGAAATGCGTGGCCTTACTCGTTTGTCTTGCCGACCGCCAGCATGCCTCTGCTTAGACACACAACCAGGTCGATAATTAACACACAAGCGCGGGGCGTGATGAGGAACCAAACAAATTATTAAAAATGAATTAGTGGAAATATAAATATATGATTTCAAAATCCCATATACATAAATGCGCCCGCGAGTTCGGCTGCGACGCACGTGCTCCTAGGCGGTTACCTCCATAACTGACGGACTTTCAGACGCTGATGATGCCTCTGGCTTTGGCCGTAAGTCTCTGCAAGGGTCTCTCCACTTACATGCAATTGCATATGAATGTATGTTAAGGTTGAATTTTGTATAAACATAGGAAAGTCATTAAATACTAATCTATTCTCAATGCCTCTCCTTCAGCTGACCTGCTAATGACGTTGCTTACTTGTTGGGCAGGCATGAGACCTACATAAAAGGTGACCTGAGCGAGATCATTTATAATCTATCTGTATAAATGCATAATTAATTTGACCAGAGTTCAGAGAAATTATATTAACAAAAATACTTGACTAATTTTATTTAAGAGAATAAAAAAATCCATAGAGTAAACCAAAACGGGTCGCGACTTTGGCATAGAAGCATAGAAAAGAAGTCTTTCGAGAGTATAATTATCAGGCAAATGGGGATTTTTATACCCGTTACTCGTAGAGTAAAAAGGGTATACTAAAGTCGTGCAAATGTATGTAACAGGCAGAAGGAAGCATCTCCGATATCATAAAGTATATATATTCTTCATCAGCATCAACAGCCGAGTCGATATAGCCATGTCCGTCTGTCCGTCCGTCCGTCCGTCCGTCTGTATGAATACCTAGATCTCAGAGACTAGAAGAGCTAGAGCAACCAAATTTTATACGTAAGCTAGTATTGTCTGTAAGCAGATCAAGTTTGTTTCAAATTTTGGCCACGCCCCCTCCCGCCCCCGCAATAAAAAATATTGAATAACTCCCACAATTTTTAAGATATCGAGCTCAGATTTAGCAGTGTAGTCTATGTGGCCAATATCTACAATCTCACAAATTTTCAAAAGGATCGGATAATAAATGGCCGAGTTAAAAAAATGTTGCATACTTATCCGAGCTGAGCTGAGTAACGGGTATTTCGAAGTCGGGCAGGGCCGACTTTAACTTACGCTCTCGTTTTTTTCTTGAAGTGGAAAACATTTTTTCATATAGAAATATTAAAATATCATCTTTTTGACGATATAATGAAAAGTTCCCGTGTCAGATGCAAAGATATAAGAATTGGTTTTTTTTTGTTTGCTTATAAACTATAACTAATTATTTCGTTGACAAAAATATTTTTCACAAAAAAAACTTGGTTTTATTTGCTTTAAAACAGATTGATGATGGTTAAACTGGAGGAAATATCATTCAAACTCTTAAAACCAACATTAATCTCGATTAGCGAGTAGATGCAGTAGGTGTTTTGCTACACGTATTGAACGCATTTGCTCTTGAGAACCCTTGAACGCATCCACTCCAACTTGGCGGATATTTAACAAATGACGTTTATACCATATTTCTACATACAAATTTTTTGGCGTCAGTTGCCTGCAGTCATGGAATTCGCCTGCATAAATTCGTCTGCGAAATAGGTGAATTATTTCGGATGTTGCTCCCACTGGAAATCACCCGAATCTTTGTAAATCGTAATGTAAAGATAATTGAGAATACTGATGGAATAAAAGACTGCGCGAAGTCTGACTCTCACAGTACTCTCACAGTGCTTACACCACACGCAATCAAAACCGCAAAATATTAGATTCGTCGATATCCAATGCGCAAGCCATCAAAGCCGTGAAATATTGAATTCGTCGAAATCCACTGCGCAAGCAGAAAATCATGTCTCGAGAGATGAATATCAGCAAGGACAGCGCAAGGACGCGCATCATAAAACGTGTCTTGGGACTCAGCGAATACAAGAGATCAACTGGCCACTTGCTCACAACAGCATTAAATTAATTCAAATGCAAGATAAAAACGAAAACATTGCGTCGCCAGTATAAAGGTAGTATAAATGAATGAAACATCCGAATTCTGTTTACTGACATGATGTGCGCACTGCGATCGATGAGTGGACAGAGAGATCAACGATATATAGCCACTGAGTGACCAAATAAAAAGAGATGAAAAGTTTTCAAGTAATTTTATTCGTTTACATATTATGACTAATATAGGTAGTATAAATGAAGGTCTTAGATAAATACAATTATTTGGTGATTTACTCAAACATGGACTGAAGTAAAGGCAGCTGAAAGCAACGCTGCTACTGCGCTGCAGCAGCGAACAGTCTTTTGATCATAACTCGACAACCGTTCATCCGATCTTCACCCTTTCTTTGGCGGATCGATAAGTAACCCTGATTACTAATTATGTCTAGAGAGTAGGATCCATCTATCTTTCAAACTGTGGGAGATTTTACGTTTTTTTTTTCAAATTGCGGGGGCGGAGGGGGCGTGGTCAAAATTGAAAATAAAGTTGATCTGCCTTCAAGTATAAGAAGTTTTTGTCCCATACACGTCAAACCTCTATCTCTTACCATATGTGAGATCTGTGCGTTAATACGGACGGACTGACGGACATGGCTGTATCGACGCGGCTGTTGATGCTGATCAAGAATATTGATATTTTATAGAGTCGGAGATGCTTCCTTCTGGCTGTTACATACTTTTACACAAACTTAATATACTCTATGTTCCGGCACGGTACAGTGTATAAAAATCGCATTCGAACAGAAAACTAGACGAATCGCGTGGTTTTTGGTTCTGAATCGGTCAGTAGATCACATGGGGAAAATATATATTTTACTGTTAAGTAAAAGTTCAATTCGTAGTTTTCGTAGAAAAATATTACCAAGGTAATGTTACACCCTTTCTTTTGAGAATTATGTGCTGTCCTCACTACAACTGCATTTTGCATGTAAATTTTTTCGCATTTTGGGCAAGATGAAAATTTTTACCCATACAAATGTATTTGTCCTCTTGAGATGGTAGAAAAGTGCACTTTGTAAAAACGTAATCGCATTACTCGTTATCTGTTTGATTGATCGATAGTTTCTATTCGAAAGTCGACTATTTTTAGTCGATAAATATGGTGGCTATCACTATTAATAAAATAACAAAAACAACTGAATTTGAATAAACTGAAACTGAATAAACATTCTAGCTCACTGTGGAGCCTAAAATATTGTTGGCTGACCCATTGGACCAAAGCACTGAGGGAATCCTAACCGGTTCGGTTCAAACCCGGTTTGCAGCCTTGCAATATTAATTAAATTTACTTTCCTTTACAGCTTAATTAAACACTTCATACTAGTAATTTTAATATTCTTTTTAAATCAATTGACTTGCGCAACTAAAAATTTTAGAATAAAATAACTTCTCCAGCCATTGATTCCAATTAGTAAATAGAAAAGATCGACATAAATCGGAAAATCTTTCCAGATTTCATCAAAAACATTTAATTCAGAGGCAAACAGAATTGAAGGCTTTTCAAAAATTCTCTGTACTTTAATAAAGTCATCGCCATTGGAAGTGTAACTTTATTTATCAGCTTGCTTTCCTTAAATGACACCAAAACCGAAGATCGAGTTGAGAATTGCAGGAGGAGCCTGCTTTCTCGATTTATTGTTCAGCTCGATTTATGGTATAACAGCATTGCGCTTTGGCCTTCCTGAGTTGCTGCTTTCCAGAGAAAGTTGAAGCTGTAATTTAAATAAGATCAATACCATTCACGCATACTAGGATTTTCTTAAAATTCACCAAACCGGATTGTATAAGTCAATCAAGTATTTTGTATATTACGTTTGATTTTTGATGTATGCTGCTGAACATGGTGTAAAATAAATTTGATGTTTTTCTGAGTGCAGAGTAGGTAGTAAGGAGTTATCTGTCATTTTCTATTTATTTATAGTGGCATAATGAAATTATTAATGATCAATATGTTCCTAATGTTAAACAATGTTGGATGGAGTTGGTTACGTACACGCTGTTTGTTATTGGTTTTTGTTGTGAGCTGTCTTAGGCGAGCGCTCCTTTTTGTGTAAAGTAGACTTTTTTCTTCAAACCGGTTCTGAACCGAACCATGCCTGAAAAAAACCGAACCGCAAACGGAACCGGCGTCCCTTACAAAATGCTGAGCCGAACCAAAATCTTCAAATCAAAACACTTCTGCTCGGTTCATTTCACTGACGAATTTGAAGATTTCGGGAATTTAAATCATGTTCCTAACATAAGTCTTTATCGATGATTTTAAATCATGTGACCAAGTGTACACCGACCTTTTAATATGCTTGCCGTCATTTGTTCTTTACAAGTGAAGTGGCTAATCGATTTGTGTTCATTTTCCATTGCTCTGTACTTATTACTATGTATCATGACACTTCACATCAATCTAACATTAGCTAGGAGTATTGCTTTCAAAGGGAAATTTGTATGGACTATTCTAATGTTCCGTAGGTATTCAATTTCTAATCTGTTAACATGACTCATATTTACTTAAGAAATCATAGAAAATACATTTAAGGTGAGATTTGATATTCTAGCAAGTTGTTCGGTTTGAAAATGTTTTCCATGACAAGATGGTCGATGTTTTTATAAAAAGCTAAACTAATTGGAGTTTATTCAAACCAAAAACTGGAGTTTAATACCACTTAAAACTTTATATTTAAACCGAACCGACCCAACTTTCTTTTACTTCAAATAGTATAATATGTTTTTTTTTAACTTTTTTGTTTATAAAAAACATTAATTTATTAGTTTTTTAGTGACCCTTAAACTAAATTTTTACAGCTTACTGTTATTACTTATACGGTAACTTATACTGTAGGGACTATTAATTTAATGTGTCTTCTCTTATTTGTGATTAGGGTTTGCTTGCCTTGTCTTCTCTTGTAGTAGGCATTTTAACATAAAGACTTATTGTATCGAATTTTAACAGGTAGGTATTTTGAGTGTGTCAAAAGTCCAAATAAATTAGGGCAGATTTGACAATATTTCTAAACGCGCTTAAATAGTTAAGATTCGATCGGTTCTTGAACAGAAAGAAGTTCTCAACATCATTTCGGACTTACCGCAACCTCAAAAGACCGAAGAAAATTCAGAAAGTGTAAAATTAAATTCTTACCAAGAACTGAACTAAGTTTTAAAACGTTTTGCGGACTGCCCTGCCTTGGCAAAAAAGATCCATTATTGGGACTTTATTTTTAAAAAACGTTTTAATTCTTGAAACTAGGCGAAATTAATGCCGGACCTTGAACTTTCCAAATAGAACAGGAAACAGGCCTTCAATAAATATAAATTACATAGAGTGAACCTCTGAGCTGAACCGAAACCGTGGTCCAGCTGGCTTCAAAAACCATGTAATAACCTGCTGTTCAGAAACTCTGTGAACCACTAAGCCGAGAGAGTTTTTGAACCCGATCAGTTTGCCTCCCTGTTTTCGTAAACAATTTTTTTTTCAGTTTTTGGGACGTCTTGGTCATTGCACACAGGGATATTGATCCCTGGTCACAGATCAACATACTGGAGATATTCTTCACTGGCCCAATGCACTAATAAAGTTGCGAATTCGTCAACCCTAAGTTGATTTTAAGTCAAAACGAGAGCGTAAGTTAAAGTCGGCCCTGCCCGACTTCGAAATACCCGTTACTCAGCTCAGCTCGGATAAGTATGCAACATTTTTTTAACTCGGCCATTTATTATCCGATCCTTTTGAAAATTTGTGAGATTGTAGATATTGGACACATAGACTACACTGCAAAATCTGAGTGGGAGTTATTCAATATTTTTTATTACTGGGGCGGGAGGGGGCGTGGCCAAAATTTGAAACAAACTTGATCTGCCTACAGACAATACTAGCTTACGTATAAAATTTGGTTGTTCTAGCTCTTCTAGTCTCTGAGATCTAGGTGTTCATACAGACGGACGGACAGACGGACATGGCTATATCGACTCGGCTGTTGATGCTAATGAAGAATATATATACTTTATGATATCGGAGATGCTTCCTTCTGCCTGTTACATACATTTGCACGACTTTAGTATACCCTTTTTACTTTACGAGTAACGGGTATAAAAAAGATTTGTTTCACACTTCACGTGCCTGTAAATCAAATTCAAGGCACTGGGTACTAAGCATACGAAGTCGACATCTCAACGCAAACGACTATCGACTACACTCCTGACATTTCGACAAATTACAGCAAAGAATTTAGTCAGGCGACAAGTTACAGTACATATTTCAGCTTAGCACTCAGTAAGCAAGAAGTTGGTGGATAGAATTCAGCCACCGAGGTAGCGGTGTTATGTCCCAATTCCAGGACAAATTTTATTTGTATACCCTTGCAGAGGGTATATTGAAATTGTGCTGATGTTTGTAACGCATAGAAGGCAGCATTTCCGACCACATAAAGTATATATATTCTTGATCAGCATGACGAGCTGAGTCGATATAGCCATGTCCGTCTGTCCGTCTGTTTCAATGCTATCTCCTCCGTCAGTTTTAAAGCTATCACCACCAAACTTTGCACGAAGTCTGGTCCAAATACGCTGCACATTTGTCGGATCCAGCCGGATCGGATGACTATAACATATAGCTGCCATAGGAACGATCGGTCGAAAAACTAATTCTAGTAAGAACAACTTTTTTGTTTTTAATGCAAACGTCTCCAAACTCCGTATTTACTAATTTTTAATGCTTCTGCGTAATTCTGCCAAATTTTGTCGAAATCGGACATCTATATGGTATAGCCGAAGTTAACTTTCCTCTATTTTTGTAATGCTTTTTCATTTCTCATTCTTCTCATTTTTCTCATTCTTTTTTGTTCGTGTTTTAGTAACAAAGGTTATTTTTTAAGTACAAGTGGTGTTTTCCGTGATTGACGTGCTTCGGGCTCTACTAGAACTGTACTGAGAAAAAACTTCCGTTTACATAATCCGTTACGAGATCTCATTGAAAGGTCTTCTCTATCGTTAAGTTAATCCTTGTTGCTAGAAAGATTCTGTTGAACTGAAACCTTAAAATATTTTTATATAAAACATTACGCAAGGCTTAATTAATGTATTCTCCATTGAATTCGGGATGTCATGATTCGATATCTGTTACCAGTTTTGTTAGATAATCGTCCACTTTGAAGATATCGCCAAAGTCTACATATAGATGTCCATCCGTCCGTGCGTATATACAAACAGATCTCAGAGCAAGTGCAGCATTTCTTTTAGCGTCACACACTTTAACGTTGGGCGTCACAGTCCGCAACAGTACTTCACACAGTATCCTTGGCGCCACTCCTCAAAGTTACTTTGGCAGGTACGGAGTGTATTCCAGTCGGCTTAACTGGCTTTTTACTCGATTCTTTGTTGAGAAAACGAAACAGTATCCAGATCCGTTTATTAAATAGCGGTCTCCGATGATGGATTAGTAATGTTTGAGCTTCTAATGACAAGCTTCACCTTTAAAACGTCAACTGATCAAGACATTGACTTGACGTCGGATAGGATTGAGGAGGGACTTTCCTCGCGATTTCTAAACTAGAAAAATGCTGTCATTTCAAGCCTATGACGAACTTGGTTGTTGCGTCCAATTCCAATTCCCAATATTGCGCGTTGCACTGTGTTCAATAATATCGACGGGAACTACATAAATCACATGAACTTAGCTTTCTCAAAACTCCGTTTGCAATGTATTCTAAGCGAAGAATGGTTGCATTGGCGCTGAAAGTTGTCTTGTTAAATGACTTCGAAATCACAGACGGAGGTACATTTTTTGTGCAGATGGATGAAGGGTAACGTAAAACTAACAAAACAGTTCACCCTCAAAAGAGTACTTACAAAAATACATACACGCAGGCATTGTATGTATGTACTAGACCTTCAGAAA
Source organism: Lordiphosa fenestrarum (assembly GCA_035044985.1). NCBI lineage: Eukaryota > Metazoa > Arthropoda > Insecta > Diptera > Drosophilidae > Lordiphosa > Lordiphosa fenestrarum. The sequence continues at coordinate 150,468 of JAWNNO010006293.1, read as the reverse complement.
TACATAAATATTATTAGCAAAGAGAGAAGCTACAAGCTAAGAGAGCATCGCGAGAGAGGGATGGTACGCAAGATGGAGGGAGATAGCGCATCGGAGGGGGTAATGGTACACCGATAGGGGTGAGTAAGTGATACACACCGACGCTGCTGCGCTGCTGGACCAAAATTCTATCAGCATCCCCAAAAGCAATATGTATTCGGGCGGCGAAGCCTCGGCGACAAGTTACAGCATTGGGGCTTTTGGCTGCTGGTGCTAAAGCTCTGATTGTGTGCTGCGTGAAACGCTGTCCTGTGCTTTGGTTTGTGTGGAACTCCCCCATTTCAGGCCTACACATATGCAGCATCTATAATACATAAGCGCACATAACCTTAGGGCAGTAAGTAATCGAATGTGAAGAGGGAGTGTTACAAATATTGAATCAAGGTGTACATATAAGTACGCTTACATTTATATGTATGTTAGTATTTAAAAATATATATGTTTGTAAAACTATTCTTTTAAATATGTGAGACTAAAATACGTACGTACGCCCGTATGCAAATGCTCATGGCAAAAATGTCCCACATCTATACATACTCTTGGGCTTTTGGGTTTGTCCAGGCTACGTTGCAACGGCTTTGGCTGAAACAAGAGCAACATTTTATTTCCTCGGGAGATATAGCCAAACAGAAGATTGTATCCTACACATCCCAAACTGAATGTACGCATGTACACGCGTCCAGCGAGTTGCCACATACACAGGCATACTTATGCGTACATAGATCGAAACATACATACGTCCATATAAACGGGCATATGTATACAAGAAGCATATGTATACGAGCTGCATGTTTGAAAAGCTCCGCGCTATCTTGGGTGAAATGGAGGTAGCGGACGCAAACGGAATATGACCAACAGAAGCTGCATGCATACACCCTCGGGTAGTACATAGCCAAAGGCTGGGTCTTGGTAGCAGTCGCATAGCGCCAAGCTGGGCAAATCCTTTGGCCGAAAACCACAAAGGAGATACGGAAGTTGTTTCAGACGTTGAGGACGACGTTGCCATCGAATCGCGCGTAGGATACATCAACAAACAGTTGTCCAGTGGTCCATTGGTGCCGCCAAGTAAAAGTGTAGGAAATCGGATCGGAAATTTACTGAGCGGAAACCAAGTCCAAGTTCACAGTCACCTCTTAATAACTAAACCGAAGGCATACGTTGATTTCAAGCTAAAGTTCTCGCCGTACGAAATTTAAAAAAAGGTCCGACGGCGTCCGTGAATCCACATCATCTTTGCTGTTGTCGTCCGATTTACATAATTTGACATTTTCAAGCAAATTTGAGGAAAAGTCATCATTCTGGATTTCACAAGCAACTTCCGACGGAAGGTACGTCACCAAAGTGCCAATGGGAAATAAAATTATTTTAGCAAAATTTGTTTCCATAGGAGTTGGACATGTCATTTTTGGCTACCTTGGATGCCAATGCCTGGCAGGTAATTCGATTTCTTTATTATGTAACTGATTTCATTACCGTCTTATTCGTATTTCCGTGACTAAGAATGAGATAGTACAGGTTTAAGTAGGGTCGGCTGTATAAATTAAAGAAGACTTGAAAATGCGGTTGAATACAACTCCCCCTTTTATACCCTTGCAAAGGGTAATATAATTTTGCCGAGAAGTTTGCAACGCATAGAAATATTCATTTTCGATCCCGTAAACTATATGTATTTTTGATCAGGGTGACGAGCTGAGTCGATTGAGCTTTGTCCGCCCGTCTGTCTGCCTGTTTCTACGCGAACTAGTCTCTCAGTTTTGAAGCTATCGAGCTGAAATTTTGCACAGAGTCTTTCTTCTTTTTGCTGCATAATATGTCGGAACCGACCGGATCGGACTGCTATATCTCATAGCTCCCATATGAACAATCGCTCGGAAAGCTATAATTTTAGTGAGAAAAACTTTTTCTTTTCCATGGAAACGTCTCCAAGTTATATGAAAATCGGATAACTATATGGTAGCATCTTGCAATTATAATATTTGATTCATATGCTTTCACATAATTCTACAAATTTTTGTCCTAGTCGGATGACTATATCATATAGCTCTCATACGAACGACCGGTCTTGATGGGTCGTTGTGTTAAAATTACTTTTGAAACTATTTAAGCGAGCACTTGCAAGGTTAGAAAAACTTCGGCACAGACGAAGTTAGGCTTAGCTTTCTCGTTATACTCTTAAACGTAGAGTAGACTGAGTAAATTTAGTTTAGTAAAATGTGCGCTACCGGCAAAAGGAAACATTTCAGATCGCATTAAATAAACGTATTTCTGATCAGCATCAGTAGCTGAGTTGATCTTGCCCCTTTCGTCCGCCTGTGTGCCACAGTCACTTTGTCCCTCTTCCCGATCTTAAACACCTTTAGAGCAGAGCAACAACATTTTCTATGTTCCAACGAACCATTCCGGATTCTTGATCACTGTACTGAAAGCCATACAAGAAGCCTCCAGCTACCTTAGCACACGCAGAATCCCAAAATGTAGCATATACATTTACCGATTTCGTCATGCCGTTTTCATGGCTCTTGGCTAGTACTACTGTGGAAAAAAAGTAAGGTGAATTTGTTTGTAGAATGAAAAATCTTTATTTATTCTTCTAAATCAATTTCATCCCCTTTAAAGTAATCCCCTCCCGATAAAATACACTTATGCCAACGTTTTTTCCAATCCTCGAAACATGCCAGATAGTCCCTTTCCGGTATAGCCATCAGCGCTTTCTTTGATTCAGCTTTTATCTCCTCAATCGACTCGAAACGCGTTCCCCGAAGTGGTCTCTTGAGTTTTGGGAATAGCCAGAAGTCACACGGAGCCAAATCAGGCGAACACGGTGGTTGCGGAACGATATGCGTCGAATTTTTGATGACTTTTTTGCAAAAAATTGAGAACTTTCGGTACCAAACGAGATTTGACTTTTCGTAGGCCCAAATGGTCTTTCAAAATGGTTTTCACAGATCCTTCTGATATTCCGATCATATCAGTAAGGTCTCTAATAGTCAACCGACGATTTTTGCGCACTAATTCCTCCACTTCATTGACGTGTTGGTCATCTGTTGACGTCGATGGTCGTCCGGAGCGCTCCAAGTCATCCACACGTTCTCGACCCTCTTTGATGTCTTTGTACCACTTATAAAATTTTTTTTATGACATGGTAGAATCACCAAAGGCCTTCCGCAACATCCTCAACGTTTCCGCAGCCGAAATTTCATTCCGCAAACAAAATTTGATGGCACTTCTCTGCTCAGACATTGTAAAAATCGAAAAATTGCACTCTTGGTCGTTTGGAAAACACAAGCGTAAATATATTACTGATAATGACATTCACATGAAATTTGGCACAGATGTCATCAACAGTCCTGCCAACTCAAGAAAAAAAAAACCTGCCCGAATTGTTAGGCCCGCGAAGTTTAAATTGACCCTTACACCTAACTTTTTGCTCACAGTAGTACACCAATAATGTTAAGATGAACACGGAATCCTTAACTAAGATCGTTCAGTATCTCCGTATCCATCTCGTCTGGGTGACTAGTCACCGCTACATTCAGGGAAACGAGTCAGCAGACAAACTGGATAGACAGGGCACTACAATGCAATTTCGTCATCATTATTTATCAATCGACCAAGTTTGGAAACTCCTACACTCAGAAAAAAACTACGTTCCAAATCCCAGTCCAAGCGGACCCCTTTTTGAACCATTTCGTTCGTGAACTTTCGTTCACAAGACAAGCCCGACGCTCACGGAGAAACACCGCCGTGATTGTTGCTCGCTGAGTGCTGAGCCATATGGCTGCATTCTTCACTGTGATTTTTCGCAAAAACTCCACGTGAGTTCGACGGTGGAGTCGGTTAAGATGCCGCCTTTCGTGTAAAGCATGCGGTCCCTGGTTCAATTCCCCGCCGAGGGACGTTAAGTTTTTTCTTTTTTCTTTTATATAGCGAGCACAAAATGGTCTTAGAACATGCCCATGCCGTTCGAAAAAATGTTCATAATATGAGAATCACTGTTCGCGATTTACGAAAAAACGGGATTACTCTACTTTTGACAACGAATGGTCTTGATTTCGGTAGATTTTGAACGGATTTTTTTCTGAGTGTAAACAATTTGTTGCTCGGGCTGACTTGAGTTTAAGAAAGTGTTTTGTAACGAACTCTAATTCGGCCTAACTCAGGTCAGTTTGACTAACTGGACATAGAGAATCAGACTTATTTCAAATAATTGCGCAATGCAGCACAGGAATCAATTTTGAATTTTGATCAACTTTATCTTCTTCTTCTTCTACATCGACTTAAATGTTAAACAGTCGAATTTCTATAAAGCGAATCTCAAGGGGACAAAAATAAACTTCCTTATTGACAACAAATAAGAAAGTCGGTCAAGCCCGACTACAAACCACTCTGTACTTTTTAAAGTTTTCATTTACCACAGAAAGTTTTAAAGAGTGTTAAGTGATGCCCAACTCTGTTGCAGCCAGAACTGCCCATCATAAATGACTATCACACATCCGACCTTCACCATTCTTTCGGCGGATCGATAAATAACACTGATTACTAAGTATGTCCAGAAGGCACGAACATTCAATACATAAAATTGTGGGACATATGACGTTTTTCTTAAATTGCGGTGGCGGGAGGGGGCGTGTCCAAAATTGAAAATAAACTTGAATGGCCTGCAAGTATAACAAGTTTTTGTCCCGTAAACGTCAAACCTCTATCTCTTACCATCTCTGAGATCTGTGCATTCATGTGGACATCAAGAATATATAGACTTTATGAGGTCGGAGTTGCTTCCTTTTGGCTGTTACATACTTATGCGCCATCTTATTATATTCTGTGTACCTTTCGGTACAGAGTATACAAATTCGTAATATAGAATTGTTTTATTTTTGAACGGGGCTGCAGGGTTCTGGAAATTAATTTCCAAAAAAGAAAACTTCTTGTACAGAAGTTTGTAATAGAGAAGTTCGACTGTATATAAAGTCACTGCCAATAATTTGCCATACATCATAAGTCCACAATTCTGGTCTTGGGAAAAACTTCTGTTCTTAGAGCATTCAAAGCAGTTCATGTGTCGCGATTTGGATACTACTACTACTAAAATCCTTAACCAGAAGCCTGCATCTAGTCCCCCCATATTAAGTAGCCAGAGATAAAGATAGCAATACTTTCATTAGGCAAGTAGCGACATAAATAAGTATTGAAGCACTAGCGGGGAGGCCTTAAGAAACTATACTCCGTCAACATCTACACAGTTGGAGGAGGAAACGAGATAATCTACCGACTCTATAGACTTTAAACTACCGCCTAGCTCCTATCGAATATGAGTATTTCTGGGTGCCTTTTGCAATATGTAAACTAAAAATATGCAAATTAATTCACACCTGTGAAAACTCGAGGATAGTTGACCCACTCTTAATTTGAAATTAACTTTGGCCATCTCACAGATATTTTTGGTATCAAGCAGAATAATTATTGTACAAGCTTTTGGTCAGTTGATGAAGAAGAAAGCGTCTAGCAACTTCCTTGCTCCACGCTCAGTAGGAGCAAGTATAGATCAGCCTTTCCCAATTGACATTTCAGAAGTCTGCAATAAATGTGCTTTGCTACATGAGTTTGAACTACTTTCTGTGGTTAAACAAATATGGCCCCGTCTTTACTATCTAAAAGTATAATTGAGGGGTCATATGGTATCACAACTGGCCTTTTTTTTACTTTAGTGAAGAAGCTTCACTTAACCTAACACTTATTTAACAAGAACATCACAAACTATTTCTTCCTAAAAATGATATTTTGCCTCGATATTTCACGTACATAAGTACATGTGTCAGGATAATCAGGCTATAAGTGTTGTTTTCAGAATAGACAGATAAAATTGGTGTTCGTACAGTTTTTAGCGGTATTCCATTCACATCCCGCTAACTTAAAGAAATATTTTAAAATGCAGTCCAAGTAAGCTCATAAATAAAATAATGAAATGCGACGCATTTAATATACCTTAAACTATTTTTATCCGGTTTTTCCTGTAATTTTGAAGTTAAATCTGTGTCTATGTGAGTGGATCCTCGCACTCCAGTCATGATAAGTCACTGTTAACAATTCAAACAATAATTGTGAGTAAGATTGTGCTAATATACTTATATCACATTTGTGTCACAAACATATGTGTGGAACGGCGGCGAGTGCTGAGCAAGAGGTCGTGGGTTCGATATCGGTCTTCGGTACATCTAATGAACAAGTTTTTTCTTTAAAAACTAACACACCCTGTCACCTTCACTAGCTATTGTCGCCATCTTTGAAGTTTCTAGCCATGAAAATGCTTCTTAAACATTGCCGTTCGGACTCGGCTTTAAGCTGTCGGTCCCCTTCTCTTGTGCGCAAACTAGAAGCACTCAAGCCAAGATTGTGAGGAGCTTGGCTTGGGCCTTGGGCTATGTATTGCCAAGTATTTATTTTCTCTTTAATGAATTTCAGGCCTGGTCTCACTGACACAAGCCACGACTTACAAATATAAGCCAAGGCCCACTTATTAATATAATTTTATGGCCTCAGCTTTTGTATACATGAAAGCACGTCTAAGCACATATTGATGACTACTCCTTATAGATTTCATTATATGGCGCAAGCAAGTGTCGGAAGTGAAATCGATTGTACCTAATGCTCCTTAGGCGAATTTGAATCAAAAACCAATTTGCACAACCACTCTTCAATATCATAAAATGCGGGCTTCCATTTACCAAATCTATGTTTGCATGACATTAAAATGAAAAGTTCAAAACATTCGACTCAAGGGATGAATTTGTTCATTTTCCTAACTAGTAAACCGTAATAATATAATTACGGTAAGTAGAAATTTATAATGTAGACAGCAGACAATTGCATTTTTAATGCTTAATTTCACCAGGAACATTGGAGTGCTTCGTAATACCTGAAACTTTCAAACTTACGTAGGGTTAGTCCAAACTCAAATCTATAGTCTTATTAAATGAGTTCAGGCTCAGGGGATTCGCATTCATGTGTATAACCGGACAGCGGTCGCTTATTCTAGCTTTCTGTTTATATTTACACTTCGACTTAGCCTCTGTCACCGGCATTCGTGCCAGTTGTTGTCATTCCTAGTGGTGGCGGCGGCGCTTTGTTTGCGCAGACCTGTCTGACAAATGAACCGAATAATACATCAAACGTTCCTTATTGGGGGTGACAAATCCTCGGCAGTTGGCGATACTGATTACTTTACGAGACCGGTGCTCCTTGATGCAGATAGAAGAGCGGCAAGAGCATAGTGGTGTTTAAGTAAGTTATGTCTTAATCAGAGCGAAAAGTAATCAAGGGCTCTGAACCAACCACAGCCCTGTCAAAAGAACCTTACATCACTGGATGAATAGTCAATTTTTGATTTTATGCCTACAAAACTACAAAACGGTCGTACAGGTTAACTAAACGAATAGATGGTCCGTTTTATTTGTTTAATCTTTAAGTTTTTGTAGCTATTTGTCTACCGTCTAAAGAGAGATATTGGGCTTAGATTAATCGTCAAATTAATATGCATTATAAGTGCATTTTATCTGGGTCTTAACGTTAGGAAAGTGGGGAAATTCGCCAAGGGTAGCTTTCTATCGTATACTTGACTATGTTTGATTATACATACATGCATACGTACAAATGTCGGCGAATTTAATCTGTATTTGGTGTGTGTGTTTGTGTTTCTGGCTCTTTCAGCTTAATCCAAATAATTATTTTAGTATTCATGAAAACGTGACAATTTCGTAGACATACCCCGTGGTCACAAATACACGTGTTTTATTACCCTACAACGTACGTTTTATAAAATGTATATAGGTTATAATTTTAATGCATACAACTTTTGCCACAGAGCTGAGAGTTTTCCAGTTGAATAGATAGCTATATACATATTTTGCAAATATGTCCCAAAATTATTCGCAAACAGCAATTGAACGAAACATTTGCTACAGACAACAGCCTACAAATAAAATTTACTTAAGCAAATGTTCGATGCATCGGTCTACTGAGATTTTTAACATAAAATAGTACACTCCGCAGCAAATCGCCTTTATCTTGCAGTTTTACATTAAAATCATGTTCTCAATAGTGCGAGCAGATTTCATATGTGATGAGGCTCAGTTCGTTTTTGAATGGAGCCGTGTATAAACAAAATAGTCCATTCTACACCAACGAAAGGCCTCAACTAATTTAAAATGTTAGTATTATAAGAACTCCTGTTCGCGATTCACAACAATAGCTTTACTTTTTATACCCGTTACTCGTAGAGTAAAAAGGGTATACTACAGTCGTGCAAATGTATGTAACAGGCAGAAGAAAGCATCCCCGATATCATAAAGTATATATATTCTTCATCAGCATCAACAGCCGAGTTGATATAGCCATGTCCGTCCGTCCGTCCGTCTGTATGAACACCTAGATCTCAGAGACTAGAAGAGCTAGAACAACCAAATTTTATACGTAAGCTAGTATTGTCTGTAGGCAGATCAAGTTTGTTTCAAATTTTGGCCACGCCCCCTCCCGCCCCCGCAATAAAAAATATCAGATTCAGATTATGCAGTGTAGTCTATGTGGCGAATATCTACAATCTCACAAATTTTCAAAAGGATCGGATAATAAATGGCCGAGTTAAAAAAATGTTGCATACTTATCCAAGCTGAGCTGAGTAACGGGTATTTCGAAGTCGGACAGGGCCGACTTTAACTTACGCTCTCGTTTTGTCTTGATTTCGGTAAATTTTGAACGGACTTTCATCTGAGTGTACTTTTGTGTGCAGTGGATTCCTGTTAAATTGGAACTCTGCCACCATTTTATTTCTTGGTTGGAGGATCAAGGGGACTTCCTTCTTCAGCTTTTCAGTGTACTTTTGTGTTCATGCAGATGGTATTTTGGAATGGTTTTAGCATCATAGATACTTCTAGGGTCTGGTACCATTGGTAAAGATTCAACATTATATTATAGCAATGAACTTAAATAATATATTGTTTTTGATTGTATGAACTGAAATTTGTTTTGTGCTTTCTAACATATCCTGTTGTTGTTGTTGTTGAAAGCAGTCGGCCGAAATATTTTCTTACCTTAAAAAATCACAATGAAGTTTATAACGATGTTAACCTGAACAAAGTGTCCTTTGGTATTGTAGAGTAATAACTTTTCTCGTTCCTTAAAGAAGATGACAGGGTAAACAAACATTTGGGAGCTTTCTATAAACATATTCGCACCGGATAGCTCATATGCAGGGTGGGTTGTGACGCGATGGGCTACTTCTTTCATCTTTGTAGTCTCCGCTTATGGTTATCTAATTGCTTAAGGTTTTCAGACTTTCAACATGTACACTATTACACTAACCTATCCTATATTAAATTTCCCGGAATACCTGTTATTGTATTTATGTTACCATGGGTACTACACAGCGGCTTCAACGAATCCACCCACAGCCGTTAGGCGTTTCTAGGACCAACCGAACTTGCTCATGTGTATCAAACTGGTTTACAGTAAGAATCAGCCAGTTTGTACATAAAGTGAAATTGTATTGGCCTCATTATTGCAGGGCTAAGGTTCAGCCAAATCTCCTTGCACCAATCGGACGTCACTTTCAGTCCCCTCTGGACTATGTCCCATAAGGATTCTTTGTAGCTTCCTCTTACTAGGATGTAATATGCGTATCCCTGGCATGATATGCCCTGGGACGCGAGTCTTTCTAAGACTTCACTGTAATTGTTCTTTCTTTCCAAAAATTCGCAAATTATTTTTCATCGATGGACCGCAAATTATAATGAATTATTGTACAAAAGTTAATTGGCGGTCATCCATCGTTTCTTTTAAATGAATTTGGAAATTAATAAGAAGTTAAAAATAAAATTCTATCTATGAGTTTTTGCAAGGGGGATATAGGGGCTTTTCTAAACAGGGGTTTACGAGGTTTGCGGGTTCACCTTTATTAATATAAGCTTTGTTGTACCTTGACTATCCAACTGGATCGAATAATCTGTGTAAAGTTCTTACGTGAGATTCACACTAAGCGCCCAGTTGGAAGATATTTTATTTTGGTTCGGAAAACTCGATTCCTCCTTGTTTAGGTATCAAGTATTGTGCTTGGGTCTTGGTGCCCACCACTCGAAGCAACCACGCCAATGAAAACGATAGAAGCCAAAGAAATCGAATTGAAACCTAGGATCGCTTTTTGATGTCACTTCAAAAGGCACGAAGTCCAATGTTAATATATTACAAAAGCGAATAAACAGACCTGGAAGAGCGCTGACTAATATTCATGGTGCAGGCCAAAAACCAGAATGTGTATAATCTAGCGGAAGTAATGGCATTACCATCGCAGATATAATTACCCACAGTGACGCTCTATTATATTTAAATGCCAATTATATACATAAAAGGATTTGCGAGATAATTATGAAATAGCATACTCTGCGGTCATGACATCCTTATCCGCGTTATCCTATGTTCTGGGTAGGCTAATAATTCGATATGTTAATACTGAGCGTTCTAGTGGGTAGACTCGGCATCATGTTGCACGTTGCCCGGTGCAGGAAAGGTAACCCCCCCAAGTACAAACGGGTGGCACGCGACCTTATTTATGCCATTTAAGACATGGTGAATACTTATACGGCCCAACAACAACACTGCGTGGCCTCCGCATGCACAATGTGAGTTTACTCACAACATTTCACCCCCTCTCGCAGAACTTGACTGGTGTAGGATTTTCGATTCTGCCGCCTGGCTCAGCGTCGCTCTAAGTGAGAAATTGTGAAGAGCAAAATTGGGCTGAAGAGATTAGTGGGCACTTCATGCTAAAAAGTGAAAAGCCAAGTAGTGCGAGTGGCAGCGAACGACGTTGCGGCGGCATGCATATGTTTTTTCTCGGGCCGTGCGAGTTCGTGGGGCGGTGTGCGTTTGTTGCTTTGTGAGCGTTGAAAGCACACACCTGAGTGGTTTGTAATGAAAGTCCACAACCCCCCCCCCCTTTATTGATTTCGAGGATACTGACGTACTACATATAGAACGGATACATTACGAAAGCCGGCCACGTGACCTGAATGCCACCATTTTAATTAAATTCATAAAAAAACAGACTCTCGTTGAACGAGAGTCTTTTGTCAGCAAACTGCAAATTAGATACCTCTCGTCGTTAGAGCTCTGATGTCCCTAATTTGGTTCGTAGTTAATTGGGGCAGCTAGTATGCCCCCAAACAAACACACAGATGTGTGGCAGGATCAGAATAATACCTTTTACCTGCCCATAGGTAGTATTCATATTCATACGCTTAAGCTGGGATGCGTTTTATAAATACTCGCACAAACATATGTACATACATGACAGCGGCGACGCTGTGGTCGCGTTGTACTTATCAAGTGATTTATATTAATGGCGGCATATCATGTTTCACGCGTTCTCGGTGCTGGCTTTGACTGCAAAACAAATTTGTCAGTGGGGGTCGGCACGCGCTGCACTTTCGAATAAAGTTATCGCCAACGACAGGTCAGCGCGCACAATGGCAGAAACACAAGCGCGGGGACCGACTAGGCACCATTGAGAGCGAAACCTTTGATCATATATCCATATGCATGCTTGGATGTATGTTTGTACACATGTTTTTAGCGAGGAGGGTAAGCGAGCTTGGCATTCAAAATGTGAAAAAATGATTATAAATGGTGAAATGTCCTAAAAAGTCAGATTGATGTAAAACTCGGTATGTATTAAAACCAAGCTTGTTTATTTGATCCAATCTGCATTTGAGAATTCCAGGTAGTAAAAAAATACTCCATTTTTGAAAAGTCCTTCCACAAGGTCGAAAAATGAGGTGCGTGGTTGGGGTTTTAAGCCAACCGGTCCGATTTAAGTGAAGTTCGGACCAAATAAATGGGAAAGAAACTCTAAAGTTTTGGAACATCCACTTACGCGGTGAGAAAGTGGGCTCCCCATCATAGGCCGGAAAGCCGGTACTATTACTATTTTCTAGCCGATAACCGAGATTGAAATCCCGTATATAATATGATTTGGTTAAATAAATAGAAAAGCTGTTTTCCAATTTGGAAATACAGTAGAGACTCGCAAAAGTTAAGTAGTTTGTTTTTGGGATACTTAACTTTTACGAATTTTTAACTTTTTCAACACGTCTAAATAAAATTCAAAAATAGCGACATATGCACCTTAAAACTACAAAACGAATCCGTTTTAATAAGTTTATGTGTATATATTAAATTTTTATTTCTTTTTTTTCATTTTGTTAAAAAGTTCAATGATAAAAAAGAATAAAATTTGCTTAAGATCCGGTGAAGTAATCAGTAACCTTTTTTTGTTGAAGCCTCTTTTACAATTGGGATTCGAGCGTCAACATGGGGGTTCCCCTTTTTCGTAAACTGCCGCACTTGCTACCTTAGCCAAACATAAGCTGCACTACTCACATAAATATCGAAAAGAAAAATAACAAGATATCAGATAACTGCTTTCTAAAATAGAAATATTAGCTTGAAAAAAAAGACTCATAAAAGTTAAGAAAAAACATAACTTTTTAAAGACACATGTGGTGACGGAAACGTGCTTAACTTTTCCGTATTTTTAACTTTTGCCAGTCTCTACTGTATCACCAATAATGTCGGAAAATGGAGGTGGAGGTTTTGTTCAAGGCTAAATATTACATTCGAGCCGATTAACGTATATCGAAGTCCTGTTTGTTATCCTATTCTTACAAAAGCTTGGTGGAGCTAGGGTTACAACATCGTCAGCTAGAGCAAGCGTTCCGTGCGTGTGTTTTTTTATATACTGGGCATGCCCTAGGGTCACCACTTCTTCGCTTTACATATAAGTTGTGGAGTACGAACCGTAAGTACCTACAGCTGGTTGTCCCGAAAGTACCTCCAGTCAGTAGTTATTCATATTGTACTCTGTGTAGCTTCGCTGATCAATATTTAATTTTCGATACCCAAATTATATCCTTTATAATTATTTTGTCAATAGCATATCATGTTTGAATATATTTTTCTTGTCACTATTAACATAGCTGACTGAAAACGACAGTTTTAATTGGGCTAGAGACACAAATATGTATTGAGGAAATCTATTTTGCAATGAACACACATGCATAGTTATATATACTGCAAAGATTTGTTTTCGCTTAATTCGTTTTGTTTTGTGGTTTTTTCATGGCGAATAAAACAAACTGGCAAACTCAAGAAAAAGTATGCTAATTTGTATAGAACTCCGCTACTGTTGCTGAAGTCCAAAAAACACGAACGTGGCCAAACCATTAGCAAACATACTTAATTAATGGTTTGCATTAATGAATATTCTTTCATATCAACACCTGTTTATGGCATAAAGAATTTTGCGGTTTTCATTTTGTTGGTATTTGGAAGAAGTAGATGGGGTTGGCAATGCCCGTTCAGTAATATCAAAATAACCGTTGAAAATCTGTGCCAGATTTGTGAGTAAGTGTATAGCAAGCATTTCGAAATTAAATGATGCCTTAGTTATAGCTAACACCCAGTATTTATGCTAGCTACTTAAGTCAGAACGGGCTTTAGTTAACTTGGTGTGTGACACTCAGCCTTGGGCTCTCTTTTGTGTGCATACTAGTTTCTAGTGGTTTTCCGTACATCTTTGCATGCTCCCTCCACACGGCTGCTTTACACTCGACGAAACACTTACACATTTAGCTAAGGGCGAATATACAGCAAAATAAGTACGAAATGCGAATTTCTAATTATAGCTTTGGGCCAAATAGCTTACAATTCTCACACGCATGCGAGTAAACTCGCAGTGTATGTATGTTTGTATGTACGATACCCCCCAAATAAAACAGTTGTTAAGTAATTGTTACCGTTCCGCGCCATTTCAGCTTCTACGCACTTTTTAGTCCATCTTGATGCAGAAACGCTACCTCGGGCATTTCGTTTCCCTTCCGAGAGAGAGGTCAGATAAAGAATTTGGGGTTTCGCCATAAACAAGAAGGCGCAAAAAAAAAAATTTAACTTTTTTTCTGCACTGCCTTCTCTTTGCCTACAGGTTTCAGTCAGTTATATAACACCCTTTTTTTAAAGAAACTTTTCGAAAGTCTGTCTATTATTTTAATTTGCAACTTTAAAGTAAACAAAACAACATTATGGATAGAAGATTGCTCTGCTTCAAAAATTATGCATCCCTTTTATAACCCTTAGAATTCTGCCATTTATGATCCGAGCTGTGTGAAAATTTTAGATATTATAGATTTTGGGCAAGTACTTTTTAGTGCAAAACATAAGATACCAAGCTTGATTGTACACACAAATTATTGTCACACACAAAACAAATTTGTTTTCAACTTTTGGCAAGTTCGCTCTCGCCCTCGCTAAAACAAAATATTTTTTAGCTCCAATAATTTTCAAGATATAGAACTGATATTTTTCACAAAAGTGTGTATGTCCAATATCTATTAAATGTGAATCATTATCAGAAGAATCATTATCAAGGTACCGACACTTTCAGCCACGCAAAATGTTTGGAAATGATATGGCTTTTACATATGTTTATTTTGAAAAATTGTGGAAGCATAGGTTTTTTGCTAGACAAATTTAAAAAAAAAAATTTTTTTTCAAAGAAACCCGAAATAGTTTCAGTCCATATACTGTATGGGGTCGGAGATGCTTCCTTCCTTCTATTACACAGATTTATACGAACCTTATTTATGTCTACTTACCTTTGGTACACATGTTTTACACATATTTCCGCCCTAAAGTAGTGTGATGAAAGTACATTCAACCTTAAATATGGACTAATGCTATGGGCATAGTAGAAAATGTATCTGATGTCCAAAAAACTTGTATTCTTCATATGCTTTTAATACGATTGGCCGTAATTGGGGTACATTAGGGGGCTTGCGAGTTGAGTACATATACAGTAAATAATATATGACATGCCTCCAGTATTGTTTTGTCATAGAAAGCAGGTGCTAAATTGTGTCGAAATTTCATATTGTCATTCGCATGATGCCCTTCAATAAATTGTATAAGCACAGGAAGGAAGTCTTTGTAAGTCTTCGTACCAACGATAATCCTTGGAAAGAACGGGCATGCGGACTCCACGGTCACTTATGGCCAGCAACAATTAAACTGATTTAAGATACTCGGCTTTGTGATTTGAATGTTTTTTTTTATAGTTGTGTCACTCACATTAAGAATTTTGGCCAGCCCACGATTTGATTTTGCTGTGCGACTCACAAATTAGCCTTTAATTTGGTTCTTACTTCAGAACGCTGTAAGTTGTATTTTTTCGCCGAATTCAGGCGCGGTGGGAGGAGAAAATGTGGGGAGATTCACAGCAACTTGCTAGTACTGCTGCATTTAACGCATTCCTGTTTATGCACTCAAAGCATTTTGAAATCCCCTCAACCTGGTCCATTGTTTAATATCGAACGGCGGAAACCTGTTATTATTCGCTGTAAAACTCAACCATAAATTTCTAATGACGATATTGATCCGAGCATAAATCATTCTCGAAGTGAAGCCAGTCGATGGAACACATTTCCCTAAATTTGAATTTGATCGACTTTAAACGAAATCGGGCAACTGATGCCGTCGAAATTTGTATTCTGATTTAAAGGACGCCAATTATAATAATGACGCATGTGCATGCATATGCATTCATCAATATGCACAATTTGATTTATTTCACTAATTTTGGTAAGCCCACATAGAATACATAGGATGGAAGACATAGGATAGAAGAACTTAAACGCCAATAAAAACTGGGCTTATCCGTACTCATATGCAGTTTTCTTTCCACTTCTTTTCGGTTTACAAGGAATAGCTATAAAACGGTGGATGCCCAAATGCGAGCAGAGAATTAAAACACTAACAGTTATTAAGCGTTTTAATGATTTTATTGCCCAATTTATATTCCTTAACAACCTCTTGTGCACACTCAGTCGCACTTGGATTTCGATGTTTGCTCATCGTTTTCGGCATGTCAGCATCTGCTAACCGTCTAAAGAGTCATTCATCGGGAACTTGAAATGAGTCTGCATCCGCAACACACCGATTTTTTCTGCAGTTACGATTCGCTCGCTTTAATAGTGGCAATTTCGTTCAACTCCAACGCACTGATAATTTTCTCACATAGAATTTTTTTTATAAGTTAAAAAGGGCGCCTCACGCAATACAGTATTCATGTTTTATACCCTAATGAACAGACGTGGGCTATCGACGAAGTTGAAGTCGTGCGCGGCGTTTATTTTGCTCAAGCGACAGCACTCAGACAAATATATGTATGAGTGTATGTTTGTGCAGATGCAGATAATTATAACCCGATAATTATCATTTCCTATGGAAGATAAACTTCATTTACTTGTTCACTCAAAGGGGCTATTAACTAGAGGGTGGTGTTAATGCGCGTTACGTGTGCTTTAAATGACCATTTATTATTTGTGACTTTGCCGGCACACAGCATTATTCAGTTGTACCTCGAATTCGTACAAGGCAAATCACCAAGGGCGATGGTCCAATTAGTTATAGTGACATCCTCGCAGAAAAAACTAAGCCACTGCAAAAAAAGAGCAATCAACGCTATTCGGTATTCACAATGAGACCGAAATCATCAACGCCAATGAAGTCAGAAAAAGAATGGGACAATGGTGATGGAGAAGACGAAACGCGGCGGGAAAGCGGTCTGCGCGTTGTATTGAGTTATGTATGTAGTATTCAAGTCGCGACGGAATCATCTAAAGGGACATGCGGCATTAATATTTTGTTATTTGACGACCAGATTATCTTTCATTCAGGAACTCCAGCTTGACTCTAGTGCTTTGTGAACCAAATCTACCAAAACATAAATATAAGAGCATCTACCTTAGCTTGTTCAGAGTGTATAAGTAACAGGTTTATGTTCTGTATTCTTGCGATTTAATGCCCCTCAGTCGTATAGAAAAAGGGTAAAAAGTTAAGGATATATCTGGCCAGCATGCACTGACTGCTAACATTTTATAATTCTAGATTAAAGTCCATGTTTTTAAATCCTCGAAGTTTATTTAATTATTCCCAAAAGCAAGAAGCTAAAAAACGACTTCGTCATATTTTTCAAAATTCAAAATTATTCTAGAAGATAATGGCGTTTAAAGTTATAAGTCTAAGACTGGACTTACACGGTGAAGCAAACTTCATGAAGTTCTCTTAGTAGGCGGAATATTCACGGCAAAATGAATACGTTTTATAAAGGAAAGATTAAAAATCTCACATGATTCTCTCGCATACTAAGAGAACTCCATCAAGTTTGCTTCACTGTAAATATAGTCTAAATTGAACCTGACTAAAACCGAAATAAAAGGTTCGGATCAAGGTTGAATATTTCTTAATTTAAACTGTCTCCTACCGATCTTCATATATATTCTTGATAAGCGTTAATAGCAGTTATATTGACTCATAAAGCTCATATATAGTCTGTTCGTAGGAGATGGTAAAAAATAGAGATTTGTAAATGACATAACGCCGCGCCCCTTCCACTCTAGACGATTTGGAAAATCGTCCTATCTCAGACAGCTTTATAGATACAAGGATTCTACACTTTGAACATATTTGGTAGTCAGGTTTATTTATAGACACGCCAAAAGATTGGTTGAACGATAGTCAAGTTGTGAACAATAGAATGATCGGTGCAGCAGCGCAGTAGCATTTGTCATTGCTTATTCAAATTCATATTGAGCGTATTCTTTTGTTGGTACAGAGTTTTTGGTCGGACTTGACCGACCTTCTTACTTATTTCCAAATGTAATCACGGCTCAGCAACTCTTTCTTCAAATACTTAAATATGCGCTCACGGGTTTTCAATGCAATTTTCGGTCTTAAATTAGTAAACGACTGTAATTAAATTTTATTTTAGTCGGAATCACATTGTCCTCCATAATTTGGTATAAATTAACAAAGAGCCAGTAAATTTACATTCAAAGTTGGAATCTGTCATTTCTAAATTTGACCAGATTCCAAAGGATTTCTCTAAAATTATTTGGCAAATGTACATATATTTTGATATAAGATGATTCATAATTATAGTTTTTTGTACGATAAGAGTCTTCAGTTATGTTCAAGCCTTATTCAGCGGTATTTCATTCGGTCGCATACTGTTAACTTATATACATTATACATTAACCCCTACATTTTTTGTGTAAACCTTCGATATTTGGTCTATGTAAAAAATAAATTTTTCATGAAATGTCAATATATTACATATTTTTCCGAGGATAGATCAAAATCTTTTGTCAAATCGTTAAGGCCGGACTGTGTGAAGATGATTGAGGTACTATTTACTTCCGCACCATTACGCATTACGCAATTTTCAATTTAAACTTCGCAGGCCTAACAATTCGGGCTAGTTCTTTTTTTCTTGAGTTGTCAGGACTGTTGATGACATCTGGGCCAAATTTCATGTGAATGTCATTATCAGTAATATATTTACGCTTGTGTTTTCCAAACGACCATTTTGAAAGACCATTTGGGCCTACGAAAACTCAAATCTCGTTTGGTACCGAAAGTTCTCAATTTCTTGCAAAAAAGTCATCGCGCTGATGTGTGTGAAACAATGCTTTCTGACTATCAGAACAAGCTCAAATGCATGATTACGGGAGATGAGACTTGGATTTATGCTTACGACCCTAAAACAACCGACCAATCAAGCGAATATCGTGCTAAAGGCGAGGCCAGACCGAAAAGAGCAAGTCAAAGTCGTTCAAAAATCAAGGTCATGATGACAGTTTTTTTCGATTTTCGTGGTGTGGTGCACTATTCCTTCCTTTTATCCGGCCAAACTGTTTATAAGGAATATTAGTTGAGCGTTATGCTTCGTTTGCGTGAAGCAATTCATCTAAAAAGACCAGAATTATGGGCCAACAACTCTTGGTTTTTGCATCACGATAATGCACCGTCTCACACTGCACTCGTTCTTCGTGACCATTTCGCCAAAAATTCGACGCATATCGTTCCGAAACCACCGTATTCACCTGATTTGGCTCCGTGTGACTTCTGGCTATTCCCAAAACTCAAGAGACCACTTCGGGGAACGCGTTTCGAGTCGATTGAGGAGATAAAAGCTGAATCAAAGAAAGCGCTGATGGCTATACCGGAAAGGGACTATTTGGCATGTTTCGAGGATTGCCATAAGTGTATTTTATCGGGAGGGGATTACTTTGAAGGGGATGAAAATGATTTAGAAGAATAAATAAAGATTTTTCATTCTACGTACTTTTTGCCCACAGTAGTATGTGGTAACTGGCTCTGTGCCAAAACTCACATTGGGATATCCGATATTTCGAAAACTTTTACGTGATCTTAATATTGTTAAGCAGAAATGGCAATCTGTATCTTGGGATCTATACTGCGGAACATCAAAAGCCATTTAGCGCGTTGGAAAGCAAAATATTAAATTCTAAATGCTGTCTTGAATGTTAAATGAAGTTTGTATACCCTTGCAGCACGTTTTCTAACTAATTTGAAGGACATATCCACTGAAAACACACAAGTTTTT
Source organism: Lordiphosa fenestrarum (assembly GCA_035044985.1). Lineage (NCBI taxonomy): Eukaryota > Metazoa > Arthropoda > Insecta > Diptera > Drosophilidae > Lordiphosa > Lordiphosa fenestrarum. The sequence continues at coordinate 130,922 of JAWNNO010006293.1, read as the reverse complement.
CCCAATAAGACTATTTTTCTGACTCTACTTTTGTAGCTATACTATATAGATGTCCGATTTCGACCAGACATTGGCAGAATTATGGAGAAGTATTAAAAACTAGTAAATACGGAGTTTGGAGACGATTGCATAAAAAACAAAAAAGTTTTTCTCACTAGAACTATTTTTCGACCGATCGTTCCTATGGCAGCTATATGTTATAGTCATCCGATCCGACCGGTTCCGACAAATGTGCAGCGTATTTGTACCAGAAGACTTCGTGGATTATAACTTAGCCCAGAAGTTTGGCACGCATTAAACGAATCATCTCCAACCACATAAAGTATATATGTTTTTGATTAGCTTGAGCTGAATCCGTTGTGCTTTGTCCGTCCGTCAGTCTGTTTCTACACAAACTAGTCGCTCAGTTTTGAAGCTATCGAGCTTAACAGAAATCGCACTTAAAGTCTAGAATTTTTTAAAAGTGATAAACAGTTAACCAACTGGTATCAATATAATGAATGAATGATAAGTAGGGCATTTCGTTCTTTGTCAAGTACATTTAATTACATACTTTAAAATCCACATGACAAAAAAAAACGAGAGCGTAAGTTAAAGTCGGCCCTGCCCGACTTCGAAATACCCGTTACTCAAGGAAATTAGTATTTAATAACCTCATGCGGCTCAGATAAGTATGCAACGTTTTTTTAACTCTGCCATTTATTATCCGATCTTTATGAAAAATTGTGAGATTGTACATATTGGCCACATGCAAAATCTGAGCTCGATAGCTTACAAATTGTAGGAGATATTCATTTTTTATTGCGGGGGCGGGAGGGGGCGTGGCCAAAGTTTTAAACAAACTTGATCTGCCTGCAGACAATACTAGCTTACATCTAAAATTGGGTTGCTCTAGCTCTTCTAGTCTATGAGATCTAGGTGTTCATACAGACGGACGGACGGACGGACAGACGGACATGGCTATATCGACTCGGCTGTTGATGCTGATGAAGAATATATATAGTTTATGATATCGGAGATGCTTCCTTCTGCCTGTTACATACATTTGCAAGACTTTAGTATAAGCTTTTTACTTTACGAGTAACGGGTATAAAAACTAGCTTATTTACCATTTCTCGAAAACAGCACCGCTAAATAATTATTGGACCTGAATTTTGGAATCAGCGGAACGTTTTATTAATCGGGTAGGATAACATTCATTGGTGATATTCACATATCAATCAACACATATCAATATCAACATCGCTCAGTCTGATGACATAATCTTAATGTAACCATTTTACGATGCAAAATCTATTAATATGTATAAAGGTTTGGTTAAAAACTATTTTATTTATATTAAAATTTAAGTTTACAACCTATAGTTAAGTTTCAGCTTTCTCGTAGTCATGTTATGTGTACAACTTCAAACACAAAAACCACTAATTTCATGCGATAATGCTCTGTCAGTTATTAAAAGCAGGTCCAACTCCGCTAAATACGATGGCTGTGCCTAGGGTTGTAAATATTTTCGAAAACATCTGTATATTTTGTCAAATAGCAAATATCTGTGGATCCCTATCTCTCGTTCCCAAAACAGGAGAGATTATATTTATATTAATATATATTGACTATAGATTGACTAAAATCAAACCAGGTCGCTAAACCCACAGTCATATACAGGGTGCGCCATATAAAGTGTCGGTATGGCAACACTGAATAAATATAAAAACAAACAACCGATTGCTATATGTTGATCTTGTTCCTTTAATTTGGTCCTGTACAATTTATTTCGACTACTTTTTGAACACAACATCAATCAAGTGGCCGCCTTTATTGGCCACAACAAAATGTGACCTTTTTGCGGCATTTTCCATCACTTTTTCGAGAGTCTCAGTCGATAACGTGGCGATTTCGGCACGAATGTTGGCCTTAAGCTCTTCAATGGTCTGTGGATCGCTGGCGTAAACCTTGCTTTTTAAATAGCCCCACAAAAAGAAGTCTGGGGCGGTCAAATCTGGAGATCTGGGTGGCCAGTCAATATCGCCTCTATTTGATACCAGGCGTCCAGGGACGTGTAAAGGTATTTCATGGATGCGGTGTGGATTTTCCGTGCCCCATATGCGACAATTTTGCTTATTAACACCACCGGAAAGCGTGAAATGGGCCTCATCGGTCATCAAAATTTGTTTCCGATTGTTAGCACAATTGAACGATTATTTTCGATGAACAGCGTCACTATTTCGGCACGTTGTTTTGGTGTGAAGCGTTCCATGGTCAAAATTGTACTAGATTGATGTTTCCAAAACATGTCTAACAAAAGCAATCGGTTGGTAAATGTCAAAGTTATTCAGTGTTGCCATACCGACACTTTATATGGCGCACCCTGTATATATGTAATATTAATATTAATCAAATTATTATATACTCTTTTACTGTTATTCAAAATGATAAGTTTATTATTAGTTTTAGTTAAGTAAATACCCTATCAATGTCTAAAGTGCTTCGTGGTTATATCGCAGTTACCATAACGGTATTCCTTCAACATTAGTTTTTTATGTGTTTCTATAAGACAGCTATTTTCATCCATTTTGTATATCTAAAATTAAATTAATTAAGGCTAAATGTAAGTTAGTTGTATAAAGCACCTTTATTGCAAATATATATGATATTATTTTTTCGTATGCTATATGATAATACAAGACGCATAGGCGATGGCTACTGCAATCTACTGTGGGTAAATACAGCTGCAGATGTTTTTCCTCTCGACCTCGAATTTAAATGGACCGATGGTAGGCTGTTGGCTGTTCTCTTTCGGGTTGCAAAAAGAAGAGCGGATTAAAGGTGCACACGAGCACCGCCGTAGGAAATATGCTGCAAACATCCGCCTGCTGCAACTGCAACTGAAAATACACACACACACACACGCCGACAAGAGTAACTGCCTGCGCAAGGGGCTATGGCTACGACGAGCGCGCTCATCCTCCCCGAGGCTATCGGCGTCGTGCAACATTGCAGCAGCCTTTTTCCTGCACTGCCATGGCCAGGTCGCTGATGATTCGTGTTCCGTCGCCGTAGAGACGGCAGCCAGATCAGCCTCAGCCGAACAGAGCTTGGAAGTAACTGCGGCTGCTGCTGCTGAGGAGCGACGCATCGCGCCACTTCTACCAAAATTTGAATCTGTCTGCATCTGAAGACTTAACGAATATGAACGAAATGGCCCGCGGCCGCTTCAAAATATTATTACATCCGAGTATGGGTACGTACTCGTATCTGTGAACGAGTGGATGCAGAAAATGATGGCGAAGTAGTTACAGATACAAACACTCAATCAAAAGGGCTCCATTTGCATGCGGTTCTTTAGGTTAGCCTTAAATGAAAACAAAAACCATAAGGCTCAGAACGGCCATTAACCTGTTGCAAGTGTTATGCCACGATTTTCATTTTACTAATTATTACTCGAGCACTACGAACGGGAGAGAACCAAGCTTCTCAGTACGGATTCGGCGCTAAACGTCCCAACCTTTTGTATTTAAATTAAAAAAAAAAAACAATGCAAGAAGATGAGAGAAGCTCAGCCTCAGGAGTGATTTTTAATTACTATTTCCTACCTTATCTGTTCGGCAGGAAAACTTTGTTGACTTCCTAGACCAATTGCAATGATGGATAATAATAAAATAAAATAGATAATGAATAAAACCTTTTTTTAATTTCCAACAAATCTAACCAGAACTCAAGGACTCTGTCAATTGTTTCAATCGACTTGGAAACCACATAATAACTGGTCGAAAAATTCTGTAAATGCGAAAACATAAGATTTAATGCATAAATTAAATTTGATTTGCCAAATTTTCGAATCGAAAGCATTTGATACCCGAACCTATCTCAGGCTTAATTCAGTAATTAGCTATCCCACTGGGAAAACTCACTCTGCAGGGCATGTCTTCAATCCCCCTAGAAAGGGTTGAATAGAGTCAAAGTCCACCTGGAGTAACAGATTCTATAAACATCATAGGCCGAGCTTGCCATGCTGGACTTTACCTCCCGTCTCCTTTACACAAGAAAAACAGGATTCGCGACAACAGGATCAGAAGAATGTACTGCTCTGCAGCTGCAACGACTACAAATTGTTTGGATGTATCTAGAAGCCTATGTTAAAGCTGTTTCAAGCTATCACAAGTATTTAAAATTAAACGAAACCAAAAATCTGCGGGATTTTCAAAAGTCTAAATTCAAATAAAATGTCGCTAGCGGAGCCATTTGCGACATTGTGCGCTGGTGTTCAACTGGATCGTTTTTGTAAAGGTGTCTGACTTAGGAAGAATCATTAAAACAATCGGACGGACAGACAGACGTACATTGAAAAATCAACTCAGTTCGTCAAAAATATATGTATATTCTTAGTGTGGTCAGAGATGAGTTCTTCTAAGCGTTGCAAACGACGCGACAATTTTAATACTCCCTTTGCAAGGGTATATGACTATTTCACAGTGGAACCTATTTTATGGAACTACCAAGTAAAAGCACCACTGAAATAAATTAATAAATCAGAAACTCTACACACTTGCATTTTTGATCCGTCTTGGTGCTTGGAACTGCTTCTTAGAAAGATATACATCTGTCACATGGAGTAAGGTTTGGAAATACGTATTTTTGGCGGTACAAGCATCTGGACAAAATAGCCATCGCCTCTGCAAAAGTTTAAGACAACTAAACTGTACCGGTACCAAAGATTCTGTTTTGTTCCGATTCCAATAGAAACGGTAAGCAGTTCTTAACAAAACTAGTAACGGTTCTGGTACCGATTCCGGTACATGATTTGAAACCGTTTATTTTGTGTAACGGCTTCGGATTTCGGTATTAAGACCTGAAACAAATGTTAAAATAATATTGCCAAGTCATTGTAGGACTGCAGAGTAAATTTTAAAATTCTTAGAAGAATTGTTTTCTGTAGTAGAATTTGTATGGGTTTTTTTGTTGAATGGTTTTGTGAAGGGTTCAAATCTATGAAATCAAAATTGACACACATTACACAAGCTGCTGTATCTTTTTGAAATGGATCTAAAGGATCTAAGGATTGAAATTATTTTCATTAAAAAATTAAGAGATTTCTCCATCTGACCAATAGATTTGGCTGGCCAGTTTATTGTTTATTTTGATGCAAAACAATAATTGGAAAGTTTCAATACGTCAAAAACTGAAAGCATAAATATTTTCTTTCTTTTACTTAGCATGCTGATCAAAACTATTTATTTTTTATGAGGAGTATAAAAACTAGTTTCAGAACCTTAATTAGATCTTGGCCCAGAATCCATTTCTGATATTCAGTCTGATATTGTGGTCTGTGAGTTCTTAAGTGGAATGCCACAAATATACCCCACGCTCCTCCCGGGTCCAAATAAAAGTCTTAAAATTGTAAAATCAAAACTGCTACACTATTCTGCTTACACCATCAACACACTGAGAAAAAATCAATCTAAAACCACGATTATAGTATCGAAACCGGGATGAAGCGGTGTAAAATGTGCAAGGAGACTAGAAAATTTGAGCTCAAAATTAAAAGCTCAATTTAGATCTGAATTTAAGAGTAATGGAAAAAGATCACTTATGCTCAAATTGAAACAGAAATGGCAGTAACAAAACAATTTATATAATCTTTTTATACCCGTTAGTCGTAGAGTGAAAAAGGTATGCTATAGTCGTGCAAATGTATGTGACAGTCAGAAGCAAGCATCTCCGACCATGTAATGTGTATATATTCTTGATCAGCATCAACAGCCGAGTCGGGTCTAGGTTCAATGTATTTCCAGCAGGTGTCCTCTGTCCTAATGCCTAGCTTTACCGCATGAGCTGAGGCTAGGCACTGTCCCGTTAGTATGCCAATGAGCAGTCTACAGTCTCTTCTTTAAAGCTGTAGCAGATAGTGCGTGCCCCCTCAATGAAATTGTTTTTAATAAGTCCAAAAATTTATAAGACGTCAAGCTCAAATTTGCAGTGCAGTTTGAGTGCCCAATATCCACAATGTCTAACATAATGTTGACATTTTCACATTAAAAACCGTATACTAAACTGATATAATCGAGAAAGCAAAGATAACTTAATCTGTATCGAAGCTTTAATACACTTGAAATTAATTATTCCTATGGCAGCTACATATTAGCGACATGTTAGCAGTGTGCAGATAAAAATTTTTCGATGAATAACTGATTCCACCTCTTATTGCTATTCATTTTGTAGAATACATTTAGCTAGTCCTATGTTCATTGGCATAGTGGCAAAATGGATTTATTTTCCAAGCCCTTCCGAAAATTAATTGTAAAATCCGAATGCGTTATGAAGTTTTCGGTGTATGCCTTTTGTGCCCCACAGGCTAACATATAAAGGAGCATTTGCCTTCATTACCTCGAAAGACAACAGTCGTAGCAGTAGTAGTAGTCATGCACGTCCTGCGGCATTCACGAGTTTTACCCGGGGCTATCGCATTTAAGACGCATCTTAAATGAGGTGCTCAGGCTCTGTAGACGATACCGCAGAGTGGCACATTGGTGCGGGTTTCTGATCCAACTCATGTATTTACTGTCCCGAAGAAAGCTGCCATTTTCGATATTGCGGCCTGCTGCATGCAAGTGCAATAAAAGCACACACACAGGCGCATTTGCTCGTGCTAGTAGTTGAGTCAAGGTGTAGTTGGATTCGCCCATGTACATTCACCACTGGTGCGCTGAGTATCACGATTGGAGCCCTGTGGGGAGGAGTGGAAATTAATATTGTTCGGTAATGCGAGCAGTGAATCTGTACCGCGTATCCGAATCGCAACTAAAAAATGGCGGTCTGATCATCTATTGATCGCCGGTTGCGGCTGAAATGAGCAGCCGCAGTCAAAATCGTGCCTCTGCAATGAAACTGCCGAAGCGGAGGAGGGTCGAGCACGGCCTGGCAGCATCGCAATTGGATAATGCACCTGAGCACCCGTTTCAAATTCTCGTAATTTACTGCTGCTCTCTGTTCGTGTGGTGCGCGAGCAAGTAACATGTCCGCAAGAGCTCCGCTGGTGATTGAGGTGGTATTAGTGTAACCCTCATTGGCGTTCTGCTACTCACGATTTCGAACAGTAATTCGATACCTTTATTAACTTTAGCAAATGTACACTTATCCCAAAAAAGTTAGCATGCAAAACCACCCCCCCCCCCCCCCCCCCCCCCCCCCCCCCCCCACCATGCAAAGTAAGCGACGAAACCAGTAAAGCATCGTCCATTCTGTTATTAACTGAATTTCGTCACCTTTTTGCATAACAAAATGTAGGGAGGAACCTGGCCCATTTAATCTACTTGGCTTGTTGGGAAACAAACGGCATAATTTAATTTGGAGAGATAAACGCTCAAAGCTGGGGCTCAGCGAACAGAAACTGATTAGATTTGTGCTAGTTGTTGATACGGTTATTGTTTGCGCCGTCGAAGTTACAACGAGCCGCAAATTAAAATGCTAAGTATAATCTGGCCTAACGAAAGCCGGCACAATCAAATCAAGGGTCCCCAGAGATCTCATGGTCTTAACGTAAAAGAATTCAGTGGAAACAAACTTACAAAATAGGTTCCCGGCAAAGGACATTCTACGAATTGGCAAATTTTTAATCAAGTCTGACCAAATCATTTCCAATTTAGTAAAGTTATTTATTTTTTTTATTTGTTCCGGCACACATATGATTATTAAAATCGCAACAATCGTCGTTGGAAAGCACAACAAGTCTGAATTAATGCATTGAAAAAAATGTTGCAGTTGGCAAGTTAAATTTGCTGAATATATCAGAGATTAAAGCCGTTCCCAAAACAATGAAATAACCCCTAACGGTCTTTTAAGGTTAGAAAATAGCCAGAAGTCACAACCGGTTAAGTCAGACGAGTACGTTAGTTTTTAAAAGGCCACCATAAATATTGCCAGTCATAAATCTATTATAGTTCATAATTTCGTAGTATACAATTCTTTAAGAAAAGTCCCAAATGCAACATTCTAAATGTAAAACTGTACAAAAATTCAGACATTGGATGATGTCAAATTTGATTTTTTAGTTACAATAAATTGAATCGCAACTGAAGTTAAGATTTGAATCAAGAATCATTTCACATGACTATAAACTGTTGAACTAAGTACTCGGGGTGTCCCAGAAATCTCTGTTTAAGCTCTTACATTTTTAAAACGTACGTTTCCAAAATACCGTCAGATCCCGCAATAATCACCAGGAATTAGAAGATATTAGTTCCAACAAATTCGTATATGAACAGAGAAAATTCCAAGCTTATCTGGCACATAGCGGCTATGTAGCAGATGGGAAATCGGCCATAAATCTATTATACCTCTGGAATCAGACTGTAAGGTAGGTTATAATGGCTATAAAAATAATTCACCAAGCGACAATAATCTAGAAGAGTGTGATTTATATTCCTTTGGGATGCGATCACTGGCACTGGCTGTCCAAATTTTTGTAGGTCTGTTCTATCTGGCAGTTTGTTCAGACTGAGTAAAATACATGGATTTATTGACAAATTTGTGTGGACATATATGGCACTTGTCAACTGGCACTGTCTCTGGAAGGTGCTCACACGTACATGGCAACAACTGGATCCTACAAATTTAAAAAGTAAGAAAGTCGGTCAAGCCCGACTATACACCTCATAAATGTTTGATTTCCTTATAATTCGATTGTCGTTCATCCGATCTTCACCATTTCTGCTGCGGATAGATAAATAATTCAGATTAATGGGGTCCAATTTCTCAAAAGTTTAGATTAGCCAACCGCCGGTCAAATTTGTTCACCGAAAGACCAGAGGTTAAGTCACTTGGTTTCCGCAACAGCAGTTTCCATAAATTCCTGTCGCGCAGCAGTGCGAAAAAGCTAAATAAAATTGCTTGCAATGGATGAAATGCAATAGCGGGATACACTTGTTTACCTGTACTAAGGACTAAGAACGCAGTGCCAGAATACATAAGTTTGCTCTCTGACAACAATGATTGATTTTTCTTAACAATCCTAGTCACAACAAATTGAAAGACAGTTGATCTCAATCAAATCGAGAATAATTTCACATGACTATACATTGTTGAACTAACTTGTCATCATCCAGATCAAAAACATAATTTGGTACTGTACTGCATTATTTAGTTGTTGCAATGTCTCTTCCCATTCCATTTCCATTCCATGGAGGTAAACATTTATTGCAGCAATTAATAAAATTAACAAAGCATTCAGCTGTTTGTCCATCGATACAAATCTCGATAATTTGATCTTTACTGCTCTAGCAGTTTAAGATGACCGGTGGATGGATGAGCAGCGGTTAAGTGTTTTCCTCCGTTTACCTCAAATTCTGCTAACCTGACGGTCACGTTGACTAACCGGGCATTGAGAATTCGGGCCACAATATTATATGTACCTTTGGTACAGAGTTTAAAAAGTCAAGAATTAATCCAGTAAATTTAAAGTTTGGTGGTTATTCTAGATGATTTTTGTGTGCTGCACACGATTCTTTTTCGGATACAGTCCATTACGTCTATTTGTCGTTTATACATGCAGTTATATAGGCTGCCTTTGTCTGACTCATCGAGACGGAAGCACACAAAATTTAATAACCGCAAACGAAAACTCACAGTTCCACAAAGGGATATCCTAAAATTAAAAAATTTTAAATCACAAATTAATGGACTACCATTTTCAATTCATAGCTATTTTTATACTCTGAAGGTACATAGAGTATTATAAGTTTGTGCAAAAGTATGTAACATCCAGAAGTAAGCATCTCCGACCCCATAAAGTATATATATTCTTGATCAGCATCAACAGCCGAGTCGATGTAGCCATGTCCGTCTGTCCGTCTGTCCGTCTGTCCGTCCGTCCGTCTGTCCGTCTGTCTGTCCGTATGAACGCACAGATCTCAGAGATGGTAAGAGATAGAGGTTTGACATGTATGGGACATATGCTTCTTATGTCTGCAGGCAGATCAAGTTTATTTTCAATTTTGGCCACGCCCCCTCCCGCCCCCGCAATTTAGAAAAAACGTCATACCACTCCCACAGTTTTGAAGATAGATGGCTTGTTCCTTCTGGACATATTTAGTTATTAGGATAACTTATCGATCAGCCAAAGAAATGAAGAAGATCGGATGAACGGTTTTCGAGTTATGATCAAAAGACAAATTTTCTTGGTACAGAGTATGTTATAGTCGGGCTTGACCGACTTTCTTTCTTGTTTTATGTTGTAGATTTAGGGCCGATTTCACAACTTCTAAATAGAGGTATCTTTTTAAATAAGATAACAAATAACAAAGTAAAATTCGAGTTTATCTGTCACATAGCAGCTATCTAGAAGATGAGATCTTGGCCCATAATCTAGTACCCACAGATATAAGAATTTTTCATTAAAAAAAAACGAGTATATGTTCAAAATTCAAGGGTGCACATGCTAAGCTCCCAATAGTACGGAGAATATTTATAGTAGTACAGTAGTATGCAGTGGCGTACGCAGGATTTTCCCAAGGGGGGTTTAGCTAATATTTCTGTAGTCGCTTCGTCCTTAGTATGGTATTCAGTATGGATGGGCGGACGGACAGACATGGCTAAATTAACTCGTCTGTTAATGCTGATCAAGAATATATAAAGGGTGATCTTTTAGCAACTATCTTCTTGGCAGCTCAGCTGTTTTTGGATCATTCGGAATTCGGTTATGAAAGAGAAAATTCTGTTGATTACAAACTTTTTTGCCCAAAATGGAAGAGCTGGATTTGGCTGACATGTGGTTTCAACAAGACGGTGCCACATGCCACACAGCACGCGAAACAATGTCCCGATTGGAGTTGGTAATATTATACTGGCCCACGACTTGATGTATGGTGCGAAGTCTTGTACTATGAACCATTCGGCAGAGCCACTTCAAAAACAGGTTCAGGTCCACACCTTAGAAATTATTTAAGCTGTGGACCATTCGAACGAGCTTAAATGTTAACATCGATTTGCAACCAGTTGGAATAAACGCTTTTACAAGTATCATATTCTCACAAATGGGTATTCAGCTAGTTAATTAACAAGGCTGCAAACCGGTCCGGAACCGAACCCCTGAGAACCGGTTCGGTTCGGGTTTTTTTTGGGGTTCGCGAGCTGGACCATAAACCAGGCGGCTTACATTTTTGATTCCGCGAACCTGAACCCGAACCTAACCACTTTTTCGAAAAATGAGGTTCGGTTCACCGATTTAAGTAATTTTTCAACGATACATTTGAAAATCTCCAGCAAAACATTGTTAATTACTTTCTAAGTGCCTCGACAAACGTTTTTCTATTATGAGCTCTGTACCAATATTGGCTGCTGTGTTCTCAGACCCAAGATTTTAAACTTTGCTTACTTCTGACCAAAAACAAGTTGCAAAGCAGCACATTGCAGACATGCTAAAGCGCCAAAAAATATGCTTAATGAGAGTTTTCAAAATTTGACAATAAATGACTCAACGTCTCATTGAGAAGACGAGGAGTTTATGAAAGCAAAAAACAAATATCAAATAGAAAATCTGTGAATTATGTTATAGATTTCTTTGAAAATTGTCCAACATCACATCTGTAAAGCCCCGGGTTTTAGTTATCTACTGCTCGGTAGTCACAAATGAACTGAATATTGCTGACCCCTAATATGAATTTCCAAAATCCCAAATCTGACGTAAGGTTCCAGGCTCCTACAACATCCATCTACAAATGTTTTCAAATTTTGGAAAGGTCATAATAACGAAGACTTAAAAAATATTGATTTTACTATACTAGCTGCACCAGTAACTTAGGTATCAGTTGAACGAGCATTTTCAACACTTAAGTTTGTTCTTTCTGATTTAAGAGCTTGTAATTTATTAATATTTTTTTCTGGAATGGTGATTTGTTTAGATTTTCGAAAGCGGACCCCCCGTTCAGCAGCGGACCCTGCTTATCTGCATTTGAGTTTAGTTATTATAATTGCTTTAATTTAAATGTAGATAATTTAATTGATTTCTTACTACCTATTTCTACAAATGTATGTATTGCATAATGTACTTACATTTGTATTTAGTTACGTACATACAAGTATGTGTATGCTATGTACCACTCCATCTGCGCTCGGCACTGCTGCTGGAAAAAGATCCCGAAGCGCAAGCGGCAGGGCACGTACTTACCACTGGCAATATTATGGTCGAAGGCGAGCGCCCAATGCCTGAGTTTTCCCAGTAGCACACGTTACAACCCCGAGGGCAGAGCATTGCGTTGCCAACCCCAGCTTTCCGAAATGTTTTCCAACCCCCGTGATGCCTATCCAAGCTGATGTGTGTGTACTTTTATTATATGCATACACACACAGATGCTGTGCTGCCGACGCGTTGCCGCTGCCGCAGCCTCTGGGTTCAGCCCATTGTCTAGTAGTCAGCTTACGGGGCGTGGTTTCCGAAAATATAAATGGCTGTAGTTGTTGCTGCTGTCGTACTGCATGCTCGCTCCAACTACCAACGTAGGGTCCGATACAGTGAGGTTAAGTGGTATTGGTGGCGGCGGAAGAGCGGCAGTGTCGAAGAGAAACCAGAAAAGAGAAACGCGCATTTTCTCTTGGGCATTTTTCGATTGTGGTTGTGGCCTCACATCATACGTGTGTAAATGAACCAGCTTGGGAGTGAGTGTGTGAGTGCTTGTAGCATGAAAACGGCAGCATCGGCAGAAGCAGCATCGCGCGTACATCCCCCGAAGGTTTTTACGTCCAACCAGAAAATTTAGTTTCAGTCGAGAACTACCGTCTGTGGCTGCGAAGGCAGAATATTGTTTGCGGGTCTTTCGTTTAATTGACAGAATTTGTTGCTGTACACTCCTCGACATTTAACCCGATTACGATCGCGATTGCAACTAGTTGTTCGAATAACAATAAACCATCCCAGCCACAGGTTCTACTCGCACCTGCCATTGCCGTCACTTTCACTTCCAAGCCGTGCTAAATACCAATGTACATACATACCTACACCTGTCTATTTACAACTGTACATACTACATAATAAGAAATCCGAAAACTTAAACAAAAGACTCGCAGTTGCCTTACCAAGTGCCAAAAACCACAACAAACACATTTCCAATATCTACATAGTGATTTGTACCTGTTCTGCATCTCAGCTGGTCAAAGTGTTCAAATTACCTACAATAAAATCGCAGCGCGCCTATGACTAAGCCGAATCTGTCTACGTAACTAAAACTTGAGAAAATTTAATACAATGCATATTTTACATCGCACCAACGATCATCAGTTTGAGGATCAAAAGTTTATGATGGTAAGAACAAGGACTATCCAGGGCGACGCGGTAAGCTAGATATTAGAGCCCTGCTCGAGTAGAGTTTAAAATCACATCGTGGTGGATTCCGATCTGAACTATCTTGGGCCATAGCTACATTTCGGCTCAGTTAAGATTATGGGAAACGGACATAGGGTGCTTGTTTGTTTTTTATACAATCAAAAAATTTCGGCAAATACGAATGCCTTAACCGAAACAGAATTTCTTTCCGGTGGGATATTCTGTTAGGAATGATTCGTTCTGTTTGTTTCAAACTGACTGAGTCCAGACAACCCAAGTAAGTAAAGCAAGTTGATCCACCAAGCTTAACGATGACATTTCTGAGCAGAACATTTAAGCTTAAATCGAACGCAATGGAGTGGAGTGAAGTGTTGCTAAAAAGCTTACAACTTTGAAGAACCAAAATAGGACACAAAAAAGGCGAAATGAAATTCCGAGAGAAACAGAAGCACTTTTCCACGTATAGAAAGTGCAACAGTATTTTCTAATTCAATGGCAACAGACCACAAATACAAAATCAGAAACGGCAACAAGACCAACTCGGGATAAGTGTTTGGCCCTAAACAGCAACGTGAAGGGCCAAGGCCATGCTTCTCTCTACCTCTTGGCTTGTGTGCTTTCACACAAGAGAAACGGACCTACAGTTCAACACCAAATCCGAACGGCAAGGTTTGAGAAGCTTTTTCATGGCTAGTAACTTCAAAGCTGGCGCCAATAGCTACTAATGGTGACTGTGTGTGCTAGTTTTTAAAGAAAATAACGGAAAAACCTTTTCATTTGATTTTTCGGGCGGGATCGAATCCACGACCTTTTGTCGTGGCCGTTCAGAACTGCTGACCTTTCCAGCTGGCTTTGCCGGCTCAGGGCTTGAAAATTTTGCGGACGCTATGATCCAACTTGGAGGCATCCAGACAACTTCGCCATTTAATCCTTAAAGATGGCCTAACACTGCACTCACTCACAGTAACGATTCAGCTTTTCTTTATATTAAAAATAGTTTTAAATCGCGAATTCTGCATCTCAAGATGAACATTGCATTCGCTTCCAAAAAAATGTAAGCCCGGCTATAACAAACTCTGTACCTCCCAAAGTTTGCATGTATCACAAAAAGATACGAACCATCTATCTATAAAACTGACCGAGATATGACGGTATTCCAAATCACTGCAAGTAACAGAAGTTTTTGTACCATATCTATCTCTTACCATCCCTGAGATCTGTGCGTTCATACGGATTGACGGACGGACAGACGGACATGACTTCAAGAATATGTATACTTTATATCTTTAAAAGAAGATTCATTGCAGACTCCTTATTGGCGTTCCATTGTTTGGCGTCCGAGCTGATTATTTAAATCGAATCATAACAGAAAGGCAAGTGTTGTGCTCTTTGAATCGAAAACATTTTCCGAGTTGATTTACTCAAACAGTTTTTTGGAGTGGACGCATGCAGGACTCTACTATGTAGATATTCACAAGTATGTGTGTGTGTGTGTGCCTGTAACTCCTCATGAGCTGTTATAGCAAAACAACGCCAATTACCTGTCAGGCAGATTCAACGAGCAAAATGCTCAAAATCCAATATTGATCCACCGAAGCCCATGAAACACTGTGATTTCTGATTGACACTAAAATTTCCTTGAGCACTTTCTGGCACGCAAGCACTTAGGGCAATTACCCGCCTATACTAAGTGAACACTGCGATCTTCACAGATTGATTACCATACCTGCCCTTTCTGCACCAGGCGGCCTTAATTTCCATTTGAGAATAAAATGGGTTTCGCTTAAATTTAGTCAATCAGTATAATTTACATTATAAAGTTTAATCTGTCTAATTTAGTTTTCTGGCCACATCCGATTCAGTCCATCTCATTTGTTAATGCAAAATATTAACTAAGCTTACATCTCGCATGGACCACAAACCTAGAAATAGTTCATCGCTTCTTACCTACAGTTCATCCTAGCAATTATGCCGCTGGGGTCATGTAGCGCGTTAAAATGTGGCATGCAACAATCGGTATCTTAATTATATTGAATATGGTGACTTTTTTTCATGGTATTATTTTGTTGTGATGTCTTTTTAGGGAACAATGGGCAAAGGGTTCAATCTGATAAAGTCGTCAGTGGCTGTATGAGTAAAAATAAGTTATTAGTTTCTTGTGACAAGTAAAGAAAGTGTGGGCCAATAGAAAATTTGATTGCTCGCCATCACATTTTGTTTTTGTTTGCCATCCCAAAACAAAATTTAATGCGAACATGTTGTTTAACTACACAAAAAAAAGGATAGTAAAGAATATCGATTGGGTGATTTCCGTTATCCATTTGGACGGGATATGTCTTAAATGTCCTTTTCATCATCCAACGGAGCTAAAAATCATTCAAAGGATATGAAAATTGATGATCATTTGGATGATTTTGCAGCTCCGCTGGATGATTGTTATCATATTAAACACATTTTATCTGCATAAGTTAGATTTGGTGGCTCTATCTTTTATAGTTTCTATCCATTCCAAATGGATCTTTTTTGGATCTTTTTTGGATCTTTTTTTCTGGGTTTTCCAAAGCCGATGTATAAGTGTGCTTGGCTTAGCATCCGCGCCAATTTCGCCATGTATGAAGGCGTCAGACTTAGAAACTATAAAAGATAGAGCCACCAAATCTAACTTATGCAGATAAAATGTGTTTAATATGAGTTTTTTTTTTAATAAACGATTACATTGAAAGTAAGGGGATGGAAACTTATGATTTTACACTTTTAAGGCTTGGAGAAAAGCTTTTTGTGGTATGAGATATTTGGGTCCTTGAAAAAAGCTGCCTTATCGATGAGCAAGCCTGGCTTAAGCTTTTAGGAAAGCATTTCATAATCTAACTTACTCCTCACTTTTGTAGTGGTTTACATAAATGCAGCTAATAATTACATTTTAGTCGTCAGTTTTGTATACATATTTTAGCAACTGTGTGCAAACTGTGGTGGGAATTTTTCTGCAAGACAGTATGGAATTTTTTGTTTTCCAAAATGCCAGCACCGCACGCAAATTGGCGCTGCGTTGCGCTTCAATCTCATAAATTATTTTGGCAACGCATCACGCAAATGTCTCAGTGGCTTTTACCTGATTTAGACCAGGTACCAGGCACAAAAGCTAATGCCACCACACTCAACATACCCATTTCAATGGCGAACGACGATGCATGATGATTTTTGTGGGCGATGACTTCTGCTCTGCCTCTTAGTTGTGTTTTTGTTTTGATCTTTGGCCCTTGCCCCGTAAATTGCCCTATTTTTTGATCGGTGATCAACAAAGTTTCTTGGAAGACTGAAACACCATATAATTTTGCTAATTGAATGGGGGAGAATATACCCACGCATTGCCGCATTCTCTGAGATTTAATATTCTAATGTTTATAAGTGTAAGCATATTTGGAAGCCACTACATGCATTTACGGAATCATTTTGAAAAAGCGGACTAAAAATCTGCCTAATATCCAGCTCAAACACCAGCTGATGCATGGTAGAAAGCAGAAGTAAATAAAGTTCGAGCAAATAGTATTTAGTAAGAGGGATTAGAGCACACGTTCAATAGTTATAGTAAATGAGACTTCGTCTAGATGACTAAAAAGGATTGTCATAGTCACCTTGGTTCTTCGCAATGAAAGATAGCAAAGTTATGTATGTAAAAGCTACACAGAAAAAAAAAATTCTAAAATCAATCCGGAACAGGATTGAAAACAGGGTAATCCCGGAGCAGGCTTCAAATAATCCTGTTTTTTGGGATTAAGAAAAAAAAGTGAAATCAATCTTTTAAGGGATCGGATCAAGACTATTCGGGATTACCCTGTTTTCAATCCCGTTTCGGATTGATTTCTTTTTCAGTGTATGAAAACATCAAAAAGAGCTGTGCCTATGTAGAGAGCGTGCTTGAAACTTAGCGATCAATGCAGGCCTCTAGGCTGTACATTTAAAGGAATCTACTGATTTCATTTATTTCAATTATTCCATTTTAATTTGTCAGTTTTTGAATCAATTTCCCACCAACATTACTTTACAACCTTGGTCTTAAACATGCCCAAACCGTTCTAAAAAATGTTCGTATTATGAGAAGCACTGTTCGCAATTCATGAAAATGCTGGATTACTCTACTTTTGTCAACGAACTTCGAATACAAACAACGAATAAAAATAAGTGGCTTGAGTTATTTTCGACCTTAAAATCAAAATGTTGTTATGTAAAATGCAAGCCGACGCCATTATAGTAATATTAATTTGTCGTAGTCGATATTCCAAGTACATCCAGTTTAATTCAGCAGAACACTCAAGATGCTTACTTGGGCCACTTGCTTTCAGCTTTCTTCTTCCTACAGTCTTTGCTCAGACTCTGGTGTTTATGTGATGTAACCTGTGAGATGAGATTTAGCTCAAGTTCAGTACAAGACTGAAAAAATGTGGGTTCGAATCCCAAACAAAACAAAAAGTATTGGCATCTTTGTTCGTTTTTCAGAAGTTTTAATTCAAAACGGTGACTCCTGCGCCACTGCAACATAAAATCGAAAAGCTCATTTCAGTTTCTTAAACAGATTATACTTTTTAAAATTATCACCATAGAACCAAAAAAAAAAAACAAGTAAGACAGTCGGTCAAGCCCGACTATATCATACTCTGTACCTCCCAAAATATGTAAATGCTTTCCATCGCTGTTTCAGCCTGTGCTGCCCAGCATAAATGTTGGTTTTTCCTATAACTTGACAATCGTTCATCCAATCATCACCATTCCTTCGGCGGATATACTCCGTACAAAAGTTCTTAGTCGGTATGAACAAACTGATCTCAGAGCTGGTAAAAGATAGAGGTTTGAACTGTAAGGGACATAAAATTCTAACACTTGCAGGTGGATCAAGATTATTTCACATTTTTTCCACTCCCGTTCCCGAAGTTTTTTAAAAAGAAGAAAGTTATACCACCCACACTTTCACAGACACCTTCTAGACATATTTAGAAGTCAGGATTATTTATTGATCCACTTAAGTACTAAAGATACAAACAAACAATTATGCTGGTCAGCACCACACACCTGAACAATAAGGTGGTATCTGTATATAATTTAAAAATCGCATTTGAGCCAAGTGCAATATCTTGTTTATATTGTCAAAGGGCATCTACAATACCGAATGGTCATCATTGAAGAGTTGGTTAGGTACTTAGTAAGTCGGCCTAGAAGTATCGACATGCATTTAGTACTAAGAAATTATATTTCTTAAAAGTTGACTACACCTTTTGGGTAGTGTAAGATCCGCCTGAGTTTAATTTTTAAACAAGTGAGAAAGTCAAACAAGCCCGACTGTAATACTTCCAGCCAAAGTATTCACACCCATGCGATGATAGCAGTTGCCACTAGCGATACCGGATATAATCGATATTTTTCCGAGGCGATCGAACATTTGTATACCCTTGCAGTATATTAAAATTGTCCAGATGTTTGTAACGCACAGAAGGAAGCATTTCCGACCACATAAAGTATATATATTTTTGATCAGCTGATTTAGCCTCGTCAGTCTGTCCGTCCGTCTATTTCTATGCTATCTCCTCCGTCAGTTTTAAAGCCATCGCGACCAAACTTTGCACGGAGTCTTCTGGTACAAATACGCTGCACATTTGTCGGAACCGTCCGGATCGGATGACTATAACAAAAATCTGCCATAGCAACGATCGGTCGAAAAACTAGATATAGTGAGAAAAGCTTTTTGTTTTCAAAGCAAACGTCTCAAAACTCTTTATTTACTAGTTTTCTATGCTTCTCAGTGATTCTGCCAAGTATGTTCGAAATCGGAAATCTATACAGTACAGCGGCCATAGAAAAGTAAGGTTAGAAAAAACAAACTTTGTATTTCTTAGTTTGCTATGCTTTTCCATGATTCCATTAAGTTTGGTCGAAGCCGGAAATAATACAGCTGTCATAAAAAAGTAGAGTCAGAAAAATAGTCTGTGAAAAAAACTTGTTTGTTTTCATTGGAAATGTCGTTCAAATTAGTTAGAAAAACGTGCTGCAAGGGTATACAAACTTCGGTTGAGCGGAAGTAAACTTTCCTTAATTTTTTTAATCTTTATAGTAGGTACACAAAGTATTATATGATTGCGCAAAACAATGTAAGAGCCAGAAGGAAGCATCTCCGAACCCAAAAAGTATATGTATTCTTGATCAGCATCAACAGCCGAATCGATATAGCCATGTCCGTTTGTCTGTCCGTATAAAGGCACAGATCTCAGAGATGATATCATATAGAGGTTTAAAGTGTATGGGACAAAAACTTCTTATACTTGAAGGCAGATACATTTTTGTTTCAATTTTGGACACGCCCCCTCCCGCCCCTGCAATTTATAAAAAACGTCATATCTCCCACAGTTTGGAAGATAGATGGCTTGTACCTTCTAAGCATATTTATTAATCAGTATTACTTATCGATCCGCCAAAGAAATGGTTAAGATCGGATGAACGATTGTCGAGTTATGATCATAATCATAACATAAGACTGTTCGCTGCTGCATCTAAATGTTTATCTAATGTTTATTGAGCTACATCTAAATATGAATCTATTCAGGTGTTTTAAATCATAATTATTCAAATATTCAACATTTCATTCAAAAGTTTACAAATTTACAAGGGAAAAAAAATCTGAAATCAATCCGAAACGGGATTGACAACAGGGTAATCCCGGAGCCAAATAAACCATGGCAAATAACTCAAGTTATGAAGTGGCAAAAGAAATTCATATTTTCTGAAAATGATTCTTGCTTAATGTTTCTATTTTGGGCGCTTTTTCTTTTCAAAATATGTCTCTACTTTCCAAAAAAGTGTCAGCGATCTAAGATTTCATGAACTGAGCATTGAACCAAATCTTTTGGTTTGATAAGTAAAGAAACCGGTCTGGGAACCAAATCTTAGACTTTCCAAAGGGATCAAGCCCCCACACCGAACTTTTTATATAATTTTAGAGGTCTTCTATCTCCATATTTTGTGCATTTACATGTAACTTCTAATACGGGTCAAATTACCTAAATAGACCTGATTCAACAATTTTTGACAACAAAGTATCAATTATGAAATGATACTTTTTTAATATCGAAAGAAATATTTATAAAGATATTTTTCAAATATCTCTTTCACTCTCTCTCTCTCTCTCTCTTCCACCATACCTTGTCAAAATTTTGATAGCTTATAGCGCAAACATCTTCCATTAGGTTAAGCGTGGTTCCGCTTGACAAGTCGATAAAGTGTACGCTTCGAGCCTCCTGCTCCTACCGTCTACGGGATCTGTGGCTGTAACAATGCGACTAGTAGTGTATATTATTGGCATATTGCGGGCATGGCACTTTTGTCGTGAGTTCAATGCTGACTCTTCTTTTTTCTTTTGTTACAAATGTTACTTTTTTTTTGGCTTAGATATACTTTTCAAGTTGGTATTTTAGCAATATATGGATTTTATCATTTATACTTATTGGAAAATATTAACCAGACAATTCAAATTTCAAATTTAATTCCCTAAAAAGTTTCTTCCATTGTTTGTTGCCTGTATTTCTGGGCGTGGCTAATAATGCTGCTAGGCTGTTCCAGTTACTTCCGTTCAGCAAGTTGATGCATGAAACATACTGCCCTGGTCTCTTGTAAGATTGGACATTTCCCCAAGAAATCATTATAGTCTCGCGCTCTCTCAAGTTGCCCAGAGAGCATTCAATATTGTTATTTTGTATGTGTGGCCGGTAATTTTGGTTGCTTGGAATATTTGCACTATTCTGTAGGAGCCGATATTGTCCCGAAAGTAATAGTTTAGGTTCTATGTTAATTGGCATATTCCAGGACCTCAAAACATATTTGAAGTGGATGTGCAATGTAAATAATGCAGAAAGACCAGTTTCCAAAGGGATTACGTAGTTCGCAGTATTTTGCGAAAAGAGAAATTTTAAGCTCAAAAAAGATTAAGATCGGATAATAAATGGCGGAGTTCTAACGAATCTGCTTTGGTACAATATTTTAGTTAATAAAAATTCATCGCATTCTCATCAGAATTTAAGAAGGCTTTGCTTGTTTGATCTTACTTCAAGTCCACGATCAGCGGAATTTATCCACGGGATGTTATGTGGAGTGAAATTATTATTTTACAGGCAGTCAGCAAATGCTTTACAGTGATGTAAGGCACTTTAATTGGCGGAGGAAACCACTTACAGATCTCTACAAATACCATATGGACAAATGTGTACACACAAAGGTACAAAAGTGCAACGTCGCATTCAAATTGATTTCATTTGCAAAGAGGAAATTAAAAAGTCCAAACAAAACCCAAATTGAAATGCAAGATAAATGTAAATGTTCATAACATGGCCACAATCGACCAGCAAAGGCAAGTGTCGGAGCCCCGCCGATGTGAACGGCGTGTGTTAGGCTCGTGGCAAAGCACAAGGTACACGAGGGAAGCGGAAGAACCAGCGCTTGGCTGGCGACCGGACTTTTACTCTGCAGATTCTGGTTGTGCTTGGTGTCTGAGGTGGATGCTCGAGCCGGTCTGCAAGCCGCAGTCGGGCTGAGCCTACCTGTACGGGGCCTGGTCTTTGGGGAGCACATTCTTCTATTCGTCATATGTCCGCTAGTGCACCAGACCCGCTTGCAGTCCCTTCACTCAGCTTAACTCCACTGAGCTTTGCACCTACAAGCCAGGTTGATTACATTTATGAATGAGTTTTACTACTTCATTAAAGGGCAGTTGTCTGCTGCGTCATTGCTGCCAGGAGGTGCAGAGTGGAGCGAGCGCGTGCGTAGCCGAGAATCAGGGTCAGGGACTATAGCAAGATCGTAATAAACAAAAATCGATTATCGTTCTCCGAGCGTTTCCATTGTTGTTATGAATATTATATTTGGAGTTTGGACGCTTCATCTTGAATTCGTTTAATTTATAGCCTAAAACGCACTTGGCCCATCCGGCACCGGACGTCCAGCAAATGAAATGTAAGTCAAATCCGAACAAATGAGAGCTGTGCGTTGTATCCTCGTACGTAAGGTAACGAACTGAACGCTCTCAGCTCGAACTTGGCCAACATATTTTAATATGGCACCGTTTGATTATAGTTCACAGACTTTGTCGAGTCACTTTCAGGGGATTTGCATTCGCGCGTATTCTGCGTTCACAACTCCTTCGTCCTCTTAATTGGTAGCGTAATTAAAATGTCGTGTTCATACATTGAAGCCGAGCAATTCGGAGCAAAATATTAGAGTCTACTCGCAGCTCACTCACTCAGGTTATATGTATGTATGGTGGCTAATTGGAGGCCTCCAAGTCTGGCGCAGTGCTGGCCCGAAAGATGCAGCGATCGCGATGGCGAGGTATCGGAGGCCTGGAACATTTTCGGTTAAGTGGAATGATTTGAGCAGTAATTTAAGTAATAACGGCAGTAGCGACGAACCCCAATTCTTGGCCGCAGCTACTGTTTAACCATTCAAAAATGTTACGTCACTGGCGTGGAATGTGGATGGGATGGTGCGTTTTCTTATCAACTTAGTTGGCCCCTTAGTCAGATGCGTGTAGCGCTTTCAAATGAGGCTGGCCCTTGTTTATTGCAAATATTAATACTTGATGGTTTGTTTAATCAACTTTCGATTGTTGTCTGTAAGAGAATCTAAGGAAAAAGTCTTAAGGAAAACTCACTTCTGCACGTCCCCTTCTGTAATGCTTCTCAAAGTCAATCTTTTTCGTTAGATACTAAGGTAGGTGCCTGGTTGTGGTGCAGAAGGTAGTGAATGTATCAATACTGCAATAATCACTTTTTTCTAGAGTTCATCATACACAAAAATTTCCACTCACAATTAATCAATCAACAAAGCATGGCGTCGAGTTAACTCGTTGTCATACAAGCGAACGCTTCAATCGGTTGATTATGTTCATTTATTCACTCAATAAAACGCTACCTTGAGTAAAATACACAACATTTCGGCAGCAGCTGCGTGAGGTTGAGCAAATTTGAGCTGATTGAATATGTTTGCACGTAAATCGCCTCTCTTGTTCACCAAGCCAAACACATTTTTCTGTTCTCTCCATCTGGGACTTCCAGCTAAAAATGACAATCAAACTCGCGCTCTCTCTCTCCCTCATCCATTTTTGCAGCAGCATAGTGAGCAGCGCTGTTTTGCAAAAACTCATACAAGGTAATGAACGCACATTCGTTGGTGAGTCCGACGAACAAACACCCGAAATTGAGCGGAGTAAAGATCAGCACGATTGTAATCAGAGCGCCAACTTGGGTTGATGTTTTTTAATGAACAAAACTGAATGCAGAAAATGTGTGAGTGAGCAAGATGAACCTTAGAACGCAAAGACATGTTGATTCGGGTGTTGATTATTTATGAACGTTTTGCAATCACCCGAAGCCGTTCTTTGGTGTTTATATGCTGGACTCGATACAGGCTCGGAACATCTAATCAAATAGTTTCTCTTACCACTTGTACACAACCAGTGACACTGACCAGCAATTGGAGCCTGAAAGATCCCTTTAATCATTCGCGTGCGGACTTGATGTTGAACTGTAGGTCCCGTTCTCCAGAAGCGCACAAGCCAAATAACTAAAAATCTACATTTTTGTAAGGCTATGAAATATCGGTTAAGTAACTGCGTAGGGATCAGGTGGGCTTCAAATTTTTCGAAAATTCGATTTCTTTATGTCCAGAATATTTTCCCAAAAATTTCAATTGATCGCAGTAAAACTTGAATAGATAGCTGCTTCGAAAACTTCGTCCATCACGTAGGTTAGGCTATTTTAAAATCCGGTTGTCATGATACCAGGGTTATCCACTTGGCTGTAATATGTGCTCTCATGCATAGATTAAGTTTATGGATTTACCTTCAATATAGTAGGGAGGGAGGATTTTCCTACATTTACAAGTAGCACTAGTAAAGAAAGGCCTACAGATCCCAGTTTGGAGCTGCAGTTTAGCTGGGACATCCAAACCAAACTTTCATTTAGAGTAGTCCTTAAAGCTTGGTACGGAGACGCTGATAATTTTCTCTGAACCCATCTAATTACATTAGCTTAGAGAATGCGCTACAGAAAATTCTCAGAGCACATTCTCGGAGCGGGTACGGAAACACCATAAATACGCTCTGAGAGTGAGCATGGCCTGCCAACATACAGCTAATAGATTATCGCAGGGGGTCATAGAAATTATGAAACATATTTCATAATTGTCAGATGTAAATTCAGCGTCTCCGTAACTAACTTAAACACACAAACTTCGCGCACTGCAATTTCTAATTCCTTTTGGAAACAAACATATCATATAACAATATGGCTTTGCCCATAAATCAAGCGTTCGACGTTGGACTACACGTTGGAAACCGTCAGTGCTTTCTCCAAAAAATGGAATTTACAATTGTAATTTATAATTAAAGCCGACAAAAATCTTTGAGCTCTTCTGATTTTTTGAAGCTTATTATTGATCGGCCAAAGTCATTATCTAACCCGCTCAATACAAGTCCGTAATGGAGATTACATAACTGTTGAACGTGAGCCCGTCTTCGAATGCAATTTATGGGAAACTCCTTTGCATAAGTTCCTAATGCTTTTGCAGTGGAATAGCTTCCATTGACCTGCTTTTACAAGATATTTTTGATATTTGTTTTCTGACGTTATCTTATTTCTCGAAAGCTTTTTCAAAACCTTCATGCAGTTTCTTCACCGTTTAGTCCAGTCTTACGCACTCGTCATATTATCAAGTGATTTTATGGCATTTTAATTTCTTTCTGGCATTCAACATTATGATTAATTCCAATTAAGGAAATCTTCGTTTGAAAAGGTAAAGGTAAAGGTAATTAGACATAATTTTTATACCCTTGAAAAGGATATATTAAAACTGTCCAGATGTTTGTAACGCATATAAGAATGCATCTCCGACCTCATAAAGTATATATATTCTTGATCAGCATGACGAGCTGAGTCTATATAGGCATGTCCGTCTGTCCGTCCGTCTGTCTGTCTGTCCGTCCGTCTATTTCTATGCGATTTTCTCCGTCAGTTTGAAAGCCAAAGCTTGCACGAAGTCTTGTACAAATACGCTGCACAAGTATCGGAACCGACCGGATCGGATGAATAAAGCATGTAGTTGCCATTGGAACGATCCGTCGAAAAAATAGATATAGTGAGAAAAGCTTTGTTGTTTTATAAGAAAACGTCTCAAAACTCTTTATTTACTAGTTTTCTATGCTTCTCCATGATTCTGCCAAGTTTGTTCGAAATCGGAAATCTATACATCTATACAGCTGCCATAGAAAAGTAAGGTTAGAAAAATAGTCTTACTAAGAAAAACTTTAAAAGCTTTCGCACAATTCTTTCAAGTTTTGTCAAGATCGGATGACTTTAGGTTATAGCTGCCATACGAATGATCGGTCGTGAAACTAGTTTTAGTGAGAACACCTTACTTGTTTTTAAAGGAAACGCCTCCAAACTTTGTATTTCTTAGTTTGCGATGCTTTACCATGAAAAGTAGTCTTCGTGGGAAAAACTTGTTTGTTTTCGGTGGAAATGTCATTCAAATTAGTTAAAAACAAGAATGAAAGTCGGTCAAGCCCGACTATAACATACTCTGTAGCAACAAAATTATACACTCAGCTTAAATTTTAATGCTGCAGTACCAGCTGAAAGCAGCGCTGCTATTGCGCTGCAGCAGCGAACAGTCTTTTGATTATAACTCGACAACCGCTCATCCGATCGTAACGGTTCCTTTAGCGGATCGATAAGTTATTCCGATTACCAAATATGTCCAAAAGGAACGAACGATCTATCTTTAAAACTGTGGGAGATATGACGTTTTTCCATATTGCGGGGGCGGGAGGGGGCGTGGCCAAAATTGAAAATAAACTTGATCTGCCTGCAGACATAATAAGCATACATGTCAAACCTCTATCTCTTACCAAGTTTTTTTTTTATTTCTAAAACTGTTCTAAAGGTCCGGAGGGTTAAAAAACGTTGGATAAGAGGCTATATCACACTATGTAATTGCAATTAACTCTAAGTTTTTGCTTTGCATTAATCAGAAACCACATAAATATCTTGATGGAAAAAATGTCGCGTTCGACATTTCACGTAGCGACACAGATCAATATTTAATGAAAAAAAAATACAGAAGATTTTCAAATCAAACAAAATACATTTGAAAGAGCAATTCATTGATAAGATATTAAATCAATTTGGGCTTTGTTGGGGCCTCAGGATTCGCTAAACTTTGTCTTTATATAGATAAGCACGAAAATCACTTCTGTTTTTGTCGCGTTCGAATCGCTTCTTATTTTGTCTATATTTTGGAAACTCGACTTCACTTGCTATTCTTTTTTAGCAATAATTAAAGTGCTAGCGAAGACCTTTAATATGAAGTAAAGAACGAATTAAAAATGCGCTTTAGTTTGCTTGTTTTTTTACTTTTAATGTGTACGACGGCCGTGTTCGACAGAATGGAAATGCCCATATCGGGACCACATAAATTATATATATTCTTAATCAGCATGACGAACTGAGTCGATTTATCCATTTTCGCCTGTCCGTCCGTACAAATACGCTGCACATTTGTCGGAAACGGCCGGATCGGATGACTATAGCATATAGATAACATAGCAACGACGGTCGGAATACTAGCTCTAGTGAGAACAACTTTTTGGTTTTCAATGCAATCGGTTCCAAACTGAGTATTTATAACAGTGTTATGCTTTTCCCTGATTTCACTAAGTTTGGTCAAAATCTGATCGGAAAAGGTGCCATTGAGAGGATTGGTTCCAAAAATTGTCTCAGTAAGGAAAACATTTAGGGCGACCATACTGTTTGTCTTCAATTTTTGCATTTACTTTTTTTATGTACTTTCACTCAATGATGACCACATCATATAGCTGCCATAGGTTGGAAAACTAGTTTTAGTGAAAAAACAACTTTTTTGTTTTCAATTTTTGGTGTTATTTTAAAATTATTTATTCGACCAATTTCATCCAAAATCGATTTTATAAGGAATGAATGGGAATAGAATGGAGAACATTGGGAACTTATTTGTTCTACTATTATATTTTTTCATAATTGACTTTATAGTTTATTAGAATTCTTGCCTTAAGAACTAGTTGGGTTTGTTTAAGACTCAAAATCGTTCTTGAAACAGGAATTATGTACTTGAACTACGTGTTTTCGTACTTCCCGGACAATTGATAACTTTGATTCTTCATCCGCATAGAAAATCTTCTAAAACTAGAAACTCGCTTGTTCTAGTGTTTCATTTATTGTCAACTTGTCGCGAAATTAGACAACTTCAGAAAATACGGAAATGATTTTGCACTTTTGATTCTCAAATGCAAGTTTTGTTTTAATGATCTTATATTGTAAGCTACCAATAAACCCGTTAAAAAAGCAGAAGAAGTACTCAAAGACAATAACATTAACAACGTTAGCATAAAGCTGGCAGACTGCAGCCAGTGTCCCAATGCCTCCAAATAGTTCAAGAATGAGAAAATGTCGACGTTGCTAAGTGAGAAATCTGATCTGGGGAAATACATTAAAGTGTAATATGTGTGGTCTGTTGACCATTAGCAGCTCGCCTAACTCTAGCTGTAATGGATTAGGCAAAGTGCTTTTTTCAAATTCAAATTTGTATTTCCGTTGACTATGAGTAATGAAGGTCACAGCGGCTTTTAACTTCAGAGCTAGATGGCGCTTTACGCAACCGAAACAAATAAGCGCCCTCTAGCACACTATGATTTATTATTTCGCCGGTGGCTCCACCTACACGGCTCAAATTGACAAGCTTTTTCTAGGGACTTTTTGTGGGACTTTTTGTGGACCACCGCGCGTTCTGTTATCGATTGGCACCTTTTATCGATAAGTTTCTACTACGTTTACCGTTCACTTCCGCGTTCTGCTTATTTACCTTTTCGCAGCAAATCAAAATGAATTCGAGTGACATTAATTTACTAAATGCAATTGAAATGCACCAATAGCATTTAACGCAGTAATAAAATATGTTGTTATTCATGTTTTAGATAAATTCACTTTGCTTAAATTTGATTCACTTAAACTTTATTTACTATTCATTTATTTTGGGTCACATTCATTGTTCAGTCCAACTTATTACAATTAACAATTGAGTGCTGATTATTAGACTATTAGCTCTTGTTTCCCTTATTTCTAAATAGTTCAAGCAGCTCTTAATGGAGAGGCTCATCTTCTTCCTGGCAGACTTGATTTTCTTCTGCCACCGAAGTCATAATCTCGATACGACGCATGCGGCTCGATAAGTATGCAACGTTTTTAACTCTGCTATTTATTATCCGGTCTTTATGAAAATTTGTGAGATTGTAGATATTGCTCCATTCACTACACTGCAAAATCTGAGAACAATATCTTAAAAAATGTAGGAGATATTCATCTTTTTTTACTCCGGGGACGAGAGGGCGTGGCCAAAATTTAAAAATGACCTTGATTTGCGTGCAGTCAATACCAGTACACATTTAAAATTTGGTGGCTCTAGCTCTTCTAGTCTCTGAGATCTAGGTGTTCATGCAGACAGATGGACAGATCGTCTATATCTTTATTTATGGTTCTTGGGGTCGGAGATGCTTCCTTCTGCCTGTTACGTGCATTTGCACGACTTTGGTATAACCTTTTTACTTTACGAGTAACGGGTATAAAAATAAAAGCGCGTCAACCTTAAAAGGATCCAGTAAACTATTACCCTTCCCAGAAAACAGCCTGCCGTGGAATGACATGGACTCTTAGAATTAACATATCTCATTGCAACTAGGTCGAATCCGACCACTATATCATATAGCTGCCATAGGAACAATCAGCAGAAGACGATTTTTTACAAGATACAAGTTTTCTTCAACAAATCAACAAGCAGAAAATCTGAATTGGTCTAGAAGATCAAAGAATCGGTCTATATACTCTCTCCCCACTTCTCACTTCTGGTATGTCCGGTTAGTCAAACTAACCTGAGTTTATCCCTGTTTGAGTGTCAAATACTGCTATTAGCTAAAAACCAAGCAACAAACTTAACAGAAGCTCAATAAGTGAGCGGTTGTCCCAATAGACTAATCGATACTATCATCAATTGGCTGAGAGATAATTCCAAAACTTGCTTGTTTAGAAAAATACTTCTCCTAGAGGTAAAGGGTTACTCATTTCATCATGGCTCTTCAAAAATATTTTACAAAATTTCCTGTTCAGATAATCATTATGGGAATTATTGGTTAACCAAAGCTTTAAATTGTAATTTTTAATAAGCAATTATCTGACTATTTGCATCAAATGATAATAATGAACAATGAACGAAACAATTAAACATTTATATTCGAGACTACAAAAATCTATATATTTGTGAAATTATAGTTAACAATAAAATAATAATTTTAACAAAGGTCATAATGAGCCTTAAAGTAAGTCGCAAAGTGATTCCAGAAACATACAATTTTTCTTCTTTTCAAATTGTCTCTGAACTCCAAAGTAGTGTGCTCGCTATGTAATATGACTTATATGAACTGCAGCGCAAACTATTCGGTTCAGGTGTGCAGACTTTTATATTGGGCATTATTTTCAATAATTCTGTCAAACGTCAGAATCCTAGCTCTTCTCGAACCAAGCACGGCGCAAGTCGCTAAATCAAACTTTTTTAGAATCTAAATTGGTTAACTTATAAATATTACAGAAAAGGTGCCACTGGAGGAATCAGGAGGAATCGCAGCTAAATGCATACTTGAAAAAGTTTTTATGAGCTAGAAAACACAGATGAAGGGGAGTCAAAAGAATTATTTTATCTAAACCAGGGATTAGTACCGAAACGAAGTTCGGTTCCGGTACGAACCGAAATGAACGTTTCGGTACAAGGTTATATTCGGTTTTTAATTTATTTCGGTTTTCGGTTTCGATACGGTACCCAGTTTTGTATTTCGGTATTCCGGTACGTACCGGTATAGGTAAAGATTTTTTCAATATTGTAAAAAGTAAATGCTGAGATAAGTCCAAATCATTTTATTCATTTGTAACTTAAAGAAACAATATTGAACATTAAAGTTTCAGTCGTTTGACATTTAAAGTAAAATATTAACGCTTTTACATTGTGTAAAGGACGTCTTATGATTCAGTATTTTCGTTACAGACATCTGACCAAAATTACAATGCGCTCTCCAAAAGTAAAAGAAAAAAACACCGAAACAGTTTCGGTACCAACATTTCGGTTTCGATCGGAAATGCGGTTCTCAAAAAAAAATTTGTATCGGTTCCGGTAGGTGATTTGAAACGGTTTATTTCGGTTAACGGTTCCGGTTCCGGTATTAATCCCTGATCTAACCAAATCCCAAACCAAAAATTATTTAAACTAAAAATAAAAAATGTTATTATCTCTGTTTTCAACATTCATTTATATAGCCCTTTTCTACTTTTCATCTTTCCTTGCATCTTTATATTGGTGCCAGTTGAATCTGGATCAACTGAACTGAATTATTGGTCTTTTCCGGAAATGGAACCGATCAATTTATTTCTTACATTTTGAATTTCATATTTTTATTCTCTGTACCAAATGGGCACAGCATGTAACCGCCAGAGGGAAGCATCTCCGACCCTATATAGAATATACATTCTTGATCAGCATCAACAGCCGAGTCGATTGAGCCAAGTCCTTCCGTCGGTAATAGCACCTAGATCTCAGCAACTAAAATAGCTCGAGCAACCAAATTTAAAATGTAGTCTAGTATTACTTATTACTTACTTATGGCCACGCCGCCTCCCGTCCTACACTAACTACTAAAAATGTTAAAATATCAAGCTTATAATTATAATGGTGTTTGCATGCTTTTTGTAGCTGGTATCCTTTTTGTGGGGGAAAGCTAACTTACACTCTCGTTTCGTTTTGAGAAACTTTTTATTTATTTTATTTAGCAATCATTTTTTTGACATGAAATTATGTAAACTATGTATTGAAACGAGAGCATAATTTAAAGCCGTCCCTGACCGTCTTCGATTTACCCGAAATCAATTATTGAAATCAAGTTGCAGTCAGTTCAAAGGAGTCCCAACTTAAAATTGGTTTGCTTTAGCGATTATACTCCATGAGACCCTTGGTTAACATTCTGATAAATGGCTATTGATGCTGTCCTCTATGAGCTTTTTTTCTCAGCTGCACGAACTTTAATTTAAAGAATTTTGCATAAATTTTAATTTCTCAATTTAAATTATTATTATAATTACCATATCGCATAAAATGAATGTACTATTTATTTAATAAATTTTTGTATATTTAAATACTCTTTTATTTAACTGTCCCATGTCAGCCTTTTATGTCCAAATTCAATTCAAAGAAAGTTTGAGACACCGCCTCGAAATGCTAAAAAAAGATGCACTGCAACCAAGAGCCCCGACAGGAAAATCTCAGTACCTTGATATTGTGTACTTTTATTACAGTATTACGCTCAACACTTAACTTTTACAAAACAACCGCTAAATTTAAAACTGACCAACTCTTAGATGCTTGACAAATTAAATTAAAATCCATTAAAATTCAAACGACGAGGCCCCGAATTGAATTTGTAGCTAAATAAAGTGTCAAATGATCCTTCTGAAATAAAGTACCACACACAAATTGTGCGATAATTGGCACATCTAATGCCTCTGATAGTGACAATGCAATACAGGGCTGCAAGCCTCCTAAAAATCGGGAGGAGCGAAAAATTTTGGGTTCGGGATTATGGAGCGGGCTCAGAGGGTCGCTGAATCGTTCAGGTTCAGGTTCGAACCGGGGTTCAGTCATCAATTTTGTTCGCCGTTAATTTAGAAAACATTTATGTAAATTGAGGGAAAATTAAACCTTGTATTCAAAGATGCTTAAAGGTTTGATGTGTTTAATAGTTTAAGTTTATCATTAATCTGTCTTCCAGTAATTTTTTATCAATACTGGCTCTTTGGCTGGATAAAACAAACTTGAGAGTTGAAAAAGCGCGCTCATTTGATTGTTTGTAAGGTAACGGGAAGAGTAGCGTGAGTATTATTCGTAAGTTGAGTCAGTACTTTAAGGAGCTAGCGGCAGTCTTATTATATTCTGTACCAAAGGGTACATAGAGTATAATAAGTTTGTGCAAAAGTATGTAACATCCAGAAGAAAGCATCTCCGACCCCATAAAGTATATATATTCTTGATCAGCATCAACAGCCGAGTCGATATAGCCATGTCCGTCTGTCCGTCTGTCCGTCCGTCCGTCCGTCCGTCCGTCCGTCTGTCTGTCCGTATGAACGCACAGATCTCAGAGATGGTAAGAGATAGGGGTTTGACATGTATGGGACATATGCTTCTTATACTTGCAGGCAGATCAAGTTTATTTTCATTTTGCGACACGCCCCCTCCCGCCCCCGCAATTTGAGAATAACGTCATATCTCCCACAGTTTTATAGATAGATGGCTTGTTCCTTCTGGACATATTTAGTTAGCAGGATAACTTATTGATCCGCCAAAGGAATGAAGAAGATCGGATGAACGGTTTTCGAGTTATGAAAGACTGTTCGCTGCTGCATCAAAATTTATGCTGAGCGTATAATTTTTTTGGTACAGAGTATGTTATAGTCGGGCTTGACCGACTTTCTTTCTTGTCAGTAATTTTATTTGTATTAGAAATCTTAACTACTTGATAGTTCACCCGAGACCATTAAAAAAAACTAGTATTTTCATAGTTAAAGCAAATGTAGTTACTAAATTGCATTATGATAGAGCAAATATTTTGCGTTTTATTTCTCAACGTTCAATGAATTCATTCGTATTTACATTTATCGAAACTTCAGAACGAGCATGCAAAATTCTCAAAAAACTGAGCCTAGCTTGCATAGTACTTCTCACATATGTCAACAGTCTTTTTAAGGTCGAAAACGATCGTGTTACAGGTATTGTTTAAACCAATTTAGCCAATTTCATGATCTTTCATATCTTTCAAATAATTCACGATGTTTTTTTGGAGGATCTAAATCGTTGGCAAGTCCATCTTCTTCTATCTCAGCCCAAACAACAGTGAACTGACTTCGCAAATTCGAAAAAGTTTCCCTGATTTTCACAATTAGTGCTTTAACATTACAAAAAAAACCTACAATTTCATTATTTTTTTTAAATTGTTCGATTCTTCTGACAGATTTTTAAAAAAGCTTTCAATCGCTTTTTATTTTTGAAAATGAAGCAGAATGTCGAAAGCCACATGCTTATTAAGGGTGTTTAGTCACGCCGCATAAGCTTTTTTAGCGAGTGCACTAGTAGTAAAAAAAACAAGAAAGAAAGTCAATGAATCCCGACTATATTATACTCTGTACCAACGAAAATATATGCTCAGCATAATTTTCGATGATGCAGTTGCCGCGCTTGCAGTGCATTTGCACCCAAGATTTTTAATTAGCAGCCAAAAATCTCTGACCCTATAATATATATACAGGGTGCGCCATATAAAGTGTCGGTATGGCAACACTGAATAAATATAAAAACAAACAACCGATTGCTATATGTTGATCTTGTTCCTTTAATTTGGTCCTGTACAATTTATTTCGACTACTTTTTGAACACAACATCAATCAAGTGGCCGCCTTTATTGGCCACAACAAAATGTGCCCTTTTTGCGGCATTTTCCATCACTTTTTCGAGCGTCTCAGTCGATAAAGTGGCGATTTCGGCACGAATTTTGGCCTTAAGCTCTTCAATGGTCTGTGGATCGCTGGCGTAAACCTTGCTTTTTAAATAGCCCCACAAAAAGAAGTCTGGGGCGGTCAAATCTGGAGATCTGGGTGGCCAGTCAATATCGCCTCTATTTGATACCAGGCGTCCAGGGACGTGTAAAGGTATTTCATGGATGCGGTGTGGATTTTCCGTGCCCCATATGCGACAATTTTGCTTATTAACACCACCAGAAAGCGTGAAATGGGCCTCATCGGTCATCAAAATTTGTTTCCAATTGTTAGCACAATTGAACGATTATTTTCGATGAACAGCGTCACTATTTCGGCACGTTGTTTTGGTGTGAAGCGTTCCATGGTCAAAATTGTACTAGATTGATGTTTCCAAAACATGTCTAACAAAAGCAATCGGTTGGTAAATGTCAAAGTTATTCAGTGTTGCCATACCGACACTTTAGATGGTGCACCCTGTATATAGGTGTAAAGGACCCTTGCGTCGCCTGGTACACAGCTAGTTGCAAATAACTTTTAAAATTATTATAATTTTAAGTATATTATATTAATACTCTTTGGCTTTGCCAAGTACGAAGCTGACACTAACTAATTTTCAAAGTAAAATATTGTCCTCTATTCCCAAAATGCACCTCTTTTTAGAGTTTCACCTTTTACATATTAGCAACAGCCGAGACTTTGCTAACAAAAATTATGTATGAGGTGTTGATAAAATGAGTTACAAGTTTTTTGTTATTGGCATGAGACGGCGGTAATTTCAAACTTCATTTTGATTGTGTTGTGGCCTATTGTCAGAGGGGCCTTCTGCTTTGAGCCAAAAACTTTCGGGCCACATTGTAAAAGTCCAATAGCTTCGCATTGTGGAAGGCTAGATTGAAATGAGAACCCTGATTTTGGAGTCAAAGCTCTTTTAATGGCAATTGATCATTTGCAAGTGGATAACATTTCATTAGAATACCAAGTGAAGTGCGTATTTGTGTGCACACATACACATACAATGTACATACAAGCATACATTTGGATGTATGTATGGCTGTCGTTCTGCACACACTTGAGGTGAAACTATTTCGACCTGCTCAACAGCTTCCAACTGTCTACCTACCTGTGCCTTCAAAAACCAGATAGTCAACCAGCTAGCAAACCATTGGAACCTTTATAATTTATTTATCTTTATCTTGAATTACGCCACGGGAGTATTGACCACCAGTGTAAATTCAAAATTTCAGCATATTCACGACGGACAATAACAGCAAACAAAAGCGTACAATTTAGAACCGAGCCTCATGTGATTGAAAACTTGAAATAATAATAAAAGCAAAATAAATAAATGATAATAACAGCAAAAAGCAAATTTAGAAACACGGCAACAATAAGCGCACGCTGTCCAAGCAAAGGGTCAGAAAGCATTGAGCGGGCAAAACGCACGCCAAAAGTCGCGACTGAAATGGCCGTTAGATGACGGCAAGAGCTGAGAATAACCGGCGATCGGCGGATGAGCGGTACCCGACGTTGATTCCAAAACGTGTGCATATGTACAAGTTTGTCGCCGCCCCGTGCCATAATCTCTTATCACTGTGCGGGTCAGCAGTGGCTGTCAAGGCCATGGTCTTCAAAAGCAATTTGTTGGCATTGTCCCACGGACTGGCTGGCGGAAGCTTTAGGGCTGGTAAATCTGTTTTGCATTGGGCTAAGCATACTACGAACGCTTAAGTTAGTCTTGGGCCATGGAATGGATCTGAGCATGCAAGAAATCTGTGGCGAAGAAAAAGAAAACCACCAGAATGCCCAAAGACAGAAAACCGAGAGCTCTGACAAAACAAAATCAAACCGGTTTATCTGTATCGTTAAATATTCTATTTGATGTTGGCAAATGACAAGATAATCCAAAGTAATCAATCAAAATTATTTTAATTTATTAAGCCACAATAAAGTCGTGCCCAATTCGCAATTTCCACGTTCTCGCGAGACGGCCAAAGGCCTCATATGTACACTCCAGAGATGCGAAGTCGAAGCAGTCGATCAAGACGATCAGCTTCATTGGTAAGCACAGTAAGCATTTCTCGGACAATATGACTATTGTTTATTTACGCACGAGGCATAGACGAATATTTAATTACATATGTAAGTGCCCAGTACTTTCCGCATTTAACTAACTTTGAGACTTGGCCTTTTACCATACAGTTAAATGCGTCAATCAGATGAAATCATACATTGGTTAATTGTGGCTTTAATAACTTTCCCAATTGCAAAAGCCTTTAGCTGCCAAGGATGTATTTGGCGTCAATAATGAAATAGAACCGCCGCTACTGAGATGCTGCAACGAACACTCTTTTGCTCATAACTTGACTATCGTGCGACCGAACTTTGGCAAATTTGACTGATCGATAATTAATCATGGTTGTCAAATATGAAGTATCTATCAATGTGGAAACATGTGGAAACCACCTCTGAGATCTGTGCCATCTTATGGACAGCCAGACTGACAGACGGACGGACAGATGTTCATGGCTATATCGCATCGACTGTTAACTTGATTTCTACTGTATAGGGTCGGAGATGCTTTCCTCTGGCAGTTACATGATTTGTCACAAAGTTTAAAAACTCTGCGTTCCTTTGGAACAGAGTAAACAAATTTGGCAAATTTCTTCAATTTTAATTTATTATGAATGACATCTTCGCACTAAGTTCCAGGGAGTGAATGTTATGTTTCAAGTGACAATATGAACGCCAACTAATAGCACTTACTTAGGGGCTGAACTCAAATCAATTGTTAATTTTCCCCATACACGACTGGATCAAGAGATCTTTGTACAGAAATTGGTGTGTTGAACGAGGTCAAAATCTAAAATGTTGGTTTCTTAAAGAATCACTAGTTTTAACTCAACGCCGTTTAGCTGCCTCTTTTTGCTCTCTTGCTTGCCCTCTCGAGTTTTCTTATTCCCGTTACTCGTAAAGTAAAATAAGTATATTCTTAATCAGCATAAACAGCCGTGTCGATATAGCCATGTCCGTCTGAGTGTATGAACACCTATATCTCTGAGACTAAAAGAGTTGGCGTAAGCAAATCTCAGATGTGCGCTTGTATTGTGTGCAGGCAGATCAGGCTTGTTAATAATTCTCTTCCCCCGCCGGAATACAAAATATGAAAAACTCCTGCAAATTTTAAGATATCAAGCTAACATTTTGTTATATTATATTATACCCAGCTGCGCAGAGCTGAATGATGTTCCAACCACAACATCGCGATACGTTTCGAATGCACTGACTTACAGACCAATACACTAAGTGTGTGGTTCAGCAAGAAACTATAATTCTGCCAGGTTTGATCATAGAGACGATCGGTTTGAAAATGGTCACAGTAAGCCCCACTTGAACTATGTCGATTCCCAATAGCACACTAATAACAATTAAGTACGCTGTAGTCGATTACCCCGACTCCAATATAGCCAGTTCCCTTTATTTTTATTGAGCTTTAACACAGGGATGCAAACCGGTTCTGAACCGAACCGGTTTTGAACCGAACCGAACCGCATATTCCAGCTAGTGAACCGAACCGCAAACCGAACTGGCTTCCTATCAAAATTGCTGAACCGAACCGAAAACCACAAAAGAAAACGGTTCGGTTCGGTTCAGCTTTCCCACGAGTTTTAACTGAAATCGCATTCCCCAATGTTTTTGATTAATTTGGGAATTTGAATCGAAGATAATTTTTATACATTTCGTTCGATCCTCTACATAGGATGACTTGGCACAAATTTTACAACTTGTAATACTGTAAGTCTTCTGCAATGGCCCGCCTATCGCTTAATATTCCTGTCATCAATATGTCTTTTTCCTCTAGTAGACAATATTTTCAATTCAATCTTTTTTACCTTAATTCAATCTTAGACAGCAGAGTTTTTTTCGTATGATATGATTAATAGGGTAT
Source organism: Lordiphosa fenestrarum (assembly GCA_035044985.1). Taxonomy (NCBI): domain Eukaryota; kingdom Metazoa; phylum Arthropoda; class Insecta; order Diptera; family Drosophilidae; genus Lordiphosa; species Lordiphosa fenestrarum. Next base: position 92,980 of record JAWNNO010006293.1, on the reverse strand, counting down.
GTAAGATGCATGGAACGAATTCTTTTCTAGCTGACATTCTCTCTTTTCGAAGGGCATTCCTCAAAGAATTTATAGACGAATTCTCAAAGTCCGACATAATAATATGCACATTCTTCTAAAGATTTTAAATATATTCAAATGGATTAGAAGAATTAAATTTCAAAAGTGTTCGAATAGTCACATTTTTACAGAAATTAAAATATTTCTTTATGTGCCTTTGTGAACCACTGAACCGAACCGAAACCGCGGTTTAGTTAGCTCCTAAAACCATGAACTGAACCGAACCGGCGGTTCAGAAATTCTGCGAACCACTGAACCGAACCAGTACTTATTTTCGAGTGGTTTGCATCTCTGCTTTAACAGCTGTCTAGGCTCCATGCTCCGTCAGGGTAAATTGTTTCCTGTATGACTTCGGTGTTTGTCGTCCGAGTACCAGGTTACATAGATATTGGGCCTGTCTTCAGTAAGGCGGCTTTACCTTAACAAATACGAAAGTCTGTCCAGCCACACCATGACATAACCACATGTTGCAGATGTTGCTGTCCAGCAGAAATGTTTGTTTTTCTAGTAATTCGACTATCGCTCATATATAGTCTGCAGATCGAAAAATAGTACTGATAACTAAATATTTATATCTGGAAGGTCCGAATCTTTTGAGGGCGGGAGGCTAAAACAAAAAATAAACCTGATATGCCTGCATTTTCCCATACACGCCGAACCTCTATCTCTTACCATCTCTGAGATCTGCGAGTTCATACGAACACACAGACTTACGGACGGCCAGACATGGTTACATGGCTATACCGACTCGACTGTTGACGCTGATCTAGAATATATATACTTTTTGTGGACGGAGATGCTTTCTTCTGGCTTTTACTTAGAAACAATGGGTTTTTTCTGCGATCCTGTTGGAAAGACTAAGCTCTTGGATAGGCAAAGGTTATCTTCTGTCAGAGTTCCAGACCGGGTTCCGGAAGGGGTTTCAACCACTGACAACGTCAATTGGTTGCCTCCCAAAATGAATTTAAACAGGCGGGTACGAAATTAAGAAATGTATGCTGATTATATAGTTATTTTGTCTGATTCACATAGAAATTTTAAAAAAACAATTGAAAAATTTGCTACTTCAAAAGTATGCAACGTTTTATAACCTTTATAACTCTGCCATTATATTTTTCGATCTTTATGAAAATTTGAGAGATTATAGATATAACGCAGAAATACTATAATATTTTTATATTAATACTACCAAGCGACGCAAAAGACCATTACAAGATCGATGCTATTCACATTTTGCTGGCTGGCCTTCAAATATCGATTACAATCCTATATATATATACTTTAACATAAGCTGGGCCATTTTTGTGGGCCTCCTGAACTCAAACCAGAGAAATTAGAGGCCATATAACAGAAAACACTTCTGATTTAGATTTATACAACTCATATATGCGATCAGTTCACAAAACGAAACACAATTCAAATCAAGATTACACATTAAGAATACTCTGCACAATCGGACAAAACTTAATATTTTTCTTTTATATTTTTCATTAGACTACCTCAAAGTTTGGTTCACAATCTCATGAGACACAAAAAGCTGACTTCCACTGCTTGTCACAGTTTGAATTTCGTTTTGTGGGACCTGCTACTCGTAAAGTAAATAGACTTCAATGGCTACAGTAAGACATTTTTTTATTTTGAGTAATATCATCTTTAAACTTTATATCCATTTGATTCATAAAAAGTTTGATAGAATCGGAGCTTCTAAGCTTAAGGAGCTTAAGGCCTATTTGGAATTGTGAAGAAATGAGAAGTAATGTTAAGTGTCCATACAACAAATGTTCCGATTGTTTTCTCTCCCAAATTCTTAAATTGAAAATTTGTTGTCACTTCACAACTTCAGCCTAGGCCTTGTCTGGATAATAGGTTTTAGATTTTTCTTGTTGACTATTTTTGCTCATCAATTATATTATCTGCTCTAAGAAAAACGTTCATAGTTTGAGCCTTTGGCACCCATACAATAATATAATAATAATAATACAACAATAGCCTTATGACTAGGCCGATGCTTAGCTTTCCTCTGTTTGTACCTATATACCCATGCAGAAGTATAGAAGGACGGATCTTCAAACCCATACTGCCAAATTACCATCAGTTTATAACACGCCTCGTAAATGAATTGTAAATTGTCTAATTGCTATTTAAGTACGCATGTATGGCGCTTAGTTGCTTGATAAGCCAAAGCCACGAGAATATGAATTAAAACGAGACTAGCATAAGCCGACACAGTCTTTGCCTTATTTGGACCACAATGCCATTGCACAAAGTAAGGAATTTAAATAAACTTGTTGAAATTCTGAAACCCTCAACGTTTTGTGTCAAATTACTGTCATTCCATGTTCCGCATTTCCCCAGCCACAGACACGAGTTAAAAACCAGGTAAAAGGAATGGTCGTTTCACTCAAGAATCGTTTAATAGCCCTAATGCATTTATTTCGTACTTATTTATGTGTGCGTGAATGTGGGCTAGCTCACCTGTGTGGCTGCCGCATTGTCATATGTCGAGAATCAACAAAAACATTTATGGATAATGGATAACCTGCCGTATTATCATTTGCATCTCGCATTGACACCACATCCTGCATTTTGTAAAGCGAGGCTGCTAGCAAGGATGTTGGAATAGCTTGAGATATCGAAATCCATTCACAGCCGCTGACGCTTAACTGCCGACTGGGTAACTGCCCTTTATGCTGTAGATAGCGCGATTTACAATTTTGGCGATCAACCCTTCTGTCTGCTGGTCATGGCTGCCATGACTTACTGTAACATTTTTGTTTGCATTTACTTTGGCCGATGGCAATTCGTTCATAAAGCAACCGACGAGAGCTAATGGCGTCATACATTATTTGTCCATATGCTTCCATGGCCTCTATTGAATTTTACAGTGTCGTTGAATCCCGCTTCGCTGCTTGGCAGCAGATGTAGAAAAGTCAATCGTTAAGAATGAAACAAATTTCCACGAAGGACAGACCAAATATGTATTTTGATTATTACACAAGAAATTCATCGTTAAATTAACTAAAATAAAAAAGTTAGTTAAACTGAACCTTATTAAACACTCGCAAACCCAACTTCTGCTCGGGGAATGAAGACTAAGACCCAAGCGACAAACCGAAAGTTCCTTACAACCCGTCAGATACGTTACGAAACGAAGCAACACGAAGTCGGCGCTTGCTTTGCCTGGTGGCGCTGTTGCTGGCCTATTCATGCTGCTGCCGTCTAGTATTCATTTCGCATTCGCCTTTCGCGGTCTGCTGTCGCTGCCGTCGGGTCGGGCAAATGTGTGTTTCTACCAAGTCTGATTAATTTCGGTGAAGAAATGTTTTTAATAGTTCTATGAAACAACATACATACATAGTGTTCACATATATATGTTATATGTGGAGTGATTAGTGTGCTAATTAAAGTGTGTAGTTTCTGGACTTCAAATCACCCGCTCGCCCAATATTAACAGTGTATTTAATTATGATAAAATGACTTTAGCGTATGTGGATATGCCAGCTGTAATTCAGGTTCAGGTACAATATTATAAACGATGAATTTTATCCAAACCCCTATGCAAGTAGTTAACTTAAAAGAGATTTCATTCGGGCCATCTAAATATTTCGATGCGGAAGTCAGAGTTTCTTATTTTCAAGTCAAGCCGTTTGCTATCATGCCACAGCGCATTCTGCCCTCTTAAATTTATTGTAAAATCTACTAGACTTAAGCGTATGGCCGGCTAAGATCCAGCTCAAAGTACGACTTTTTAGCTAACCGATAATTTGGCACAGTTTCCAAAGCATTATCTCCTATCTCTTAACAGATTTAACGGTGCTCTGCCCAATGAAACTTTTAGGACGAAAATTAACACACACCCTGCAGCTCTACGTTTCAGTACTGAATTTTTCAGGGCTGATTCAGACCTGAAAAGTATGAATAGCTGAATTTCATGCCTGAATTCAGGCATGTTTCGTTATTTCCCATGGAACACACCATAAGTTCAGCCCTGAAATCATGCCTAAAATCATGCCTAAAATCATGCCTAAAATCAGCGGAGGGCATGACGTAGTAGGACATACCTATGTTGAATTCATGGCTGAAACTCATATAAGGGCAGGCCTGAATTCATGACCAGCCCTTTCATTTCAGGGCTGATTCAGCTATGATTCAGGTCTGAGCCGAACTAAAGGGATATTAAACTATTCTATTGATGTTTTTAACGCATCATATGCTACTGCAACAGCAAAATACAGTTTCAAAATTCAAAATCTACCGAAATCAAGACCATTCGTTGACAATAGTAGAAAAATCTCGATTATTCTTGAACTGTGAACAACGACTTTGTTTATAAAACAAAGGAGTATTAAATTAAATTTTGTATTTTTTCCGATATCGGCTTGATTCCAGATGACATAAAAACTTATTTCAGCACAATACTTCATTCAAATATGGCTTCTTTTCATAAGCATTCAGATTTCAACACAGTTTAAAAGTATTCCATTCCTGTATATTTTATAATTTAAATTGTTATAAGTTTCCCTGGGTTCCTGGCAAATTCGTCCAACACACGTTCTTCAATCTCAGCGTTAGATGCAGCGTGTTCATGCACTTTTTTGTAGTTTACAAGCGGTTTTACCACAAACGAAGAAACGACTCCACGTATTTTTACCGGCTTAAACAAAACACAGTATATACAAACTTTCGGGCTCCTTTCAGAAAAATATTAAGACCGCCTTGTGCTCATTTTGGCAATATTTTGGAAATAGTTGCAGAACATCTCGGGCTAATCTTGGGAAATTGCGGGTTCATTTTGCGAATTCAATAGTGGTATCGCTCAAGCGATTTAGATTCGATTTATATATCGTCGATCAGTTGTTGACTGCTTAAAATGTCCAGTGTGCCCAAAAAAATGAGTCATACTAAAAGATTCTACAAAATCATCTTTGATGCTGACTTGGATTTGATCCAGATTTGATTTCGTTTTAGTGTGGCCTTCTTTACTCGGCGCGCTTGGTGTTTGTTTGATTTTTGCTGTAATTTCCACATGGATATGGATCTTTGCCAGATTTGCACTTCTAGTTTTAATAATGAACTATTAGTTTAAATAATTATAATTATGCTTGAGTAGGTACGAGTTTTTTGAACGGAAGGAAGACCAGTGACCATAAGTGGAAGGGGTCAAACGAGCTCGAGTTATTAAAGCATGTGATTGACTAGGGCAAGGGCATTGCCAGGGGGGCGAGCAAGTATTTAAGAAGCTTCAAAAAGTAGTTTTAAAACTTTCATTCTAGATGTTTTGATTTCGCTCCTGGGGTTGATTTGGCTCCAATATTAATTAGCAGTGTGGTTATACTGCCAGCTGTTGATGAAATCTAGATCAAATCAGTGCTCAAAAATGGTCGTTCCCTCAACTGATTTGCTGTCACGAAATCTACATCAAATCTAAATCGCTTTCAGGAATTTCACTAATGTGTTCAATTTTTGAATTTGAATTTGGTTATACTTTGTGGCTGACTTTACGACCTTTATGTCATGCAAACTGTACTCATGTTTTCACAACCTCACGGCTGTATCATCAGAGGTATCCTTATGCTATAGCTGTTGGTTTGAAAATTTTGTTTTTTCACTTTTTTCTTATATTTATTTTTAATGTACAACATTCGATGTATCAAAATTTAAAGTATATCAAAGCAAAACTAACGAAGATACAGCCTTTCAAGCGACCGGCCTCACGTATAAATTGTATAAGGATGAAAAACTTTAAATTGATTTTCTCGCAAGCATCATTTTGGAAGTCGGTGGACATCATACCTCAAACTTGACCGATTCTTTGGACATTTTTTACACATTAATCCACAGGTAATGACGACGACTTTTTTGATTCAAATGATCCGCTCCCCGTGCAACACTTTTCGGGGCTGTCACAAAAATACTTACGATGTTATTTTATGTGTATATAAAATAAATAAACCAACATTTATGACATCTCCAAAAAAAAAATCATGAAAATATAAATTTTTTCGCCTTTGAAACCATACTTGTTTGATTTTTATTTAATCATTCCAAAAATAGTGATAAAACTAGCATATTAAGCCAAGACTATGAAGATAACACAGGGGAACAAAATGACACGTTTTCTACATTGCTTCTCCAAAAATTACCCTTTTTCTATATTGCAGCCTCTTTGAGGTCGAGGAGAGTTTTACTTGTGAATATCATTGTAACAATTTTTTTTTTGTTATTGAGCAAGCGGGATGATGCTATAGTTTAGAGCAGGATTCGCCAGAAAGATAGAAATAGTTTAAATGAAATTGGTGAGTGAAGAACCCATTCGGTCGGCAAAAATGAAATTGAGGAAATTGTTTGGATCTAGTACTCCTGAACGTTATTATTGTACATTTGATTGACTTTAAGGTCTATGTTAGATCACAATGTCTTTTAATATTTCCTATGATCATTTCGATTATAAATCTAGTTGGTCTGCCATAAATTTTAATTCATTTTTTGACCGCCTTTAGCTGTGTCCATAAAGTTGATATAAATCAGGGATGCAAACCACTCGAAAATAAGTACTGGCTTGGTTCAGTGGTTCACACTGTTTCTGAACCGCTGGTTCGGTTCATTACATGGTTTTTGGAGCTTACTGAACCGCGGTTTTGGCTCGGTTCAGTGGTTCACAAAGGCACAATATGAAATATTATGATTTCTTATACACCATTTGAATATATATAAAATCTTTAGAAGAATGTCCAAAGTTTATTATGTCGGATTTCCAGGATTCGTCTGTAAGTTCCTAGAGGGATGCCCTTCGAAAATGCGAGAATGACGGCTAGAAAAGAATACGTACCATGCATCATAATGACCCTATATATTATATCCCTTAAGTTAGGCTTAGACCTAAATCATAGCTGAATCAGACCTGAAATGGAAGGGCTGGTCCTGAAATCATGGCATCCTTATGATGAGTTTCTGCCATGGATTTGACATGTCCTACTACGTCGTGAGCTTAGTTGATTATAGGCATGATTTCAGTACTGAACTCATGGATGAGTTTCATGGGAAGTTCTAAAATATGCTTGAATTCAGGCATTAAGTTCAGTAATTCCTACTGCTCAGGTTGAATCAGCCCTGAAAAATTCAGTACCGAAACGTAGAACTGCAGGGATTATATGAGAAAAATCTCTTCAGTCTAAGATTGAATTAAGGTTAAGAAGTTCTACAGAAAACTGAAAATATTATCTACTACAGGAAAAATACAGATTGATGAGAGGTATATTAGAACATCGGCGGGCAATTGCAGAAGACCTACAGTTTTACATTTACAAATTCCCAACTTAATAAAAATCATTGGCTAGAGGAAAAGGATTCCCGTTAAAAATGTGTCATAACCGAGTTAAAGGCCAATTTGGGCACCTTCGGGCTTGCTGATGCTGCTCGCTTGATTTTTTTGGGCTGCGTGCATATGTGTTCTGTCGCATAAGACTCATAAACCCAGAAATATTTGCTCAGTGTGACCACCATTATTTTTTCAAAGCAAAAAAAACGTGAAAAACACACATTTTTTGCAATACCTTAAAAACAAAAGCTGATGGAGCCAAACCGAGACCAGTTTTGTAATCAGTTGACAAAACTGAACCAGAATTTTTCATCAAAGAGGCTTCAACAAAATGGCTGTTCCCCTGTGTTATCATTATTCATTATACACTCATTGTTACTATTAATATACTCATTAAATAAAACTCATTAATAATGACTATTATCTGAGTATATTTGTTTGCTCAAAAATATGCGTGACCCGGCGATTACCGCTATTGCATAATGAATTATGGCAAGTGACCCCATTTTAATGGTAAAATTGTCCCAATGTTTTTAACGCAAAGAAGGAAAGTTTTCCGACCACATAAGGTATGTATATTCTTGATCAGCATGATGAGCTGAGTTGATTTTGCCATGCCTGTCTGTCCGACTGTTTCTGTTTAAAGCTATCTTCACCAAACTTTTCACGAAGTCTTGTAGTACAAATACGCTGCACATTTGTCGAAACCGGCTGGATCGGAGCACTATAGCATATAGCTGTTTTAGGAACGATCGGTCGGAAACCAGTCTTAGTGGGAAAAACTTTTTTGTTTTTTTATGGAAATGATTCCAAACTCCGTACTTCTTAGTTTGTTATGCTTCTCCATGATTCCAATAGTTTGGTCGAAATCGGACAACTATAAAGTATAGCTGCCGTAGAAAAGATTGGTTTTAAAAATAGTCTTAGTATGGAAAACTTTTTTGTTTTCAATCTTTTTCGTCTTTAAACTGGCCCAATTTAATCAAAAACGAAGGAATATGTCATAAAGCTGCCATACCCGGCAAATGTTGTTCTGCCGTACAAATTATTTCTAGTTATTCCCATAATGGTTTTTGTTCTTTTGGTATTGTACTAACCTTTCACAATCATAAGATACAGAGAGATACAGAGAAACAGCCTGCTGCGCCATATAAAACGAAACAGCTGTTCGCTCTCTGAGCTATTTGTTGATGTCCCTCTCACCGCAGTGTTTTCATATGTCACTATCACTTTGAGTAAAATTTAATATCAGGGGCCTTTTATATTTTGTTCATACAAAAATACCAAAATCGCTATTTAAAATTGAGAGGGTAGTGGTAGGAGGGTGATATTTTGTGTGTATATGTATTTTTTGAAGCCAAATGAAACAAAAACTCATTCTACAATACATATTTCCCAAAAAAAAAGAAACTATGTTCCGCAGAGAGACACCCTAATCACCCAGCTAACAACTAGCGGCATAAAATTTAATTAAAAACTTATTTTTCGATTTAAAAAAACAACACAAAAAAAAGAAAGAAAGTCGGTCAAGCCCGACTATAACATACTCTGAACCAACGAAATTATACGCTCAGCATAAATTTTGATGCTGCAGTAGCAGCTGAAAGCAGCACTGCTACTGAGCTGCAGCAGCGAACAGTCTTTTAATCATAAATCGACAACCGTTCATTCGATCTTCACTATTTGGCGGATCGATAAGTTATCCTGATTACTAAATTTGTCTAGAAGGTATGAACCATCTATCTTTATAATTGTGTGAGATTTTTTTTCTAAATTGAGAAGGCGGGAGGGGGCGTGGCCAAAATTGAAAATAAACTTGATCTGCCTGCAGACATAAGAAGCATATGTCCCATATATGTCAAACCTCTATCTCTTACCATCTCTGAAATCTGTGTGTTCATACGGACAGACAGACGGACAGACTGACAGATGGACATGGCTATATCGACTCGGCTGTTGATGCTGATCAAGAATATATATACTTTATAGGGTCGGAGATGCTTCCTTCTGGCTGTTACATACTTTTGCACAAACTTATAAACTATATTTACCTACGGTACAGAGTATATAAAATACATACAATCCTCGTTTCGGAGGAGTTTTTATACTCTGTACCGTAGGTACACAGATTATTATAAGTTTGTGCAAAAGTATGTAACATCAAGAAGGAATCATCTCCGACCCTATAAAGTATATATATTCTTGATCAGCATCAACAGCCGAGTCATGTCCGTCTGTCCGTCCGTCCGTCCGTCTGTCTGTCCGTATGAACGCACAGACCTCAGAGATGGTAAGAGATAGAGGTTTGACATGTATGGGACATATGCTCCTTATGTCTGCAGGCAGATCAAGTTTATTTTCAATTTTGGCCACGCCCCCTCCCGCCCCCGCAATTTAGAAATAACGTCATATCTCCCACAGTTTTGAAGATAGATGGCTTGTTCCTTCTGGACATATTTAGTTAGCAGGATAACTTTTCGATCCGCCAAAGGAATGAAGAAGATCGGATGAACGGTTTTCGAGTTATGGTCAAAAGACTGTTCGCTGCTACTGCAGCATCAAAATTTATGCTGAGCGTATAATTTTCTTGGTACAGAGTATGTTATAGTCGGGCATGACCGACTTTCTTTCTTGTTTAAATAGCATGAGACACAAGATTTATATATATAGCTTTAATTCGACAAATAACAGGTTTTTGCAGAGATTTCGATGAGAAATCTCACATCCGATAGGTCCGAATGGCTCTAGCTCTTATATTTTCTGCGATCTACGGACGGACGGACATGTCGATCAAGAATATATATACTTAATAGGATCGTTAATGTTTCCGTTTCCCTGTTAAATACTTTTGCGCATCTTCATGATCCTCCTTTTATCATTTTAACTGGAAAAGGGTATAAGAAGGAAACTCTCTTAGATGGTCCAGTTCTCAGACAAACTAAATGCCAAGGATTTGTATTTTTAATCGGTGTTATAACTGACATTCAGAGGTCCGTCTTCCTGTATAAGCACCTAGATCTCCGAAATCAATTCGGTTGTTGACACGAATAAAGAATATATATACTTTATGATATCGGATATGCTTTCTTCAGCCTCTTATGTACATTTCCACGAACTCAGTATGCCCTTAAGGAGTAAACTTGAGTAGAGGGCATTCAAAATGTTTCCTTTTTTTACGTTTGATGAAACAGTTTTTAGTTTTATTATTTAAAGAAAAACGAGAAAGCTAAGCTAACTTCGTCTGTACCGAAGATTTTATACCCTTGAGTGCTCGCTTAAATATTATGAAAAATAATTTTTTCCCACAACGACCCATTTTCCGACCGGTCGTTCATATGGGAGCTACATAGAATTGGTTGAAAGTATGTGAAACAAACAAATACAAAATTGCAGGATGCTACCATTAAAAACCAAAAAATTCTTCTAACTGATACTGTTTTTCAGACCGTTGTCCAATTGTCATCAAACTTGGCAAAATTATAAAAAAGCATAGAAAACCTATGAATATAAAGTTTGGACACGTTTCAAATGAAAAGAAAACAGTTTTACATACTAAAACTAGTTTTTCGACCGATTGTTCTTATGGAAGCTATGAGATATAGTCACCAAATCCGTTCGGATCCGACATGTTAGTAGCGTGCAGCAAAAAGAAGACTCTGTGCAAAATTTCAGCTCTATAGCTTCAAAGCTGAGGGACTAGTTCGCGTAGAAACAGACAGACAGACGGACGGACAGGGGTCGGAAATAAATTTTTCTATGCCTTAAAGGGCCTTTGCAAGGGTATAAAAATAGAGGAAAGTTTTCTTCAGACTCTACTTTTCTATGACAGCTATATGTGAGCTCTCCCACTTTTATCACTGTATGCGGCAGTTATCAATCATTTATGACTTAAAATTGTATTTCCGTAGAGAAACGCGCCACGCTTTAGTCGGGGCTTTAAACTGCAAAGTTATCAACGTTTATGAGGACCTGAAACTTTCATAAAAAAAAAAAATAGAGGAAAGTTAATTATTTAACTATTTTAAATTAAAGGAAGTTTGTATAACCTTGCAGCACTTTTTTCCAACTATTTTGAATAAAATTTCCACTGAAAACAAACAAGTTTTCTTCTTTTCTGACTCTACTTTTTTATGACAGCCATACTATATAGATGTCCGATTTCGACCAAACTTGGTGAAATCATGGGAAAGCATAGCAAACTAAGAAATACAAAGTTTGGAGGCGTTTTCTTTGAAAACCAAAAGTTTTTTTCACCAATACTGCTTTTCCGACCGATCATTCCTACGACAGCTATATGCTAAAGTCATCCGATTCAGCCGGTTCCGATACTTGTGTACCGAATTTGTACTACAAGACTGCAAGCTTTTAAACTGAGGGAGGAAATCGCATAGAAACAGACGGACGGAAAGACGGAGCTCAGCTCGTCCTGCTGATCAAGAATATATATACTTTATGTGGTCGGAGATGCTTCCTTCCAAGCGTTACAAACATCTGAACAATTTTATTATACCCTCTGCAAGATTAAGTAAGTTTCAACTTAGATTCATATATTCTGAGTTATCAAAAACCAAATTATTCCTGAACCCCGGTTCGAACATGAAACCAGGTTCGGCGACCCTCAGAACCCGCTCCGTGAACCCGAACCCATAAAGTTTCGTGAGATCGTACCCCGATTTTTAGGAACTTTCAGCCCTGGATTTGTGTTCATCGCATCATCTAACGAGCACTTCCGCTTCAAAATTTTTGCCACGCCCCCTTCAGACCCCGCAAGCATATATGACGCAGCACAGACCCTGGGCTTGTATATTGTTGTTGCCACACCAAGACCATCGGCCGCATTGGCAGAATAATGTCCCGGGCCACTCGGGACAATCGGGAAATCTCCACTTTAGGCATCTTAAATCTTGCCAGCTATTAGTATTATCTGCTTCAGCTCAATGTCAACCAAATCGGATGAATACATTATATATCTGCCATACAATAAACTAGCCAGCCAAAAGATAATATTAGAGTCGCCATCCCAAGGAATTCACTTAAAATTCATTTAACAAAAAAATTAGTTTAGCTCAATTTTACGAACTGTAATATAATCTTCGGAAGAGACTTTCACTTTTTTTTAAATTAATCTCAGACACACTAGCTCGATTTTTGTATGCCAGATAACAGGCAGTCTGTTCAGGTTGAGTAAAATAAATGGGAATATTGACGGATTCTTTAAGCGTGATTCTAATTTTATTATAAAAGACAAATTTTCATCAGATGTCCCGAGGCGTTATCTTACCTACGGCCTCTTGCACACAAGCACAAACACTACCCGCTGTACCGCTGGTATTTTAGCGATGTTAAATTCGAAATTTGTTTGATAGGTTCTTGTTTATAAGATACAATCATTAAATGTGTTTAGATGTGTAATACTAGTAGCCCATACGGGCTAGTGATGACGCCAAAAGAAGTCGGCGGCGAAAGAGATGGTTGCATAAAAGCAAAATACATTTTATTATAATTTCGAATGCGAGAATTGAATCCAGGTCTTCCGCACAAAAGTCTCCCCACTATACCACCTCGGCACCTCATAGTTGGAAAATAACATGTGACAAATTTGTCCGGCCCTTAGGAACTGTTACAATACTGATGGCCCTTACAGCGGATTTGCAAAGAGCTGACATTTATTTATTATTTATCATTTCCTTTGCAGGAACGCCTTAGTGGTCATGGAAGTCTAGGTCTGTCTAGCAGTAGCCCGGCTTACACAACCCATTCTAGCGGGCACGCGGGTAGAGGCGGTCCGACTTCTGGACACAGCGGCCATAGTAGTACCCATGGGTCGGCAGCTACCATGCATCATCAATCGCTTCAATCCGACTTCCAGCCTCCATATTTTCCACCACCCTTCCATCATTCCACTCAAAGCCCCCCTCAACAACAGGTAAGTTTTCTATGGCACATCCCACACAAGTCGTACCTGCTATTTCCAATATTATTTAGATATCTGGCTACTTACAGAATCACGGTGCTCTGGAATACTTGGGCACTGATCCTTATGGCCAGCCACTGTCATCGCTTCATCATGCCCCTCTGCACCACTACAACCAACTGGCAGGCCTAAGGTCCACACAGGATCAACTAGGAATTCACAGAACACACAGAGAGGCTGAGTTGCAGGGACACGTTGTAAGTTTATGCCATTTTATACCAAATTAAGAGCCGAGTGCCGTTTCGTTGTTCTTTCATACTTCAAATTTTACAATTTCGTCTGCCACAATATTCTTGCATATTTTGCAACATTCTGAAACCAACGAATATTCATAAGGGCTCAAATCTCCCCACTCTAGAAAAGTTGTCGAAGTTATTTCCTTACAAATTCCATTCAAGTGCATTATAAAAACTGAAAACATCCCCCGAACAATTTAAAAAATTTTCTTGGGATTTTGGAGAAATGTCTTGCCAACAACGGTGAAAATTCCTGACTTTGTTTTCGCTAAAAGAAAAAGAGTTTATATTCGTGAATGTTTTTAAGATGAATAAGCCGCCCCTTGCCTATGAGGTAGCAACGATTGTGGCATTTCCAATGTTGATGTTTTAAAAGGCGTATCCTCGCCAGTGCTTGTGCGCATCTGTGTGCCAAAGAGGCGCACATACATACACACGAGGGTATGAGTACATATACCAGCCGCCTCGCATACATAATTGCCAAAGCACTGGGATTGGCTCAGCTTTCAGTTGGTACCACCCCTTGGCTTATTATTAAGGCAGAAGTGTAAACATTATTCGGCAGACATGTCTTCCATAACTATAATAAACATATAGCAGTTTTTTTTACGGGTTTGCTGCCGTTATTTTCCAGCAAATGTAAAAGGCTCGACTATTTGACACAAATTTGTCTAAGCTTATTACTAGAATGCGAATGAAATATATCCAAGCATCTAATGTTTTGAAAACATTTCGGAGCATTGGGCTAAACGAAATCTAATGTAATAGATTCGGTTCAATGGTCGATTGTTCTTTGTGTAGTAATCACCGACATTTCGAACTGATTTATCCATAAAACCATTGATGGGATCAACTTAATCTTCTCAAAGTGGCATGGATAGTTTTATATACACTCAGGGAAAAATACACTGATATTTTAATATTTACACTTTGACTTGAATATTTTTACTGATTTATTGATTTAGCGTTAAATATGGAATTCGTATATATAAAGAGGGCACACTTCAAATTTAATATTGGCAACAGTTAAATTTAACAGGGAAATAGCAAGAAACTTTTTATACTCTTTACCGAAGGTACATAGAGTATTTTAAGTTTGTGCAAAAGTATGTAACAGGCAGAAGGAAGCATCTCCGACCCCATAAAGTATATATATTCTTGATCAGCATCAACAGCCGAGTCGATATAGCCATGTCCGTCTGTCCGTCTGTCCGTCCGTCCGTCCGTCCGTCCGTCCGTCCGTCCCTCCGTCCGTCTGTCCGTATGAACGCACAGATCTCAGAGATGGTAAGAGATAGAGGTTTGACATGTATGGGACATATGCTTCTTATGTCTGCAGGCAGATCAAGTTTATTTTCAATTTTGGCCACGCCCCCTCCCGCCCCCGCAATTTAGAAAAAAATCTCCCACAGTTTTGAAGATAGATGGCTTGTTCCTTCTGGACATATTTAGCTATTAGAATAACTTATCGATCCGCCAAATGAAGAAATGAGGAATGAAGAAGATCGGATGAACGGTTTTCGAGTTATGATCAAAAGACAAAATTTCTTGGTACAGAGTATGTTATAGTCGGGCTTGACCGACTTTCTTTCTTGTTTTTTATTTAAAAATTTTGTCAGCCAACCTATACCCAATTTTCTTTGTAATGGATTCCAGGAGTAGAATTCTTTTAGATTTTGTTCTGAAAAACTGCGAACTATATAAATTTTAGAAAAGTTTTAACTTACTCTGCTCTGGGGGACTCGAACTCGGGTAATTCCCTATAATTCTCAAGTTGGAATTCCCTGCATAGGGAATATAAAAGGGGAATCTGAAATTCACCGATTTAATTGGTTTTAGTCAATTCAATGTGGTTTTTAGTTAATTTAAATACAAAAGGGGCATAGTAAGATCCAATATGATTGTGTTAGGTTTTAGCATGCTATTTTTCCCTGAGTGTAGTCACTCTTCACAAATGTACACAATGTATATCAAGATGGTGCAATTGCCAGAAAAACGCATCTTCACACTTCAAAGAATATATGTTATTGATCACGAATAAGAGAGGAGTAGATCAAGTTTATTTTCAATTTTGCCAAGCCTCTCCTCGCTCCCGCAACTTGGGAAAACGTCACATCTCGCAACGCTGGGTAGTCAGCATAATTTGTCTGTCCACTGAATAAAGGACAAGAATCGGACGAACGATAGTCAAGTTATGAGCAAAAGAAAGTTTGCTGCCACAGCGCAACAGCTGCGGTGCTTACAGCTACTGCTGAAGCAGCAAAATACATACTGAGAATTCACTGTCGGTGGTGTCTATAGTCAGACTTGACCGACTTTCTTACTTGTGTTTTTACAACCGTAATTGCTAAAAGCCTCGTCGAATGCGGGTGTGTACCAAGATCAATTTGGGTCTAGAAAATTATTTTTTGTAAGAAAAAATTGGGATT
This sequence comes from Lordiphosa fenestrarum, assembly GCA_035044985.1. NCBI lineage: Eukaryota > Metazoa > Arthropoda > Insecta > Diptera > Drosophilidae > Lordiphosa > Lordiphosa fenestrarum. The sequence goes on along the minus strand of JAWNNO010006293.1, from coordinate 76,963 downwards.
TTCAATGCAATAATTTTGGCCATTTGTTAGCTACCTTACTAAAACGGCTCTAAATGCTGAGTCTTATTTATCAAGGATTTCAAATAAAACAAGTAAGAAAGTCGGTCGGTGTGGCACCTGCCGATGCGAACGTTCCTTTGCTCATAACATGACTATCGCTCATCCGATCATTATCAATTCTTCGGCGGATCGATAAATATTGATGAACAAATATGCCCAGAATTTACGAACACTCTATCTACAAAACTGTCGGAGAAATGAGGTTTTTACCTAATCGCGTGGGCGAGAAAGGATGTTTCAGATCTAATATCAAAATTGATGTGCCTGCAAGCAAAGTAAATTTTGTCCCATACTTGTCGAACCTCTATCTCTTACCATCTCCGAGATCTCTGCATTATTGCGGACAGACGCTCATGGCTATATCGACTCGGCTGTTGATGCTGATCTAGAATATATATACTTTATGGGGCTTCCTTCTGGCTGTTAGATACTTTTGCACAAACTTAATATGCTCTATGTACCTACGGTACAGAGTATAAAAAACGAGAAAGCTAAGCTAACTTCATCTGTGCCGAAGTTTTTATACCCTTGCAAGTGCTCGCTTAAATATTTAAAAAAAATACTCTTTTTCCCATTTTCGACCGATCGTTCGTATGGGAGCTATATGATATAGTCATCCGATTTGGCCAACAATTTGTTTAATTATGTGAAAGCATAAGAAACAAACAAGTACAAAATTGCAGGATGCTACCATTAAAAACAAAACAATTATTTTTCAGACCTATCTTTTGTATGGCAGCTATACCATATAATTGTCCGATTTTGATTAAACTTGGTAGAATTATAAAAAAACATAGAAAACCTACGATTGAAAAGAAAAAAATTTTCTCACTAAAACTAGTTTTCCGACAGATTGTTCCTTGGGAGCTATGAGATATAGTCATCCGATCCGGTCGGATCCGACATATTAGTAGTGTGCAGCAAAAATAAGACTCTGTGCAAAATTTCAGCTCGATAGCTTTAAAACTGAGAGACTAGTTCGCGTAGAAATAGACAGACAGACGGACAAAGCTTAATCGACTCAGTTCGTCACCCTGATCAAGAATATATATAGTTTATGGGGTCGGAAATGAATATTTCTATGCGTTGCAAACTTCTGTGCAAAATTATAATACCCTTTCCAAGGGTATAACAAATGACCTACATACAGCCCTAAACCTAAACCTACAGTTTAACGCCGAATCCGAACGGCAGAGTTTTGAGAAGCTTTTGCATGGCTAGTTACTTCACAGCTGGCTCCAAAAAACTGGTAACGGTAACGTATTAATGAGATGTCCCGTGGCGGGATCAAACCCATAACTTCTGGCACAGTTGGCAAACAACCACTGCACCACACTACCGGATTCCATTCCTGAAATAAACATTTTTGTAAAAATTTACCCGGCAAGGACGGGTTATGTAAGCTAGATTATTATATTTATATATAATAACTAGATGGCCCGGCGAACTTCGTACCGCCTAACAATAAATAACAGTAGTGGGTTAACTTAATAAAATAAGTACAAAATTTATTAAATTCAACAACATATATGTGTTCGAGAGGTACCCGAAAGAGTTGACCGATTCGGACCATATTTGTTATCAGCCTTCCTCTATTCATGACGAATGTCTTTATAAAGATTCATCCAAATCGGTTAAGTTTAGGTCAAGTTAAGGTGCAAAAAAGCCGTGGATGGCAAATTACGCGATCCCTGTGTGACCTACCAGAATCAGCTACGCTGTTACTACTACACTCACACGAAATTTCATCGAAATCGGTCCAGCCGTTTGGGAGGAGTGATGTTACAAAGCCATGTACGGAAGAATTTTATATATTAAGATATTAATTATATTATTATATTTTATTTAATTTTTCGAACAATCTCAGGTATGGCATTCTTCACATACCTCCATAGCCGTACAACATTTCGCTTCCACATTTTGGGCTCCAGATTGCTTGAGAGAGACAATTGTCACTTGACTTAAAATGCAGAAACACTTGAACCCAGAACAAACGCCCATTTTTTTAATAATCACGAGACTTCAGAAAATTGGCATAGAAATTTTTAACAAAACACAATTTCGACAAGCATTTCCGATTACACATATTTTGTATGGGCAATACGCAAGTCTCGAAATGCATTCAAAAGATACCGAGGATTTCTCCTAGTTAATTTTTGCACGTTAATGAGATTACTTCAATAACCAACATCAAGTTTTAAACAAAAAAGATTTCTTACCAAATCCACAATTCTGATTGATCGTTTTTATGGCAAGGTTTATTGGCTTGAAATGGACTTTGGAACAACGCACTAAGTCAATATACTGTGCCATAATTTAATATATATTTAAGATAAATATTCAAACACCCATATATATATTTCTTACAGACACAACTGTCTCATGGATTCCCATATACGGATAGAAGAAGTGACTACGGTAGTGCATTATCAGCAGGAGCTGCTCATGGAGCTAGGCTCGGTCATGAGCATGAATCTTTGGCGTTGCACCAAGCTCTACAAAATGCGGTTGATGATGTTCAAGCACCTGCCCTAGACGACAATGTAGCATTTATGTCAGATCTGCCTCTTATAAAGAGTAAGTTCACAATTTGTTAACACAGACAGTCCCATGTTTACTGAAGGGATGTTTATTTTTAATCAAAATTAGACCAGAAGCTTATTAATAGTGATGCACAAGCTTAGTACAAATTGAATTTATTTGGAAAAAAACATAGAGTAAAGTTAACTTTGGTTTGGCCGAAGTTTTTATACCCTTGCAGCACGTTTTTTAACTAATTTGAAGGACATATCCACTGAAAACAAACAAGTTTTTCTCAATAAGACTTCTTTTCTGACTCTACTTTTCTTTGACAGCTCTACTATAGAGATGTCCGGCTTCGACCAAACTTAATGGAATTGTGGAAAAGCATAGCAAACTAGGAATTACTAAGTTTGGAGGCGTTTTCTTTGAAAACAAGAAAGTTTTTCTCACTAGAACTAGTTTTTCGACCGATCGTTCCTATTGCAGCTATATGTTATAGTCATCCGATCCATCCGGTTCCGACAAACGTGCAGCGAATTTGTAACAGAAAACTTCGTGCAAAGTTTGGTCGCGATAGCTTTAAAGCTGACCGAGGAGATCGACTCAGCTCGTCATGCTGATCAAGAATATATATACTTTATGTGGTCGGAAATGCATAGAAGGAAGCGTTAGAAACATCTGGACAATTTCAATATACCCTCTGCAAGGGTATAAAAACAAATATATATTATTCATCAGCACCAACAGGGCCTAGTTGTTTTAATCCTGTATGTCTGGGCCTCCGCGCGTCCGTCCCTTGTCTGTCCGTACAAACGCATAGGTCTCATGTAAGATGTCCAACATAATCTTCTTGTACTTCAATTTTTGCCACGCTACCTTCCGCCACACCAATTTAAAAAAAGTCGTATCTCCCAAAGTTTTGCAAATAGATTTTCTAGACTTATTTAGTAATCAGGAGTATTTATCGATCTGCCAAAGTATTGGGAAAGATCGGATGAACGATAGTAGAATAGTAGATAGTGAACATACACTTTCGCACGTACGTTACGAAATAGAGAAATTTGGTTCTTGATAGTCACAATTTAAGTAGCTAGATGTGCTCTGTCGATTTCTCTCAAATTAAACAGAACTGACATAGTTATATTAATTTGGTACTGACTATAGCAATATTTGTATGATTTCCTTTTTAACGCTTACACATATTTAATTATACTTGAAAGTTGTATCCCACTGGTCCTTGAAAACACTGCCATCACGGTAGTGCATTTAAGGCGGCACCATGAACACGCCTAAATAGCAATGCACAAGCAACCCCTCGAGAACAAATGCTTTTGTATGTAGTGCGAAGTTGAAGCTGACACCTCTAATTGGCAGGATTAGGGTAAAATGATCCTTGTGCAATGTGCTCACACTTTAACAATGCCAAAAAGAATACACAAATAATACATTTGCTTTACAATGAGCTCTGTTTGTATGTACTTACTTTCCCACCTACCATATATATTTGAATGAACAAGAATGATTTTCGTATTTTCTACTTGTATTAAATGTCCGCAAATTTAATGATTCGCTTACAGGCATGAAAAGTGGAAAGGACGCTGGCAACATTGGTTCGGGTTCACCTAGTGAAGTATTCTGTGCAGTTCCTGGTCGCCTTAGTCTATTATCCAGCACTTCGAAATATAAGGTAACAATTGCAGAAGTGCAGCGCCGGCTGTCTCCCCCTGAGTGCTTGAACGCTTCGTTACTGGGAGGAGTTCTTAGAAGGTATGGAGGTGTTCTGGACTAAGTTTTTGGCCAAATTCAAGAAAGATTTCTCACTTAGGGCAAAGAGTAAGAACGGAGGACGACTGCTAAGAGAAAAACTTGAAAAAATCGGCTTGAACCTACCTGCTGGAAGGCGAAAAGCAGCCAACGTGACATTACTGACTTCTTTAGTAGAAGGGGAAGCGGCGCATTTAGCCAAGGACTTCCACTTTGTTTGCGAAACCGAATTTCCTGCAAGACAGCTGGCTGAATACATTGTGCGACATCAAACCGAGCCCCAGGATTCTTATAGGCGGAAAGAACTTATCCTCCACTCTCAACAGGCATGATGACCAAACATGTTTGGTTAAGTTCTATATCTTAATTATAAATATTGCATTTCAGATTACAAAAGAGTTGATGCAGATATTAAGCCAAGATAGAACAACCCACTTCGGCACAAGGTCGCAACACTTGCTGGAGCCGTCGATGCAGCGACACTTGACACACTTTTCCTTGATAACGCACGGATTTGGCTCTCCTGCAATTATGGCTGTTCTCCATGCATTTCAGGTAAGTACTAAAGCGTAAGCAATGGAATTAGTGTTTAATAGCCTTATGTTAAATAACAGAGCTTTAAAACAAGTGCAAACGTATCAATATATTATCTTAACGAAAAGCGCAACGTTTTTTATAACCTTTATACCTCTGTCATTTAATATGAGCACGATATCTATGAGATATTCAATATTTTTAATTGCATGGCGGGAGGGTGCGTGGCCAAGCGGATAATCAAGTTGTGTAAATGTATGTAACATGGAGAAGGAAACATTTCCGACCCTGTAAAGTACTTATAATCTTGATCAGCATCAACAGCTGAGTCTATATAACCATGGAACGCGTCGATCTCAGAGACTATAAGATATGGACCGACAAATTTTTGTATATAGGTAGGTGTATACACCATACCATATACCATACCCACCGCAAAAAAACTGTCAGAGCCACCACTGTTAACTCAGAGCTACATAGCTATATATACTTTATATGTTCGGAGATGCGTTGCAAACATCTCTACAATTTTAATATACTTTGCGAAAATGCATAGATTACCGAAAAATAATTGAATTGTATATGACACAATTATATACTCCAAGTTGATGCTTTTAAAAGGTTTATTTTTATTTCGTATTTCTTTCGGACACACATTACACAAATTTGAATCCTATTTGCTGCAATTGCCGAAGGCGAAAATTTGGGCATATCTTGGAATTCGTGCCAGCTACAAGTAAAAGATGATTTCATAAAAGAAACAGAAGGACGGAAGGACCGTTCAATTCTAAGGTCCCGACAATAGTGGAAATCATCGAGTAGGGTCATGTCTTTTCATACCAGTTACTTGTAGAGTTAAATAAATAAAAAGGCAGAAGACATCTCCTATAAAGTATATGATTTCTTGATCAGCATCAACAGCCGAGGCGTAATTGACATGCCACTTTTTGTGTGAACAAATAGACTAAAAGAGCTGCAGCAACCAAATTTTAAATGCAGGCAGATCAAGTTTGATTCACTTTTTGGAAACGCCCCTCCCGACCCCGCCTAAAAAAAGGTTTTATAGCTCCTTCCTATCTTTTCAGGATATCGAGCTCATATTTTCATTATAGTAGTTGCTTCCAATATCTATAATCTTTGAAGTTTTCATAAATTCATTTATTAAAATGGCAGGGTTATAAACGGCTACAAAACGTTGAGTACTTTGTAGAGCATAATGCGCTGGCTGCCAATATAATGGTGATAGTCACGAGAATTCAGAAAATTTGCATAGGAATTTTAAACAGAACACAATTTCAACAAGCATATGCGATTACACATATTTTGTATGGGCAATACGCAAGCCTCGAAATGCATTCAAAAGATACCGAGCATTTCCAAGCAAAGGACCTTCATCCAAAAAGATTTTACGCCAAAGAAGGCCAAGAAACATCTAGCTCGAAAGCTTAAAACACTCACACCAAGTACGGGGTAACAGATAGTCGAGCTAGTAGAAACGCTTACCACGGCGTACAAGCACTCGTTCGATGGCGGTGGCACGTAGCTAAACGTAGCTAAAGAAAACTTCCAATCAACCGCTTAGAACTTGATAAACAAAAGCTAAGCATTTACAAAAAAGCTATAAGGCGGCCCAAACGCACCTCTTGGGCCCACTTCTGTAGCAATATAGAATCAAGCTCGGACGCATATCGTCCTAGGAAGGTCCTGGCTAGCTTAACAACCTTGCCAGGGCTAATGCAAAAATCAGTCCTGGAAAAATCAGGAACCTGTACCAATTCCAGCGAGGATTTTCTAGACCTTCTACTGAGCACTCACTACGCTGAATGCTCCGTAAACCCTACGCTATTGGTTACGACAATCAACCTGTCTCTACAATACAACAATAATATCGTCACAGCGACCATTGTGTCGCCAGGTCCAGATGACGTGTTTCCTGCCCAATTTCATTATACCAATGGGTAATCAATGAACTGGCTTCACATAATCTATGTAAGCATTGTGAAGTTTAACTATATTCACACTAGATGGATAGAAACCAAAGTAGTCTAACGTGGGATCGGATTCGCCTCTGATTGGTTTCTTCGACCAATTGCTAACCAACAGGTCGGTGTTCTCGCAACTCCGAGGTGTTACGGCTTCACAGATTTGTAAGCAGAATCACTCCGTAACTGTGGTAAATTCCCACAAACGCTGTGACCTCCTGCAGACTGCACTGTCAACACTTGCTCAGTGGACAACACGCAACAAATGCTTTTTACTAAGGGGTACAAAATTCCCGTTCTTATCCCCCCAAAAATCAATGGAGAAAGCCTTGCTGCCGCTCAACAAGGAAGGAAACGTATTTATAAACTCGGACAGCCAAGCAGCTCTTAAGACTCATACACAAATAATTAAACACATTTCGCTTCTGGTAGGGACCCTTACAGGTCACTGTGTTATTGGGACACACTCAGCACGCCACATCATGACTTCTGTAGAAGAGGTAGATATTAAGAAGAAGAGGAAACGGAGCAGCACATTCTGCGACATTGTCCCGCCTTGTGTGGGAAGAGACTTAGATCAGCTAGAGTTAGAGATCCCATCTCTACTTAAGTTTATTCGATAGATTTTAAACAGTTCTCTGAAAAGGTAAACCTGTCAAATTAAAATGATGCACTCCTAATTTTTTGATAGGACAGAACTTGTTTTTTGCAACCCTATTAGACACTGACGGGCTTATTTATATTTGGGGGTTGCTGGAGTCAAAGAAGTTAATAAAAATAGTCGAGAAAAATAAAGTTATTCTGTTGAAATCTATGCGGGTGTCGCATAAAAATGTTAAGTAGGATATTGTTTCTCGACCACCATGATTTCACTAAACAATTTGAGCTTGCTAATATTATTTTGATTTTAATTCAAACAATCTAACTTCTTCTTTTCAGACATTCCTGAACGAATCATTAAATTATTTGGAAAAATTGTATCCTTCTAATGGAGGCGGAATGGTATCATCATCATTGGATAAAAGTAAAATTGACAACGATAAAAAATGATAGACTATATATTGTATAATGCCACAGAAAAAACAAATCGTATTTTAAGGAAATCTTATCATACACTACTAGGTACAATATCTATGAATATTAAATTATTGTAAATTAATTTATTTAGTTAAGTGTAAATTATTGGAAATTTTGTATATCTATATCTGTACTTCGAGCGTAAAAATTCAAATCTACGTACACTTAATTTATTTAAATTAGACAAATTCATCGACTTGTTGGCAAGAGCACAAAGCTATTACAACTAAATATTTAAAAAAAACTTCATCTACAATTGAAATGCTACCAGTTTTTATTTTTTAAGTAACTTACAATTTAAAGATTTTAAAATTATACAAAAGAATAAAATGTGTTTTTAAAACTAATGGCAGAAAGGTGTGATTAATTTGTATACTATGTGCCAGAGGTAAATAGTGTGTAACAGCCAGAAGGAAGCAACTCACATATACATTCAGCATCAACAGCCGAGTCGATTTAGTCTCTCCGTATAAACGAACAGTTCATAGAGATGGTAACGATGACGAAAATGAAAGATAGTCAAGGTATGATCAAAAGATTATTCGCTACTGCAGCGCAGTGGCAGCGCTGCCTTCACATTTTTTTATTTCATAAAAACAAATTTTTTATTTAATGGACAAAATTTGGTGTATTCAAAAGAAAGGTGAAAATATTTGATGAATTTGGTTGTTTAAGTTTTATTTGCTTTTAAAGCGGAGCGAAATTAATGAATTCAGAAATAATTTTTTGCCTAAAATGGAGGATTTAAACTTCTCTGACATGTAGTTTCAACAAGAAGCACAACAATGGTCCAATTGAGTGGCGAGTAGTGTCGGCCAACTGACGCCTTTCAACTAGTTTTTGTGGCGCTATGTTAAGGCTAATGTCGATAGCGACAAGCCCGCAACAGTTGAAGCACTAGAAGCCAATATTGAAGAATTTATTCGTGACATTCCGGCCGATATGTTAGAGTATGCCAAAATTGGACCCAGCGTATGAATCATTTGAGTCGCGGCCGCGGTCAATATTCACATGAAATCATCTTTAAACATTCTTTAGACTCAAATACAAATATCATACATTTTTCTGAATTGTATGTATTTTTTTAAGTCAAAAATGTGTATATCTTTAGATTTGGCTTGTGGATTTTATAATGGTCGTATAGACTCGTCAGAGAATTAAAAAACAAACATTCATTAAAAAATAAACTATTTATTTTACAGCCCCAAAGGGCCAAAACCTCAATCTCTTGGTTTGTGTGCTTCTTATTTGTTGCACAAATGAAAGGGAGCTACAGCTTAACACCGAATCCGAACAGCAAAGATTAAGAAAGCTGTGCAACAAATTCACCCAGAAACGCCCTTAGATAGATATACAAAGCGATGCCAAGTCGATAGCTTGTGTGGACTGCAAGCACAGCCGATTTGGTGAAACTTAAGCTAGGTTCTCGCCGCCGTACTTTTGGTATTCGACATCACGATTTATCGAAAAGATGCGATAAGGTGTTCGCATTGGCACCTTTAATGCATTCTTGTATTTTTGCATCCACTGAACAGCTGACTCATTCCCTTGTGACGTAGCGAGCGTGCTGGTGGTTTATTACAAGTGAATTTTATCTGCGACTCAAAGCGAACCTAACCTTGTATTACAAGGCTAGTTTCTGGGAATATCTTTTCCATTTTTTGTCGGGGAAAGTCTTGAAAACTCAAAAGGTGGGCAAAGAAAAGGCATCAACATGGCCGACGAGTCGTCGGCTGGCCATGAGCGGTTTGCCATAAATGACGCCACCTGCAAGCGCGCAGAATATAAGGTTATGGATTTAGAAAATGTGCCTTGTCACAGGGCCGGCTCCCCGTGCAAATCTTTGGATGCATCCGTGTCTAACCTGACTTATTGGACAGAAGCTTCTAGTCCCAAATCCGTGACAGCTAATACGGCTAAACCCCCAAACGACTCTAACAAAAAAATTCCAAGTGAACATGTGAAAGAGAATCTGCCAAACAGTGATGAGAAAAAAAAAACAGACCAACTTCTATGACGATGACCATAAAGGTTTAGCCAGAGTGTTTGTAGAGTCGAGCAGATATAAGGATTTTCAGAATGTTAGAGCCAAAAATGGTCTTTTTCTCTATGAAAAAATTAAGAAGTTTAAGCTAGAGGGTATTAAGAGCATATCAAAGTGAAATTTTTTTCTGAGCTTTTTAATACTATAATAAGTTATAAACAAAAATATAAACAGAAATAAAACGCTCCAAACCCCTCTCCCACTTGCCATAATAATTTGTAGAAAACTCAAAATCTTTTGTTTTGCTTTTGACTAATTTATTAAAATAACAAAATTTAGGAGAATTCAATTGTTATTATTATTATTATTTATTATTATTATTTGAAAAAATTGATACACAATTGCAAATTGTGTCCAACGTGGGCCTTAGGCTGGATGATATGATAATGATGATAACGAATTACAATTTATCAAAAATAGTTAAAGTTAAAAAGTTTGAATGAAAAATAAAAATTTTAATATTATTCAAGTAAATCAAAAACTGATTTTTGTAAAATCGATTCATTTTTGCAAGGTAATTTTCGTTGGCCAGTGATAAAAGGATCTGAGCTCAAAAGTAATCGGTTGAACAAGTCCTGATTTGTAGCGACACGAGAGTTCTTTCGTGTATGATGGAGTCGATATATCTTAACGTCCTTATTCCTTGACTTGAAACTAATGCATTTTGGATAACATCGGGAGCGTGAATAAAAATTTTATGGACTGACGGAGGAAGATAATACCAAGAATTCTTTGATGTTAGTTCTCTTGCAGTACCTAGCGCAAGTTTTGTAAATTTTTCCACATTAATTTTCTACCCTGATGATTAGGCTTGAAGTAATGTGGCACAATTTTCTATTAGATGTTTTTCTAAGCCAGTTATTCCAGCATTGAAAAATTTTCTTGCAGTGTTCCCATCATTTGAGGATCCACTACCACCTGCTTTTGGTTTTTCGACAATTTAACCCATTTTTTTACGAAACTCGCACTGAATATTTTGTTTCCTTTTCAGAAATCTATCTCTTTCTTCTATTCTCCTTATTTGCCATTGTTTGATTTCAAGTCTATAAGAAACGTGAAGAAAGTACTCAAAAAATCTAATGTAATCATGTAACGGAGACAATCCAAATTCGTAGCGATCTGCTTGAACTTCTTTTTGCAAACATTTTTCAATATCGTTCATCTCAGTAGGTTTGGCTTGGCATATGAAGCATTTTGCAGATGAGGTTTCAGTTAAGGCACTGCACACTTTGCCATCCACCATGGTAAGTTGCAGAATATGATCGGTATATAATTTTCGGTTGTTAGCTGTTTTGAATTCAGTGGGAGTCAATTGTTGAATTTTGTTTTTAAAATAAAGTTCTTCATTAGTGGTTAATTGGACAGATTCTTTTTATACCCTGTTCCCATTGAAAATGGGAAAAGGGGGATCATGAAGTTGTGCGAATGTATGTAACAGGGAGAAGGCAAATTTTCGGACACCATAAAGTATATATATTCTTGATCAGCATGAACAGCCGAGTCTATATAGCCATGTCCGTCTGTCAGTCTGTCCGTCCGTCTGTCCGTCTGTCTGTCTGTATGAACGCGTCGATCTTAGAGACTATAAGAGATAGAGCCACAAAGGTAGATGCACGAAAGTAGATTTATGCTGTACGCAGATTAAGTTTGTTTCAGATTTGGAAAATTCCCACCAGTCCCCCTTTTAGCCCTAAATAACCTAGACCTCCTCTAGAAATCCTAGACCTAAACAACCGTCAGATCCACAATTTTCAGCCTCGATTTATAGCCTCGTGGTTTAGTACACATCAAGCAAGCCCTAAAATCTATCTATTCTGAAAAGTACAATCAGATCGGACAAAAAACACCGGAGTTATAAGCGAAAAAGTTGAGCTGATAAGAGCACCCCCCCAGTTGTTGGTCAGGACTAGAAAAAGTGTTGCCTACATTTAGGATGACATCTTCAAAAATTCAAAAACAAATAAATGAAAACAAATGAACAGGGTATTTTGTGGTCGGGAAACTCGACTGCAGCGCCCTTACTTGTTTCAATTGGATTCGAACAGGGCGGCAATAGCGGGTGGAGGAAGGTCGAGGGTTTTCCAAATCATTTTATGCTCCATATCATTCTTCGATTTGGTTATCAGTTGGAGAGGGACATATGACGTGATAAATAAATTACTGTCTTCCAAACTATTGTTTTCAAATTTCTGCTTATATTCGCTCTGCCCAGAACTTCCTTCAAAGCCCCATTTTCCAATTAATGTTTTGTAGTTAGAGGACTCGTCGAGTTCATTAATTATATCGGTTTGCAACTCTAAAATTCGCGACGCAGTGTGGTTCAATAATTTTTGTAGCTCAACTTCAGCGACAGATTCTGAAACATTTATTTGCTCAGGATAACTTTTCTGTTTTTCCTTTAAAATGTTATCATAGCAGGGTAAAAAGTTAATATCAACTTTATTGTTAACGAAGCTTCTAATAAGTAGATACTGATGCTTAGTTAAATTGGCTTCGGTTATAAGTGATATTACTTCACACGCCTTTGCTGGAAAAATCGACGGATTCGGTTGACTACAAGCCAAACGTAAATCATCAGCAGCGGACATATCGAGTTCTGCTAATTCTGCAATCCGTCGCCGCTTGGTTCTTTCTGAGCACTCTACCAAACTTAGTCTAGGACGTCCTCGATTTTGTCTCAAAGCAGATGATTGTCGACTTAATAATATATATTCATATTGTTCAAGCCAATCGGAATTTTTATACTCTGTACCGTAGGTGCACAGAGTATTATAAGCTTGTGCAAAAGTATGTAACATCGAGAAGGAATCATCTCCGACCCTATAAAGTATATATATTCTTGATCAGCATCAACAGCCGAGTCATGTCCGTCAAGTCCGTCTGTCCGTCTATCTGTCCGTATGAACGCACAGATCTCAGAGATGGTAAGAGATAGGTTTGACATGTTTGAGACTTATGCTTCTTATGTCTGCAGGCAAATCAAGTTTATTTTCAATTTTGGCCACGACCCCTCCCGCACCTGGAATTCAGAAATATCTTCATATCTCCCACAGTTTTGAAGATAGATGGCTCGTTCCTTCTGGACACATTAAGTTAGCAGGATAACTTATCGATTCGCCAAAGGAATGGAGAAGATCGGATGAACGGTTTTCGAGTTATAATCAAAAGACTGTTCGCTGCTACTGCAGCATCAAAATTTTCGCTGAGCGTATAATTTTCTTGGTACAGAGTATGTTATAGTCGGGCTTGACCGACTTTCTTTCTTGTTTTAGATAACTTTGGATTTTGTTCCGTTGCATTTATTCCACATTTCTCCAAATTTTTGGAATATATAATCGAGTCTTTTTAAAACAATATTAATAATAAATTCGTAACCATCAGATTCGAATCTATGTTTTAGGTCGTCATATACGTTTTTAGCTTTATCAGCAATTGAACCTTTTTCTAAACACCACATATCAAAAATATATATGCGTGAAAGTTCACATTGATATGATGTGCCTGTATGTATATTAGGGTGTCCCAAAAAAAATTATTTTCAGATTTTTCGGAAGACGTTTAGTGGTCGCGCAAGTAGCGTTTTCCCCAAAAATCGAGTATTCCGTGGTGTTTTGAATTTTACCAATTACTTGGTCAAAAAGCACGATTTCTGAGTTTTCAAATCAACATCTTTAAAGCAAAATGTCCAAATTTTACTTTTATGAGCATAAACCCTAAGCTTTTTCTTTGCTTTTGCTCATTTAGGTACCATTTATTACATTTTTTCGTAAATTTTTCATAAATGCTGTAAAAAAGGCATTATAACTTTTAAAATTTCTATGAAAACTAAAAAAACTAGTGATGCAGTTTAAGAGATGAACAAATTTTGAAAAAATAAAAAAATAAAATTTGAATTTGGTCTTACCGTTCCAGAGTTATGCGCTTTTAAAGCTTTTTTCATTGCATGAATCTAATAATAATTTTTACAAAAATGCCCATAATTCGTGAGCCAAGGCTTCGTTGGTGAAACCCAAAACACAATTTATTATAATTTTCGATCTACTTTATGACCTATATAAGGTGGTTCGTGTGTAAATCTTTAAATGGTACTTCATCTCGCGGTTTTTTGGCTGAGGAGTACCATCTTCTAGGGACATGCAATAGCCCATTATGCCATCATAAATTTAGTTTTTAATAAAACTCTACCGTGCGCTTTTAAAGATATTCAAGAATTTAGGTTTGACTCCCTCTGGGAATTCTCTTGAACCATTAAAAATTAAGTTACAATTTTTCTCGCTTTGTGTTGATCTTCAGGACCAGGATTGACTTCTCAGATATTCCGCTAGGTTGAGCTATTTTGACGAACAAGCACTTCAAGTCGTGCAAGAAGTTCTTTCGCTTCTTGATTTCGGTTTTTTTATTTTTCTGTATTTTCCCTTATTCAAAGACATCCACTTTGAGTGCAATCTTACGATTTCGCGTGAAATGCTACGGGTCTCTCGATTGGTTTTCCACAAACCTTTTAAATTCTTTGCTCTTTACTATGGTATGTTTTTCGACCAAATGTAATTTGAAAAATCTTTGCAGTATTTGCATTTTCGTCGGCGGTTTGGCAGGATCAAGGGCATCAATCATTATGCCCACAAACCACACACTCCTTGTTTTTATCAAAGGCATATCTATTTTGAATGAAATTGTGAAGAAGATTTTAACTATTCCATAAGATTTAAAAACTTACCGGTGCAATAATAATTCAGTTTTATAAATCAGGCAGCAAATCCGAAGGCACCTTCGCTTCTCGGGTTTTTCTTACGGTGTGACTATCGTTCGCGTTCTATGGGTGGATTTGTACGAGCAACACAAAGCGACAAAAACTTTAACTTAATTTTTAATGGTTCAAGAGAACAATCTGAAAAAATTGAGCAAACACGGACAGGGTCTTTCGAAACGTTATATCAAAAAATAGCGTTAATCGTACAATTGGTTAAGGTATTTCCAAGGGGAGTCAAACCTAAATTCTTGAATATCTTTAAAAGCGCACGGTAGAGCTTTATTAAAAACTAAATTTATGATGGCATAATGGGCTACTGCATGTCCCTAGAAAATGGTACTCCTCAGCCAAAAAACCGCGAGATGAAGTACCATTTAAAGATTTACACACGAACCACCTTATATAGGTCATAAAGTAGATCGAAAATTATAATAAATTGTGTTTTGGGTTTCACCAACGAAGCCTTGGCTCACGAATTATGGGCATTTTTGTAAAAATTATTATTAGATTCATGCAATGAAAAAAGCTTTAAAAGCGCATAACTCTGGAACGGTAAGACCAAATTCAAATTTTATTTTTTTTTTTCAAAATTTATTCATCTTTTAAACTGCACCACTAGTTTTTTTAGTTTTCATAGAAATTTTAAAAGTTATAATGCCTTTTTTACATTTATGAAAAATTTACGAAAAAATGTGATAAATGGTACCTAAATGAGCAAAAGCAAAGAAAAAGCTTTTGGTTTATGCTCATAAAAGTGAAATTCGGACTTTTTGCTTTAAAGATGTTGATTTGAAAACTCAGAAATCGTGCTTATTGACCAAGTAATTGGTAAATTTCAAAAACACTACGGAATACTCGATTTTTGACATCTAAAAGTCTTCCGAAAAATCTGAAAAAAAATCTCAAAAATACTTTACTCTATAATCTTGCAGAAAATGCCTGTGCACCAGTACGAATAAAACAAACGTTTGATAAAATTTATAAAATCATAATAAGAAAACCAAAGCACAAGCAAATATGACGAACATAACACAAACAATGAAAACACACGAACCTATAGGCAATACAAAACAAAAACTGCATGGTAGAATAACACGAATAACACAGAGAGGGGCAAGAGGTGGCAGCTGAAATTAAAAGTTTAGACTTAGAAAACATTAACTAGTATTAACAAAGAAGTTTTATTTGAGGGCGACTTAAACTTAAATCAATATAAATATTGAAATAGTCACTCTCAATAGGTCAGTGGTAAAACATTAATTTTAAACAATAGGTTAACTTATTATTACACACAAATCACTTAGTTGTATAGTCTATACCTTTTTTTCAATATTAATTATAGTTTATGGCAGAGCTGCAAACCGGTTTTGAACCGAACAGGTTCGAATACGGAATTCCTGAACCCGTTCCGAACCCAAAATTTCGGTTCGGTTTAGCAACAATTATAGATTTGAACTATTTCCCAGTGACTTCTTCTGTTATCCTACGAAATTGCATTTTACTTTAAGGGCTGTATCCAGAACTTCGAAGTTTTTATTTCGTCACAATACTTTATATAAGTAGAAACACATTGTCATTGCTTCGATGGTCATGAGCTGTATAAAAGTGATTCTATCTATATAAAGTATTGTGAAATCCCATCCCAACCCAAAATCAAGACAATTCCCTAAAAGTTTACGTCGGTTTTAGGTCGACTACTATATAAACATGTATAAAGCTTGGCTGAACCAAGGTTCGAACCAAAACCTTGGCCCAAAAACCTTGAACCTCAAAATTCTGCACCTGAACCATTGGTAAATTTTGGTTCGAACCCGCGAGCCGGAGATCCACGAAATTTTTTGGGTTTGCAGCCCTGGTTTATGGCGATCAAACGCAATTTAATTTTACAATTGAATTTTTTTTATGAGAGATAAACTTAAAGCTCCGTTCACTGCACAGTCCGCGTGTCTTTATTGTCTTCCTTCTCATGCTATTCGTAGCACGTACGAATGGGATAGAGCAAACATTAATTTACCGTATTTTATTGTCTTATAAGAAATGGTTTTGATACATACAGTGGCATATTTTAGACTTTTTGTTTTTTATTTTTGGCCTATGAAATCGACCACTGTGCAATGCTTTAAGTGTGGTCGCTTGGGACACACAAATGCTAGATGCAAGTCAAGCACAAGCGCTGCCTGGCATTTGGATACGGGAAATTATCCAATGTATATTTTACTAACCCTTGCGTTCGAACCCTTTATACAGTCTAAACATGGACTTACACGATGAAGTAAAGCACGTAAAGTTTCTGAAAAAGCTCGTGCTCGTACCTATCTCTTTCCCACAAGCAATAGCTTGTACTCTATTTAATCCTGTGAAACCTCCAATTCAAATCCAATGGTACAAACCAGCGACCATATGGTGTTTTTCGTGTCAATGGTGCCTAAAAATGGTACCTTGCCTGCAAATGGTGCCAAAAAAGGGACTTTTTCAAGTGATTCGCACCTAAAAAAGGTACTTTTTCATGCGATTCGGATTTAAAACGTGTTCCCGCATCGTGCATGGCACAAAAAACAGTGTGCTGTATGGCAAAAAGAAAGTGACGTAGTCAAAAAGATGACGGTTAAAAAAAACTTGCCAGTAAAGAGGTTTTAGAGCAGTATTTCCCAAAAAAATCCTTCGACTATTTTAAGGACCAAGAGATTTTTCTCTTTCCCAGCTCTACCCAAGAAAGTCCTGGAAACAGTAAACAATGATAACATGGCAAACAACACGTTAATTAAATCTAAGAACAGCAAGATGGTTCTACGCGCGGGGCCAAAAGGTTACATCAAATCAGCGACTCGAGCACAGCTGTTTACCAGTTTACAGACGATTTTGTGTTGCTAGTTAGTCACAGAAATCAAAACACTGATGCTACCATTCTTCAAAAGAAACTGACAAACTTTCAACTACTTTGCAATGACATCAACCTAAACTTTAATCCTGCTGAAACAGCAGTAATGGAAAAGAAAAAGAAACCTTAACATCAACCTAAATGGCATTGCCCTTGAACAAGTTTTCAGCTTCAAATTTCTAGGCAGAATTATAACATGTCAAATACAGAACACGTAAAAAATGTGAAAAACGACACTAAAAGTGGGCCTACGACCCAAAGTAGCAGTAAATGACTTTAAGAGTTTTGTAAGATCGAAACAAGACTATGCGGCAAAAACTTTCTCGAATCTAAATGCCACTACAAGCAGGTTACTAACCACCGCTTAGCTGTCTTTGCTAAGGAGATGTGTTGGAGTAACTCCAAGCACTCCTAAGCACTTAATTTACGCTCTGGCCGGAGTACTACCTCCTGAGTTCAGGCTGTTTCTTTTAACAGCCAAGGAATTGTTGAAGACTATGAGTTTGAATCCTCAAGTCTTCAACAAAACTAGATTGCTTCTGAAGGACTCTAGCTATCAACGGTGTTTCATATTGTTCTCGGGCATCCTTGAAAACACTTCTACACCGCTTCCCTACGACACGAATTCCAAACTAGAACTAATTAAAAAAATTGTTGTTGAAGACTATGAGTTTGAATCCTCAAGTCTTCAACAAAACTAGAGTGCTTCTGAAGGACTCTAGCTATCAACGGTGTTTCATATTGTTCTCGGGCATCCTTGAAAACACTTCTACACCGCTTCCCTACGACACGAATTCCAAACTAGAACTAATTGAAAAAACTTTCCTTCAGAGCAAAAATGAATGAGCGCATTATAAGTAAATTTCAAATATCGTAACCTAAGCACAGAGACCTTGATTTTCTTATCCTTGCCACGGATGCTTCCCTATCCCATTAAGCTACTATTAAGCTAGCAATAAAATATGCCTGTGATAAAAAAGTGATTATTTTGTGATATACACCGACAACCTGGGGGCAATAAGTCGTCTTAAATAAAACAGTTCTGGTATGGCTGTAGTTGATAGTACAAACAATGTAATACTTAAATATAAGACTGACAAAGACTTCTCCTCTGTTTTTGCTGAGGTAGTTCATTAAGCTACTATTAAGCTAGCAATAAAATATGCCTGTGATAAAAAAGTGATTATTTTGTGATATACACCGACAACCTGGGGGCTATAAGTCTTCTTAAATAAAACAGTTCTGATATCTATCTATGTAGCGATATACACAATATGCTCACATGGCCGGAGCTAAAACTGGCTAAAATAATTTGGACACCAGGCTACAAAGGTATTAAGATCAACGAAGATGCTGATAAAGCTGCTAAGGATGCCGTTCATGATGGCATTAGGTTAGCGGTTAACTTCAGCACTGGGGAAGCTTTTAGAAACATTAAAAAAAGAGTCCACTCAAATTGAAATGACCACTATAAAGATTTTTCTCTGACAAAGGGTTCACACTTTGCAAAGATCTTCCTTATATTCCCATAGTCCCTTGGCATTCTCATGTCAAATGGGACGCCTACACGATCAACCTCATAAGCAGACTCTTGACAGACCACACGAACGATAATGTTTACGCTTTCACTATTAAAGCGCGTGAAATTTGTGCAACAAAGTTGATAATGCCAACCACGCCATATTTGAGTGCTCATGATTTTACGCTGTGAGGAAAAAATTCAACATTTTCAAACGATTCTCTAATTTAAAAGAGCTTTTAAAGACAAAAGAACTGCTATATAGAATTAGCGGCTTTCATCAAACCAGCTGGTCTTGAATTATGAAGGTTATATTTTTATATCATTTACAGTAGACTAAAATAAGCATTTCAAGGCTTATTACTATACCCACCAGAGCGTGTCACTACCTGTCACGTTGCATCGGGTAAACTCGCTAGCCGTCTTTACGGTTTTACCGCCACAAAGAACCACTAACTTGGTCAAAAAAAAATGCTGTACCTGGCCAAATACGTCAATATTTTGCCTTAAACAGCAGGTTAAAGGGGCAAAGCCGAGCTTATCTCAATCTCCTTTTGTATAGGATCTCCTTCTTATATTAACTATTATTCCAAGGGCTTGGTTTGGTTGGCTCGAGGTCAAATTAGACAAATTCATCGACTTGTTGGCAATGGATTACAGAAGATCAGGTAGTTAAAACCAAATACACTGTTCTACAGTAAAAACTATCCCGAGCATATTTGACTAATTCCTGTAGACAAACCCATGCTTACCACGAGATGTCATGTCGCAGTCATATCTTAGTTTCCGTTTCCAGATATTGGCGAAACCTCATTTTACCGTCCTTTGACCGTTTTATAAATTTTGTAGGCAACACTTATAATGATTTTATGAATGAATTTATGAAATGTAACACGCGGTATTAATAATGCAAATGGTGTCGAAATTGGCCTTCAAAGTCAATTTTTACTTGATATATAGCATTTTTATAGCGGGGTTTGGTGCAGTGGCTAGTGTGTTTGCCTACTGTGCCAGAGGTCATGGGTTGGATCCCGTCTCGGGACATTAAATGTATAATTTTTTTATAAATTTTTAGCCATGGAAAAGCCTTTCAAAATTGCCGTTCGGACTCTGCGTTTAAACTGTAGGTGCAAATATTTAAATCACACAAGCCAAGAGATTGAGAGAAGCTCGACTCGGAGCCCATTAGGAGGCTTTGTATAGTCATTTGTATTATTGTATTATGTATCCATGAAAAGCTTGGCAAAATGTGCCGTTCGGACTTGACATTTAACTGTAGGTCCCTTTCTCTTGTGCAAAAACTAAAAGCACACAAGCCAAGGGTTGGAGAGAAGCTGGGGGATACAAAGGGGTAGCCAATTTTCATACCCGTTACACGACGATTAAGATGGAAGATTGATTGGTGGTCGTGCAAATGTATGTAACAGCAAAGACACCTCATACTAACTCAGCCGCGGATCTAGGAATTGCCTTTGGGGGGGCTAAGGGTGCTCAAGAAAATTTTTTTTTAAAACGAATAATGTTTATTTATTGGTGTTATATAATTCTTTGATACATCGAACGTTTAAATAAGAATCCATTCGCGCGCATTATTGCCACGTCTAGAATGGCGGCTTTGTATATATTTGGTGAACTTGCACAATTCGGCTCTGGGGGGCTGCTCAGATTTAGCAGTGTAGTCTATGTGGCCAATATCTACAATCTCACAAATTTTCGAAAGGATCGGATAATAAATGGCCAAGTTAAAAAAATGTTGCATACTTATCCGAGCTGAGCTGAGTAACGGGTATTTCGAAGTCGGGCAGGGCCGACTTTAACTTACGCTCTCGTTTTTTTTATTATCTCCTGTGCCTTTGGTTTTGTTTATTGTCATCGTCTTTTCGACATCTGATGTTGCCATGGCAACATCGTCCGGTATAGCCATTTTGTTGTTGACGACAAATGAGCTTCAGCCTACGTTGGCAAATTGCTCAGATTTTTGACGCCCGTGTCTAAACGTCTTTATTTAAGCTGAGCCGTTCAGCCGAAATGAGTCGAAAATGTACCCATAAGACATATTTCAGATTTCCTTACGCCGATTCCATTTTTGGCTAAATCTGGCGTTAAAAATGTGATATTCTTGGAAAATTATAAACAAAAATATTTATCGGCAACTCCTAGATTTTCTCCTCCTTGTTTTTCTTCGAAATCATTGAATTTGGGCATTGGAAAACGCAGTCTCAAAAAAGAAAAGGCTTAAAATAATTGCTGGCAAATAAAAAAAAATTTATAAATACAAAAAAAAAAAATACAAAATAAAGTAGAGAATATTAGTATCCACCAGTATTCGAACCATCAAATTTTAAGTGAAAGGCATCTAGCCCAACCACTCAGCCAACGCCTATTTCATAATTTCGTAGCTTAATTCCAATATATGCCTCCACGTGAAGACAGACAAGCAAAAATTGGTAGCCAATGTCAGCTACCAGGAACAAACGTTTTTTGTTTCACATGCGTCATCTATAACATCTATAAATCTTTGGTAACAGGCAGAAGGAAGCATCTCCGAACCCATAAACTACCTAGCAAACATTTTGTGAAATTTTTGATCACAATAGAGTCTTTGTCGAGACCTTGGTCTGATCAAAATAGTCATAAGTGCGCTTATTTTCTGATCATAATTGATCCTATAGTCGGAAGAAAATGGTACCCTAGCCGCGACTCTTCTAGAAGAGTCGTTTTTAAACCGTTCTTCGGACCAGTTTCGAATCATTTGAGAGTCTTTTTTAAGTCGTATATCACTAAATCACATTTTCAGCGTATTTATGAGTCATTTTCGAGAGACACATGATGCGCATTTCTTATTAATCATCAAAAGGGGTCGGGAAAGACTCATCAAGGTGATTTTAATGAAAATAATCTTCCAAATGTTGGGTGGGTATATGAAAACAGGGGAACGACACTTTTTCTATGTTGAATCCTCTTTGATGAAAAGTTCTGGTTCAGTTTTGTCCACTGGGTACAAAACTGGTCTTGGTTTGGCTCCATTAGCTTTTGATTTAAACTAAAGGACTAAGGAATAACTCTCTTCAAAGACCAATTTGGCCACCTTCGGGCTGATGCTGCTCGCTTAATTTTTTTTGGCTGCATTGATATGTGTTCTGTCGCTTAAGACTCATAAACTCAGAAATTTTTGCTCAGTGTGACCTCCATAATTTTTATAAAGCAAAAAACGTGCAAAACACATTTTCCGCTTTATCATTAAAACAAAAGCTGATGGAGCCAAACCGAGACCAGTTTTGTAATCCTTGTGCAAAACTGAACCAGATTTTTTCATCAAAGAGGCTGCAACAAAATGGCTGTTCCCCTGTGATATTCTTGATCAGTCGATATAGCCATGTCCGTCTGTCTGTATGAACACCAAGATCTCAGAGACTAGAAGGGCTAAAGCAACCAACTAAAGTAGTTGTAGACTAAGTTGGATATCTCCTACAAATTTTAAGATATTGAGCTCATATTTGCAGTGTAGTGTATGTGCTCAATATTTACAATCTAACAAATTTTCATAAAGATCTGATAATAAATGGCAGAGTTATACAGGTTATAAAAAAAGGTTGCATACTTATCTGAACCGCATGCGCTGGTTGCTAACATAATGTTGAAATATTCAAATTAATTATTGATTAATTAATTATTTCTCTGTTAATTAACAAAAGGACGGGTTATTAAACACTAGTTCTCCTGAGTAACGGGTATGACGCTCTCGTTTTTAATACCACTTAATAAAATCGAAGAGCACCTACCAAATCTATCTCTTAACTTTGACGGGCTTACCCATTTGGGACGATCGTTTTTGGTAAATATAGTTACTATTTTTTTTGATTCTGAAAAGGTTTATGATTTTTTATTCAGGAAAAGAAAAATCCCAAAGTAGTACTATCTGTTTCTTGATTACAAGTGTCGTCTGTAAAAAAAATCAAATGAATCCATTACGATTTAATTATGTTACTACAAAATATGCTGACCCACAGAATTTTGGATTAAACCCCCAGGTAAAATTCCTCGCCGAATCCGAATAAGCTGTCTAATTGTAAGAAAGTAGAACAGTTTTCGAGATATATCTATGAAACAATTTTTTTTTAAATAAAATCAAAACAAAAGACATCCCGCAAACTTTTTATATTGGGGTTATTTGATCCTTGGATAAGTTGTAGAAGGTCAAAGATCAAAATTTGTGAAAATTTTACTGATTTTCCAATTTTTTCTGTTTTGACTTAGCGTTTCAGTGTTAAACTAACAAATAGTTCAGATGAATGGAAATATTTTAGAAGTATTCTACTATATAAACACAATTTTTCGTTCTGAGTTAAAACAAATTGAAACGAAATGCCATTGGCATGTGTGTTGTCTTATGAACTAACTGTGCACGCCACCGACTTGGTGAATTTTTTACTCACATACCTTCAGAACCCTTAATGTTGATCCTAACAGGACATGTGAAGTATCATATGAGAGGTATTGATTCACACATCATGAACGTTTTAGATTTTGGTGGTACACTTCACGGTTCTTAAGTTATTTACATTCAATTTTTATTTTCAATTTTTAAAAAAAAATTGATAAATAATCTTTTTTTTTTAATTTTTTTTATAAAAACTGTTAAATATTTTTTATTTTTTATTTGTATTATAAAAATTGAATTTAAGCGTTATATTATGATATTTAATTAAAATTGATATTTTATTCTTATATCGTAATTTATTTTCTTTAAAATCAATAATAAGAACTATTTTATAATTTTTTGATAAAAATCAAGAAATAATTGTTATTCTACAATTGTTTTATTTAAAAAATTATAACCGTTACGGTCTCTGCTAAAAACAATGTCTAGATATTTCATTCTGACACGATTAGACAAACAAGGCCGACCCAGAGTCATCCTTGCTTACTGTTAACCCTCTTTGGTAACCCCTGGTAACAGAGCAATGCACCCGCAAGGGTGAGCTAACGTGAGCGGCGAGCCCTCCTTAGGGCTAATAGGGTTGATGCGTCGGGTTTGGTACCCACAACCTTTACAAATACCAATGAAAACAGCGACAACAACGCCTCGAATAAGATCACCCACGACGTCAACCTACGCAAACGTTTTAAGGACTAGCCTTCACAAAGCAACCTCCAGTAATGGAGAGAGGCTAATAGATTTCGCTTCGGGCCGGATCATGGTAGTAAGTAGTACCCCTGATCAATCAGTGCGATTCGAGTATCACTACCTTCTTGCAGCCAAGGTACGCACACGGCTCAGTGTGGATCATGCCGCACGTTCTATCGCACGTCGAAAGCTAAACGTCTAGAAGCTGCTATCACAACGGAAATCCGATGCCTACACAGCAAAACTCACCCAGCTGCACAGGGAAATCCCACCTTGCCCTTCTGGTGTATGCGAACACTGCCCACTCAATGAGTACGGCTGCCACGGAGGTTCTCGCATACGCCGAGCACTCCCGAAACAGTCATGGACACGATGATGAGTGCCGCCGCGCTACTGCAGAGAAAACCGCTGCGTACTGGAGAACTTTGCAGTCGGGAGCAACGCGGGCTGTTAAAGAGCGATACCGGGAAAAAAGGTAAAAGAGAAACACCTCCTTAGAAGGAAGAAGAATGAGCGCCTTTCCTGCGTGAGGAAATCGCAGTGCTTTTCGGCATGAGTGTGACGCGAAAGCTCTACCAAAGTATTAACCAATGGTTTTAAGCACAGAGTCACACTATGCAAGTACGACCACGAAAACCTGGTCACAGATCCGCAAGTTTCATTAGACAAATGGAGGAACAATTTCTCCAACCTACTGGGACGAACACAATGCCGCCTCTGGGGAAGTGGCGATACCAACAATCGATGATATAAAGATAGACTCACCCGACCATAATGAAATTAAGTCAGCCATAAAAAGGCAAAAAAAATACAAATCAGATGGCACTGATGAGCTGCCTGCTGAGTTGTTGAAGGCCGGCGCACAGTGGCCGGATTCGCGAATTTGGCCTTGCAAAAATAAATTTTTGATGGTCGATTTTATTGAGCAGAGTATTTGATTCCAATAAAGGCAACCCCATATAGCTCGAAAAACTTTGGTTTATAGGATGGTTTATAGTCTTATGATTAACTGAGATAGGCAACACATAATATAGGTAGTAACAATTGATCTTTTCTAATTTTGCGCCTTACAAGGAGCAAGTGGGTAGTTTTTTTCCCTTCCCTTGAGTGACCCTTTCAACTGGTACAGGTATGGTATGGTATGTATTAAGTTGCTAATTTTCGTTTGTTGGTGGTGAGTATTTTTACCTAATATTGCAAAGGGATTTAGTTTTTATCAGAACACGACTATTTTACCTGTGTTTCTTGTCTACCTATAAGGGGCTTACGCTAGTCCTGGCAGATTATTCAGGTTTAAACAGACAAGCGTAAAAGTGCACACGCATAGTGAAATTTGTACTATCGAAAATGGACAAAGGCAAATTATTTGAGTTCTTCAAAACCGCGGAATCACAAAAAGCTTTCGAGTCGTTAGTTAAAACCGAAATTAATTATACAAATGATGGGCTATTTTTTTAGCAGAATATACAGAACATATTCTAAAAACTACAATCTTAATGGCAATCGTCAAGTCGGACTGAGAATGGATTTATACTCAAAAACTCGACTTGGATAGATGGATTTACTTGTTTCGAAGATAATGACAAAAAATTTTAATGCAGATATGGAAAATATGCCAATGAGATAGGAGATCTTTTATGTGCAAAGTATCAAAAAAAACTTACTCCTACTTTCCATAAAATATTGGATCATGGTGAGCAGCTTATACAACAACAACTTTTATCAATGGGAGAGTTGTCCGAGGAAGCCCAAGAATCTAAAAACAAGGACTTCTGGCGGTACAGATATGCGAACACGTGCAAAATATCTCGACCTGAAAAACATGTTGTCGACCTCCTCTGATCCACGTATTTCATCTATCAGACACACCAGGACACTCGAGGAATTAACCAACGAAAATTCACCAGAAATATTAAGTCTATTAAGCGCTAATGATATGAAAACTAATATTGACAATCTTTTAAAAGAAAATTTACCATTTCCAAGTCAGAACTAGGTTTATATGAAAATAATTTTTTTTAGCAAGTAAAAATTGTTTTTTTTTAATAAAATTTTATTAGATCAAATTAATTTAACAACTTAATTTTTAATATTTCGATCTAAAACATTAAAAAACTTACCCTTTTTCATGCAACTTTTTCATGAATTACACAATCAACCGATTGCTGCCGATCCTGAGAAACCCTGTTGACCTACAAAGAAGAACGTACTCTCATTTTAAAGACACAGGAATTCTCTATCATCGTCCCCTTGAAATATCTCTGTCCGTTCAAAAGTTACGATTTTTCGCGAGTCCAGCAATAGTGCGGCGGCGAGGAGTTGGCAAGGTGTATGCACCATTGTGCGCCAATTACCGAGGGATCAGCCATCTACCCATTGCATATAAGGTTTTGTCATGCATCCTATGTGAACGTCAAAAGCCGATAATGAGCAAACTGATTGGCTTTAAAAAATCCACCACAGACCAGATATTCACATTACGGCAAATCCTGGAGAAAACACATGAGACAGAGATCGACACCCACCACCTTTTTGTTGACTATAAAGCCGCCTTTGACACTCCGTTAAGGTCAAAGTTCTTTGAAGCCCTGTCTACTTTTGGTATAACAGCAAAGTACGTTCGACTTTGTATGATAACTTTGAGAAGCACACAAACTCCGTCAAAATAGGAAAAAAACTATCCAAGCCATTCGATACCAAAAGAGGTTTTAGGCAGGGTGACACCTTATCGTGTGACTTCTTTAATCTACTGATAAAGTATATACTACGCCAGTGTCCAAATGCCAACAGATCGAGCACTATCTTTTTCAAAGATATACTGCTACTTTAATATGCCGATGATATGGATATTATCGGCAAGGACGAATGTGCGGCAAGGCGTTTTCAGAGAAAAGGAAGCAGACAAAACTCATGGGCTTAGCAAATGGGCTTAGTAAATGAGGGTAAGACGAAGTACCTATTATTAACGCGCAGTGAGTCTACGCGTCTTGGACAATCTATTGCAATGAGAGACTACAAAGCATAGTAAAGTAAGGATTTTGTCTACATCGGAACGACGATAAACAGCGACAACAACATCAGTCTGGAAATTCGAAGAAAACTTACTCTTGCAAACCGATGCTACTACGGGCTCAGTATACAGGTCAAGAGCAGAGACGTCTCTCTAAAAACGAAAATTGCGCTATACAAGTCGCTTATCATCCCAGTCATGCAATACGGCGCAGAAGCATAATTTCCATGCTTCTGCAGCGTCGGCAATTGGCGTGTTTGAGAGTAAAAATTCTTCGGAGGATTTATGGATCTCTAAAAGTTGGCGACGAACTTCGCATCCGAAAAAAGCGTGAAATTTGCCAAATTCAACCGTTCATCCGATTGAAACATCGGGGATTGGTTAAACGCTTGCCGGTTAAGGTTTCTAAGTTGACGTAATAGGGGGGAAATGGACCAAAAACCGCGAAATTTGCAAAAAATTATACCGATCATCCGATTGCGATGAAATTTTACGGAATGGTTGGACGCTTGCAAGCGAAAATTTCTAAGGTCTAAAAATTCGCGAAATTTCTAAACAATATCATATGAATATCTATGATGGCTGATAAATGCGAGATACAGATCTGGTATTTCAAACTCTTTTTTGGAAATTTCTACTTTAACCACCACTGGTTTAACAATATTCCTCCAAGCTATTTTTTCTTAGAATTTATTATATTTATAATTTATTTAATTTTTCGTTAGTCAAATGTTGTTTAAGTAACTTTGGTTACGCTTTGACGAAGTTATTCGGGTATTTCTGAGCCCACATAGGCTTTATAGTATTCTTTTTTAGTGTGTTTACAGAATAACATTCAAGTTAACATAAATGTCCCCAAAAGTATATTTTGCTAATGTTTGGTGGGAAATTTAAAATTGTTTTTTATATAATCACATAAATTTTCACATATAATATGTTTAACCATGATGGACTGTTCGAGTGCTGCTACCTTGTAGATCCACGATAATCTCTAGTGGTGCTTCTATTTGTGAGCTGAGCATGAGATGAGTTGATTTAGCCTTGTCCGTCTATACATCTATTTCTATGCCATCTCTTCCGTCAATTTTAAAGCTATCGCGACCAAACATTGCACGAAGTTTTCTGGTACAAATACGCTGCACATTTGTCGAAACCGGCCGGATCGGATGTGTATAACATATAGTTGTCATAGGAACGATTGGTCAAACAACTTGTAGTCTTAGTGAGAAAAGCTTGTTTGTTTTTAGTGGAAATGTTCTTCAAATTAGTTACAAAAACGTGCTGCAAGGGTTTACAAACTTCGGCCAAGCCAAAGTTAACTTTCCTCTGTTTGTTTTAATTTTTAAAGCAAAAAATTACTTTTAATTTATATTTTTAAATATGTGACTGGTTTTTGTGACCTTTCTACTGAGTAAACCTGCAGTTAGCCGGCTCGAGGTCATGTTAATGCTTTCGCATAACTTTAAACGGAGACACAACACCACAAAGGAGGCTGGTAGATCGTACAGCTGTTTCAAGAGGAACCACCCTCTATCATCAGCGATCAATGCCTACCAACTGAACGTTTCTCTAAAGTCTCTCCATGCCTGCGGTGGCATAACCGTTTGGGAATCCCAAAGCAGAATGCGCGCAAAAACATCGAGAGGCAGCGTAGAAACAGACAGTCGCCTTTGTGTGTGTGTGTCCCCCTGGTCTTGCCTTTATTAGTGTGAGAGATACTCTCCCCGCTGTTAATAATGGTGACCAAAAAGTTTGTTTGCATAATTGCATTCAAACGGGGGTTTTAGTTGTTGTAATGAAACCATTTTATGTTTAGGCTCATACAACAACAACGCCGTGCCTTGCGTTTTTTGTATATGTGACTGGTTTTTGTGACCTTTCTACTGAGTAAACCTGCAGTTAGCCGGCTCGAGGTCATGTTAATGCTTTCGCATAACTTTAAACGGAGACACAACACCACAAAGGAGGCTGGTAGATCGTACAGCTGTTTCAAGAGGAACCACCCTCTATCATCAGCGATCAATGCCTACCAACTGAACGTTTCTCTAAAGTCTCTCCATGCCTGCGGTGGCATAACCGTTTGGGAATCCCAAAGCAGAATGCGCGCAAAAACATCGAGAGGCAGCGTAGAAACAGACAGTCGCCTTTGTGTGTGTGTGTCCCCCTGGTCTTGCCTTTATTAGTGTGAGAGATACTCTCCCCGCTGTTAATAATGGTGACCAAAAAGTTTGTTTGCATAATTGCATTCAAACGGGGGTTTTAGTTGTTGTAATGAAACCATTTTATGTTTAGGCTCATACAACAACAACGCCGTGCCTTGCGTTTTTTGTATATGTGACTGGTTTTTGTGACCTTTCTACTGAGTAAACCTGCAGTTAGCCGGCTCGAGGTCATGTTAATGCTTTCGCATAACTTTAAACGGAGACACAACACCACAAAGGAGGCTGGTAGATCGTACAGCTGTTTTAAGAGGAACCACCCTCTATCATCAGCGATCAATGCCTACCAACTGAACGTTTCTCTAAAGTCTCTCCATGCCTGCGGTGGCATAACCGTTTGGGAATCCCAAAGCAGAATGCGCGCAAAAACATCGAGAGGCAGCGTAGAAACAGACAGTCGCCTTTGTGTGTGTGTGTCCCCCTGGTCTTGCCTTTATTAGTGTGAGAGATACTCTCCCCGCTGTTAATAATGGTGACCAAAAAGTTTGCTTTGGGATTCCCAAACGGTTATGCAGCCAACTCAATGCCCAAATGCAACAACAACAAGACGATCGCCGGCTTTCTATACAGCGCAACAACGCTTATTTTGCAATTGTCTCTCCCGAGCCCACCAGCACGGCGACTGTAAGCTCTCATACTACCACCGCGACATGGAGCTCCCAATGCCCCACCCCCTCTCCTCAGCCCACGATGATGAACTTTTCGGCAAATGCAACAAAAAGTACGGTAACGCTTCCTCCAGCGCAATCAACCTGTACGAACTCAACAACAACAACTATGCAGAAACCAGCGTCAACTCAGCACGCGCTCCCACTTACACATACACAAGTGAGCACAACACCCACCACCCGTTCGTATGTGCAGACCGGCATCGATCGGTATGTAAAAATAAACAAACGAAAATTAAGCCCGCAAAACAAAAAAAGCGGTAATACACCAAAATTGAACAAAACAAGCGATAAACCTGCGGACAAAGATCCCCTCACTGGGAATAGGTTCCAAATTCTCGCCAAACAGTCTGACGCTGAGACTGAAGAAAAAGCTGCAAGTGCCGCAAAACCAAAGCCTCCGCCAATCTACATTAGGGATACTAGCTGTACGGCCCTAGTAACAAAGGTTGTCTCGCTAATAGGCAATAACAACTTCTATGTGACATCCGTCAGCAAAGGCAACATACGCGAAACCAAGCTCCAAGTTAACACCGATAACGACTATCGCGCTGTCGAAAAATGTTTAAGAGCTGAAAATAAAAGCTACTACACCTACCAACTAAAAAGTAGCAAAGGCCTACAAGTTGTAATCAAAGGTATAGAATCAAGTGTACCTGCAACGGAAGTTGCTTATGCTTTGGAAGAAAAGGGATTTAAGGTCAAGTCCGTAATAAATTTAATAAACAGAGACAAAAAACCCCAACCGCTTTTCAAAGTTGAGCTGAGCCCGGAAGATATAGCTCCTAACAAAAATGAAGTGCACCCCATCTACAAACTACCTTACTTATTGCACCGCAGAGTAACTGTAGAGGAACCGCACAAGCGCACAAATCCAGTGCAATGTACCAATTGCCAAGAATTTGGACACACGAAGTCCTACTGCGCTCTGCGATCTGTTTGTGTGGCATGCGGAGAGCTGCACAATACTGCCTCATGCCCCGCAAACAAGGAGGATCCATCAGTTAAAAAATGCAGTAACTGTGGAGGTAACCACACCGCAAACTACAGAGGTTGCCAAGTATACAAAGATCTAAAGAGCAGGATTAATACGCGCACGGAATTTGCTCGTTCCAATGGAAACCTTAATACGTATACACCCTCGCAATCGACCCCTGGAGTCTTCTTCACAAAAGCTACGAGATCGTCTTTTGCCCCATCGACTACTACCCAAGGCGTTTCTTTCGCAAGCGTCTTGAAACAAGGAACGATTTCGCACGAAACTCGAACTGAGCCGACTCTGACAACAAAACATGTGGAGCAACCATCAAACCAAAGTAGCTTAGAAGCCATGTTTCTATCGTTACAACAAACCCTGAAAGATTTTATGGTGTATATGCAAAACGCAATGCAAGAACAGATGAGAATGCAAGGCCTTCTCATTCAACTGCTCGCTTCGCAACAACCCAAATAATGGCTCTCCTAAGAGTATCACTCTGGAATGCAAATGGCATTCCTCGCCACAAAGTGGAGTTATCCAAATTTCTCCAAGACAATGAAATCGACATAATGCTTCTTGCGGAAACTCATCTGACGGACCGATATAATTTCCAATTATCGGGATATGCATTTTACGGCACAAATCACCCAGATGGTAAAGCCCATGGCGGAACTGGTATCCTAGTCAGAAGCCGCATCAAACATTATCCACTAACGGGATATTCGGAAACCTACCTACAAGCCACATCGATATGCGTAGAATCTAAACGAGGCAATATCACTCTGTCTGCGGTTTACTGTCCCCCACGATTTACAATATCAGAAAAACAATTCCTAGATTTCTTTAATACACTTGGTCAACGCTTCTTCGCTGCGGGTGACTATAACTCGAAACATCCCCACTGGGGCTCCAGACTGACTAATCCCAAGGGGAAGCAACTCTACAACGTACTCACGCGCGCATCAAACAAACTCGACTATGTATCTCCGGGAGGGCCTACATACTGGCCAGCAGATCCAAAGAAAATACCCGATCTAATAGACTTTGCCATAACTAGAAAAGTTCCACAAAACCTGGTAACTGCAGAAGCCCTTGCAGACTTGTCGTCAGACCATTCTCCAATAATATTTACCCTTCTGGAGTGCCCTCAGATCAGACAATATCCTCGGAGACTGACTTCACACAAGACAAACTGGCTCAAATACAAAAAATATATCAGCAGTCACATCGAGCTGAACCCGATTATAAACAGCGAAGTAGACATTGAAAACTCAGTAGAAGCCCTCAGCTCTATCATTACTGCTGCTGCTCATCATTCAAACCCTCAAACAACAACAATAACACCTAAGCAAGATAGTAGACTAACTAACAGCTACATAGACCGACTGGTGTCTGAAAAGCGGCGTGCAAGAAGAGAATGGCAGCACCATAGGTCGCCTGCGTAAAAAAATCGTCTGAGACTTGCGGATCGCATACTTCGCAAAGCACTCGAAGCGGAAGAGCAGCTAGCCCATAGCCGTTACATAGAAAACACTATCGCCCACAAGCACCAAATTTCCCCTCCGGAGAGCACATGCAAGCATAAAGCCACCTGCAAAGGTAGACACGCCTTTAAGGGACCAGAGTGGAAGTTGGGCCCGCAGTGACGAAGAGAAGGCAAATGTCTTTGCACTTCACCTTAGAAATGTCTTCCAGCCAAATCCACCAACTAATGGCTATGCACTTCCATTGGTTCCCATCGCCGCACAAACTGACCCAATCAAAGTTCATTCACTTGAAATAAAAAATGCTATCGGAGATCTACAACCCAGAAAAGCGCTTGGACATGATCTTATTACGCCTAAAATGATTATGGAACTTCCAAGTCCTGCCATAACATATATCTCAAGACTTTTCAATGCAGTACTGCGATGTGGATACTTCCCAACCCAATGGAAAAAGTCCACAATCATAATGATCCATAAACCAGGAAAGGATAAAACCCAAGCGTCATCATATAGACCCATTAGTCTGCTACCTTGCTTATCAAAACTTTTTGAGAAGATCTTACTCCGTAAAATTGATTCCCATGCACAAAATATCATTCCATCACACCAATTTGGGTTCCGAGCTAAACACGGGACTATTGAGCAAGTCAACCGCATAACTTCAGATATTCGGACTGCGTTTGAAAACCACGAATACTGCTCTGCCATTTTCCTAGATGTTGCCCAAGCATTTGACCGCGTATGGTTGGACGGTCTTACATTCAAGATAAAGACAATGCTTCCACCAAATACACACAAAGTCCTAGAAAGTTACGTCAGTAACAGAGTATTTACAGTTCGTCAAAATGAGTACACAACAGAAGAGTTCACCATAGGAGCCGGAGTACCGCAGGGAAGTGTTCTTGGTCCTTTCCTATACGTACTATACACTGCCGACATACCAACAGACTCTCGACTTACAATAAGTACTTTTGCGGATGATACGGCAATATTAAGCAGATCACGATATCCAACTACCGCAACAAGACTTTTGGCAAGCCATCTTACCGACGTGGAAGAGTGGCTGGCCAACTGGCGTATTAAAATCAACGAGCAAAAGTGTAAACACGTGACGTTCACACTCAACAGAAGCACCTGTCCCCAGCTATCAATAAACGCGACTTTGATCCCGCAATCAAACGATGTTGTATACCTAGGTGTACACCTTGATAGAAGGCTCACATGGCGCAAACACATTGACTCGAAAAAACTTCAGATAAAGCTTAAGGCCAACAGCCTTCACTGGCTAATTAACTCCCGTTCCCCTCTAAAGCTGGAATATAAAGTCTTACTGTACAAGAGCATCATAAAGCCTGTCTGGACCTATGGCTCGCAGCTATGGGGAAATGCTTGTGCGAGCAGCGTGGACATCCTCCAAAGATCACAGTCGAGAATCCTTAGAACCATCACTGGAGCGCCATGGTACATTCGCAATGATTGTATCCACAACGACCTCAGCATCCCACTGGTTGAAACTGAAATAGAGGAACTTAAGCGCAAATATTCTGAGAAGCTTCTTGCCCACCCAAACCAACTTGCAAAATCTCTCACCATGCCGGCAACGCATTCTCGCCTCCGAAGAAATGACCTACCAACCCAGCGACTGACTTGAAGGGCCGTAGAACACAAACTACCTCCAATAGGGGATAGTTTTTAAAATAGTTTCTAGATTAAGATTTGAAAAAATTATTGCTAGTCTCTTTAAGAGAAGATCCAATAAATACCAACCAAGCATAAAAAAAAAAATAAAAAAAAAAAGTTTTTTCAAAAAAAAATTAGAAATAAAAAATATCAAAATAAAAATTTAACTCAATAGATTTTTACCCAAACGACCTATAAGAAATATTTTTACATATATGTGATCTATGGGTCTGTATGTAAGTGTACAAGTAGCCCGTTTCACAAAATCAGTTCCGGACACAAAGCAAGATGCAGTTAATTATTTATTGGACGAACGTCTCGAATAAAGTCAAATTAAAATCTAAAAGTACAAAGAGTTGAATTCCCTACGATCGCCGGCTGCGCTGCCCCTCTTACGTAAACACGCTGCCGCCGCTGTCCAAGACTTGGCTCGTGCGGGGTATTGGGTTACCCAGCGGATGTGTTGGTACAAAGTTGCTGGCTTCTATGAGGAGGTTGCTGGCCGACCCAAAAGTGTCGCATCAGCATATTTGGGGCCGTGCATTGGCGGAATTTACCGCCTGCCCAGTAGGAACAGGGAGTCCGTGTTTAACTACTCCCCCTTTTGAAGACCGACCGTCCTCGGTCGCGTTCAGATTCTTTACCAGTTCCTTGATCTGACGGTAGTCTCGTTGCTTCCTAATGTAGTAATAAAGGAACAAGAGTCCGCAAATCACTGCGCAGGCTCCTAGTCCGACACTAAATACCGCTGCGAAGCTCGCATCAGATGCGGCCTTGTCCTTAGCTTCCTTGATGAATATTAGGTTCTCCTCACTTAGTTGATGGAGGTAAGGGAGGCTCAGCACCGTATTATGGCCGCTAATATTCAGCAGGGGGATGACGCCACTCCAGGGAACCGATTCCTGATGTTGTTGCTGTTCACGAACTTAGACCCATTTACCACGGCGTAAGAATCGAATGTGATGAGATGGGTGCCAGCCACCTTGAATTCAGCGCCATTATCGTGGCTTATAGTTGCCGGTCGATCATTGATGATTTTAATTCCGTCGTCGACTTCTGTGATGGGGTCGAGATGGCTAGGCTGGGTTTGGCATTGAGCCACGCCACTGGAATGTAAACCTTGGGCGCAGGTGTCGGTCGACGACTGCTCGCAAAACGTTGCCGTTGGAGTTAGCGGATAATACCTGAGTTCCACATTCAGCTACTGCGTTGTCTATGATTTGCAGCGTGGAGCCGCAACCGGGAACAATGTTACCTTCTTACATAGTTTACTAATTTTAGGGAATTCAATGATAAAACTAATTATACTATGTGATTGTAGAACCTTAATGGTAGATACTTCTAAAACATTAGTAACTGTGGTCCCTGTGAGTTGATTCGTGAGAATAGACTTAAGATCAGCGTGGTCTAGTATGCTGGGGTTTATAACATTCATCTTGGCTAGAGTTACTGTGAGCATGAGATTTCCTATTTCGGGTATAAGCATTTTATTTCTTGTCAGCAAAATTTCATGCAAGTGTGCGGTATCTGTCTGTTCAGCCTTGGAAGCTTTAAGTATTTGATTTACAGTGTTAGTTAGTTGGTTTGATCTGACTCTGGGTTCTAGAGATAATAGCAATTTGTCTATTGTTGGACTCTACCAACTGAGCCTCAGTTATTCTCGTGTTTTGTAGGTCGTTAGCGTCCGGGGTGCCCGCGACAACCTTCAAGGCTGTCCCCAAGAAGTCTAAGCTCCTTGCCATGCGATGATGCACCTTAAGAGCGGACAACAGGTCTCGTACGTGTTCGGTGTCTATTTCCAGCAGCTTCCGCATGTGGGATTGAGGAAACATATCCGCCAATTTCATTGTCTCGTCCGCCATCCTTGCGTAGTCCGTTAGGTTTGTCCTATGCCTTAGATAGTCGTGTCCGTCCCAAACCAGTACGTCCCCGTCAGAGATTGGTATGTAGTCCGACTGTGAATAGTCCGTGACTCGTGCTGTCGTCGTGGTCAGTAATAGAAGTATCGCCCCGAAAAACCTAAAGTATAATAACAAAGGGGTATAAGTATAAATGTAAAATAGAAAATGTAAAAACCTAAAGTACATATAATAAAAATGTAAAATTTTGCAAGGTGTACGGGCAAGGACTCCGAATTCCTAACGTAGGTTGTCTTTGTGGACCATCCTCCCCTAAATGAGGACCGTTGTCCCCAGGTCCGCTTCTACCCTTTCCTCGTTACATAGGGGCGTGAGTTTGTTACCGAGTCGCCTGTTCGTTTTAACCAAAACCTTCTCGCCAACTTCGAAGACTCTATTCTGTCTGTTTTGAGTTATCCTAGAGTTCTGAACATCCTGCGCTCTCTCGACTTTGCCACTTATGTCTTGTTGGAGTCGGGGTGCAGCGGCATGCAGTACCTCCGATGGCTTTTTGTTGGTCACTGAGTGCACTGATCTGTTATATTCGACTGTGGCCAGGAGAAAGAGGTCCACTGTGTCTAGTATTCCTCTCTGAAGTTTGAGACACCTCGCGATTTCTGTGAGGGTGCCGTGGAATGGCTCCACTTGACCATTACATGTGCTGTGTAGAGGCTTAGCATTAGCAATGATCACCCCGAAATTATTAAGCAGCAGGGACTTTATGGTTTCTGATTTGAATGATGGTTCGTTGTCGCAGTATAATTGCTTAGCTTGAGGAAATACATTCAACAGCATTAGCAAAGGTGCTCTTACGTCCTCTATGGTGCGTGAGGCAAGAGGTTGGACAAACGAAAATTTCGAAAGTTTGTCAACGCAAGTTAAGAAATGTTTCCGGTCGGTGGAAAAAATGTCAATGTGTAACATTTCTCCCGTGTGCGAAGGAATCGGTGTAGTCGTCGTCGTTCCGAGTTCCTGTTTTTTCGGGTGTCTGTCGTATTTTGCTTTAGAGCAAATTTTACAGTTAAGAACCACCTCGTTCGCAAGTTTCCCATCTCTCACCGTTGTCGAATACGTCATCTTCGATTTTCTTGCAATGCCAGAATTTTGTCGTAGGGAAACTTTTTACCAAGTCATGTTGGATACGCGCTAGCGTCGGGAAGTCGCAATGGATTGCATTTACCACGTTCGGATTTATGACAGACCTCACTTCCTCGACAAGGGAGTCATAGCCTGTAAAGCTTATCGCGTGACGCGTTTTTTCGCCAAATAAGATAAAACTTCGTTTTAAGGGAAAACGTGCCTCCTCTAAGACGATCTGGTTCCTAAAACAGTTTACCGGTTTTTCTGTAGTCTGTATGGTGTAAGTCAATGACAACTCACTATGGATTGTCGCTGCGTCTGACTCGGGCTCAACGTTCTCGAGTTCGTTCAATTTTTGCCTTGATAGGGCATCTGCCACACGGTTTTCTTTGCCAGGCTTGTAAAAAATGTTGGCTCCCGTTTCATCAATACGCGCTTTCCAACGCTTAATCTTTGCGTTGGGGTTACCTTCAGACACCGCGAACGTGAGCGGTTGATGGTCATTAAAAATGTTTATGTCCTTTACCCCATAGAGGTATTGGCGAAGTTTAGCCAAGGACCACACAATGG
The DNA here is from genome assembly GCA_035044985.1 of Lordiphosa fenestrarum. Classification (NCBI taxonomy): domain Eukaryota; kingdom Metazoa; phylum Arthropoda; class Insecta; order Diptera; family Drosophilidae; genus Lordiphosa; species Lordiphosa fenestrarum. Next base: position 39,113 of record JAWNNO010006293.1, on the reverse strand, counting down.
CTAGCAACTCTCGCTCGTTGGTAGCGTAGTTTGCCTCTCTGTCTTTTAAAGTCCTAGATATCATCGTTATAGGACGGCCATTCTGTGAGAGGACAGCCCCAATGCCGTGGTCAAATCAAAAGGTTTTTTGTAGTCGGGATACATAAACATCACATCTTCCGATGCCAGGATGTTTCTCAATTTTTCAAACGCGTGCCGCTGGCACTCGTTTAGATCAATCGGAATCTTTTTTGACCTGTATTTGCTGACTGAACCGTTCTCCCCTTTGAGAATGTCAGAAATAGGCTTTGCTATCGCTGCAAAGTCTTTAATGAAACACCGGTAGTAGCTGGCCAACCCCAGAAATGATCTGATCCCGAATAGTGTTGTCGGCTGGACATACTGCTGAATGGCTTTCACCTTTTCAGAGTCGGTCTTTGCGCCGTTGTTTGTCACTATAAACCCCACGTACTCGACGCTCTTCTTGAAGAATTGCAACTTTTCTTGGGACACCCTCATGTGATGACATCATCAACGTAGACGTAGCAGGTCTTGCTGATCTGTTCCCGCAAGACGTCATCAATGGCCCTTTGAAAAATGCTTCCGGCATTTCTGAGGCCAAAGGGAAGTCGACAAAACTCGTACTTCCCCCATTCACTGAAAAAGCTGCTTTTTCCCGGTCCCGCTCCGCTAGAGTTATCTGGTGGTAACCGGATTTCAGGTCGAGTGTACTGAAAAATTTGGCCTTACCCAAATTTGCCAGGATCATTGATATGCTCGGCATAGGGTATCTGTCGGCCACCGTTTTCATTAAGCTTCCTAAAGTCCATTACGAAACGTTTATTCTTGTTGCCATCTTCGTCGGTGACTTTTTTATCGACTACCCCTACTGGGTTATTGTATGGTAGTCGGGATTTTCTTATTATGCCGTTTCGGAGTAAATCTTTTATCTCCGCAGCGACAAAATCATCTACGACCCTTGGGTAGGGGTATAGTTTTGAGTATACCGGCTCGTTGTCTGTAGTACGGATCGTAGCTACGACGGCCGTGTTGTAAGGTAATGACTCGTTTGGGTCAGCGAATGCCCTTTTGTTACTTTCGAGCAATTTAAAAAAATCTGCCATTGCGGCAGGTGCAGCGTCACTGTCAAGCACCCCCGTGTGATTGACATTTTTACATTTGTGGTACTGCAACGTTTCTGCTGCCGAACCGACTATCAACTTGCTGTCTTTTAAGTTGAGAACTGCGCCAACTTGTTTTCGCAAGTCAAGAACAATTATTCAATCGAATGTGAATAAGTTATTTTTTTTTTTTTACATTTTCCAATTGTTTTGTATTTTGTCTATTTTTGTTGACATTACATACATTTATAACGCTAGAGGGGTTTTCTTAATGTTGTACATACATCTACATATAACATTGGCTTGACAGGATTAATTTAGGTTACATTATAGTATTTACAGTTTGGACAAGATACATACTTAGTACACAATAAAAATATCAAATTAAGTCTACAGGACGATTTCTTTTAAGTCTGCGAGGTCGAAGGAGTTCCAGTGCTGGGATTACGTTTATTTCCTCGTTTTCGTGCGCATTTATTTTGGTTTGGTGTCTTCTTGCAGCTTTTATTATTTCGTCCTTTACTGTTGGTACATTTAATTCTTTATGAATATCGTCATCAGATATATAACGGGGAGCGTTGATAATAGCGCGAATTATTTTAGATTGTTGACTTTGAATTATTTTTATGTTAGTTGGTTTCGCTGTTCCCCACAACTGGATACCATAGGTCCATATTGGTTTGATAATTATTTTATAAATTAGAAGTTTGTTGTGAATTGATAATGGGGATTTTTTGCGTAGTAGCCAGTATAGTTGTTTGTATTTTGCTTTAATTTGGTCTCTTTTTCCTTCAATGTGGTGCTTGTTAGTGCCATGTTAGTTTTTTGTCTAGGTACATCCCTAGATATTTGGGTTCTTCGCATCTGCTGATGACAGTTCCATTTAGAAGAAGGTTTCGCGGTGTAAATTTTCTTTTTGTTGTGTAGATTATATGTTGTGTCTTCTGTTGGTTTATCTTGATGTGCCACGAGTTGGACCATTCTGCTGTTTTATTGAGTATATATTGTAGTTTCCTTGTTGCTACTGCCAATTCTTTATGTGCGTAGAGTATTACTGTGTCATCTGCAAATGTGGCGATCATAGCATTTCTGTCTTCAGGTACTGGTATGTCTGCTGTGTATAATGTGTATAATAGCGGTCCAAGCACGCTGCCTTGGGGTATTCCTGCTCTTATTTCTCGTAGCGTGGATGTTTCATCATTGTATTTTATATAAAATTTCCGCTGTGTTATGTAACTTTCTAGTATTAGAAAGATATTTTGTGGTAACATACGTTTCAGTTTAGAGAGAAGTCCATTGTGCCATACCTTATCAAAAGCCTTTTCTATGTCTAGGTATACCCCGACACAGTACATTTTGTTTTCCAGATCGTCCATTATTTTCTGGGTAACTCGGTGTATCTGTTGTATGGTCGAGTGTCTAAATCCAAACTGATGGTCTGGAATTATTTTATTTTGGTCAAGTATTGATTTTATTCTATCAAACAGTAGCTTCTCGAATACTTTGCTAAGTGTCGGTAATAGGCTTATTGGTCTGTACGAAGACGAAATCTTTGGATCCTTTCCAGGTTTAGGAATTGCAATGATTTACGAAATTTTTCATAGCCGTGGAAAATGTTCTTGTCTCATTATGCAGTTGAACAGATTTCTAATGTATATTATTGCTTTTGGTGGCAGTTCCTTAAGTAGCGTTCCTGTTATTTGGTCATATCCGGGCGACTTAATGGGTTTGATGCGGAGTTTGATGCAGTTTATTATCTCTGTGGCTGTTATTGGAAGAACATCTAGAGTTGGATGCTGGCCTATGGCTTGATCGTTTGGTTGTGCGTCGTTGATTGATCCGTTTGAAAATACGTCTGCATAGTATGTTGCAAGTGTTGTAGCCTTTTCCTTGTTTTGTCTGGCCCATGTCCCGTTGTCTTGCCGAATTGGTGGTTGGTGAACAGTTTTGTTTAAAGCATTTCTCGTTGCTTTCCATAATGAGTAATATGTCGCTTTTGTAGCATTCAGATTGGCTAAATACTTTGACAGTCCATCATCATTCCTTTTTTGAAGTTCGTGTTTGATGGTTTTTGTTATTTCGTTTAATTTCCTTTTGTCCTCTGGGTATCGAGTATTTTGCCATCTTTTCCGCAGTTCGCGCTTCGTCTTTAGTAGTTTTGTTATTTTTGGACATCGAGTTGATACGAGTGGTTTCCTTGTTACTTTCGGAGTGATTTAGAAGCAGCTTCATGTATTATGTCGTTTATGTATATTACTGAGCGTTCTATGTCATCTGCTGTTTTTAATGGCACCTTCAGTGTAAGATGAGTATCTATATAGTCTCTATAGGAGTCCCAATCAGTTTTCTAATTGTACATTTTTGACATTTTAGAGACATACATTGGTTTCTCGTAAAATGTCAATAGTATTGGGGAGTGGTCAGATGATAAGTCGAACATGCTTTCAATTTGAAACTGTTGCATATCAAAACCTTTTATAATGCCGAAGTCAATAAGGTCAGGTATTTTCTTCCTGTCAGTCGGGCAGTACGTCGGCTCCCCTGTGCTGATGTGTTTGGCTCCTATTGATTCTTCTGATTTTAGGAGTTGTTTTCCTTTATTCGTGCATAATCTTGATCCCCAGATAGTATGTTGTGCATTAAAGTCTCCTCCACATATGAATCGTTTTCCTAGAGTATTAAAGTATTGCACATATTCATTGGTTGTAATTTTGTGTCTGGGTGGGCTATAGAGTGAAGAGATGGTAAGTACGCCATACTTGTCGTATATTTGCACATTTGTTGATTGTATATGATTTGTCTTGTAGTGGTCCATCTCAGAGTATTTTATGTTGCTTTTTAGTATTAATGCTGATCCAGCATGTCCTTTTCCATCAGGGTGGTTTGTGTTGAGAATGGTGTAATTTTGTATATTTAGGCAACGTTTTTTTGTGTAGTGGGTTTCCGAGATGAGCGCTATATCTACATTGTTGTCGCTAAGGAACTGCTTTAGCTCTTAAGGTAATTGTTTAGTAGAGCTACCCCACATCAAAAATTCTGAAAAAAATATCCTCGATGGACCGCGAATTTACAAGAATTATGGCGTCTTCAGATCGTGGGGGACTCCCGCGGTTCAATGGTAAAAATTATTTGAAAGTTGCATTTTTTTGTTTAAAAAACAGATTGTTTTTTGCCTTAACTGTCATTTATAAATTGAAAAAATTGTTTCTGGTAAGCAAAATATTCGTTGTAAACTCTGACCACCAATCAAATCGACGAAAAATGAGTTGCCCAAGTTGCGTAAATACGGTAATGAAGTTTTTCGCTAAGTCGGAAGAGGAGATAATGCAATTTGTGGAAGATCACGGCTGCATTTTAAAGTCAAAAACGTGTCCAAATTGTGGTTCAAAGTGCACGGCAGCGAATGGACGTTTCCGGTGTAGGAAAATATTGACCAGAAAGGAGCTCATAAGAAGAAGCTAAAAATGGAGTGCGAGTTTTTGAAAGTGTCCGGAAAAACACATTCTTTGCTGAGTCCTCACTCAGTATTCCGCAAATAGCAAAGTTTGTTGTTTGGGAAACTGTAAGAGTAGCTGGTGAGATCAATTTCTTGGAAAAGGAATTTGGGTGGTCCAGGCCCACTATTATTGACTGGAAAAGTTTTATTCGGGAGGTTTACATAGACTGGTCCTTAAGAAACTGCTGTGGAATTTTCCGAGGTAAGTCATTTTAATAGTCATGAATGCGCCGCAGGCAAAATTTGTTTAAAAAGAAGCACAGGCAATAATTTAAAAAAAAAATCCCGCGATCTGAAGACGTCATAATTCTTGTAAATTCGCGGTCCATCGAGGATATTTTTTTCAGAATTTTTGGTGAGGGGTAGCTCTACTAAACAATTACACCCAAATTTCTTGCAAGGAGTGTTATAACACTCATCATGTCTTTGATTTGCTCTATTAGTTGTTTTATCATGTCCTTTAGTTCGTCTACTTCATTGTTCTGGCTATTTGTATGGGAAGTTTTATTTGTACTTGATTGATGAGGGGCTGGTAAATTTTTAAAGTTGTTTGATTCTGGATCGGCCCGAGTTTTGGATGATAATTTAGGTGATGGTGCTGCCATTTGGGCTTATGTTACGTTTGGATGTACGTGGTTTGTTGGGGCTGCCTGTGTTTCATTTGTTTGTTGTATTCTCTTCTCCCGTAGACCTGGAAAGCGTTGAATTTTAAGCGCTTGGTAGATTTCACAACCTTTATAGTTGGCGGTGTGATTGAGATTACATAGAGCACACTTGACTTCCCCACCAAACTCTAATGAACACTCTACAGTTTTGTGACTTCCGGCGCACTTGACACAGACCGGGTCCAGGGTGCAGAAGTTTCTTGTGTGTCCGTATTTTTGACAGTTGCTGCACTCGGCAATTGTACGTTTGTGATATGGCGGCTCAATAACCACTTTAGTGTGTAAGAGTGATGTTATTTTATAAATTTGCTCATTATTATCTTTTGGCTTAATTTCTACGAAGAAAAGGGGCAATGGCTTGGGGGGTTGTTGGTTATCTATATTATTTTGTCTCTTTGAAAGTTGCTTTTGAGTGATATTGTGTATATGCTCCGCTTCGTGGCCTTGATCGTTTAGCTCAGCTTTGATGTCTTCAGGATCTGTGAAGTTACGTTCGTCTTTGGGCTTATATATATAGAATTTGGTACCCTTTTCTTTAAGCATTTTGGTTGCTGCTTTATAGTGAGTCGCAACGTTTTTATTTCGTAGTTGGAGCCAACGGTTTCTGTTAGAGGATAAGGTATTTAATAAAAAAAAATTTCCCGAGGCACCCAACATCGGCAACACGCATTTTTTGGTTATGCTGTTTGAGCCGTGTATGGAGTGGACCACAAATGCAAATGCTTATTAGGCTTGATGTAGTTTTTAGACGCGCCCGTGTCGATCAAGAATGTCATAGGGACACCTGCTACTCTACGCCGGACGAATGGCAGCAGGGACTTTGCCCTAAAAAACTGACACTGTCTGATAAAAAGTTAACGTTGTCGGTTTCATAGCCGGCTTCAGAGTCCGCCTCGGTTTCGGCCACTGCTTCGTTGGCAGCTTCATTATAATCTGCGTCTTGCCCCGAGCCAGGGGCAGTATGGTCTACCCTCTGTCGCCTCTGGTCTGTCATGCGATTTGACGTGTTTGAACGCTTGTAGCCCTGACCCTGGTTTGCATTGTATTTGCCTGAGCCCTGTGGTTTCTGATAGCTGGTAGGCTGCCTGAACTTAGAGGAGGACAGGTCGACCTCCATCGGTTCTGTTGCGCTGCCGTTTCCGGGTTTGGTTTGAGCCCTGTCGGACTGCTGTCCTTTTTGTTTTTTGAAAAACGGACTTTTCCCCTGACCTGTTTGAGGGTTGCTCCTTTGGTCTTGGTTGTTGAGCTGAGTGCGGTTTTGAGTCCACTGTTCGGCCTTGTATGATTTTTCTTCTTGCCCTCTGGCAAAGCTTGTGGCGAAAGCGTACCTGTCATGGTTAGCCTCAACCTCTTGCGCCAAAGCAACTGCCGACTGCATATCGGGAGGGTGAGCCGCAAACAGAACATCCGTCAGGCTACGTTTTAGTCCTGAAACGAATACTCTTAGGGCATCGGCCCTAAACGTCTCACACATTCCTTTTGCTAGGTCTCTGTCGTAGGACATGTTAGCTTTGTTTGTTAACAAGGTGAGTTTTTTCTCAACCTCGTCGTAATACTGCAATATTGACAAGCCACCTTGCCTAAGAGTGCCCATTTCCTGTGCAATAACATGGAACGGACGTTTGTCGAAGTTCAAAGCTGTGTTAACTGATGCGAGAACTGCATCGGCGGGGCCCCTTATTTTACTCCGAATTATAATGACAGCCTGATGATGTCGGGAGCTTCCATTATATTTTTCAAAAATTTTGTATGCGGCGTGAGCCGCTTGTCTCCAAGCCACGTATGTCTCTTGGGAGCCTTGGAACTCTGGAATGCACTTAACTGCGTCCAGAAGTTCGTCACAATAGATGCCCTCTAAAATTTCCACGTCTTGGAAAACCTTTACCTATGGTTCAGCGAGCTGTGTGTTTCTCAACCGACCCGACAGTTCACTAATCTGTTTTTCGAAGTCATTCCTAAGCTGAGTGTCTCTCAATTTGAAAGCTTCTGCCTGCGCCGTCAAAGCGCTAGTGACCGCTGCTTCCACAATCGCCCGTAACTGATTAGCGTCCATGTCTATGTCTTGGTGAGATTCAGCTTGGGGAGGTATCACTTGGTCTGTCGCAACCTGCAAACTCTGTATGCCTCCGATTAAGCTTAATAACACGCTATCGTCACTATCGTACTGTTCTTCTTGGCGTTCCCTATAACTCATGAGTCATCAATAACCAACACACACTGTTGGGAGGGGATGTAAATGTAAATCAAATGAAATCATGCCATATGCTGACGCAAAATAGAAGACTTATTAAACTTTATTTTCGTGCGAAAGGAGCCCTCGTGTCACTAATTTTTACTTTATCGTGAAGAAAATATTTCCTCTTTAAACGCTGACACCACTGATCTTCAATCTTATTACATAAATCACTAACTTACATGTTTGAACGGCTTGTTTAAATTTTAATTTTCTTCACGTTGGGGACTTCTTTTTTCTTGTTCGTCTTTACGCTGCCCAAGCAATCGGTTTGTTGCTTTGTGACACGCCGCTGCCCGAAGAGCTCCAGCGGCTTCGGTGATCTTTGTTTAGTTGTTTTTAGTTGCCGCGTGCAGTCAACTAATTTTTTGATTGTTGTTGTTGTTGTTCACTTATTCCTCTTTATTGGGGAGAGGTTTGTTTTGGATCTTTTTTACTTTCACTTTTCCTTATAGCTGCTGTTAAAAGGACAGTTTAATGGTTTCACTCGGAAACACTCGCGAGTACTTGATAGTACGTTGGGCGCCAGTAACCGTAAACCGATTGTTATGTAGAATTGTTGCCCGTTTCACAAAATCAGTTCCGGACACAAAGCGAGATGCAGTTAATTATTTATTGGACGACCGTCTCGAATAAAGTCAAATTAAAATCTAAAAGTACAGAGATGAATTCTTAAGCTAACCCTAAGATCGCCGGCTGCGCTGCCCCTCTTACGTAAACACGCTGCCGCCGCTGTCTAAGACTTGCAGCGTCAGCGGCTCGTGCGGGGTATTGGGTTACCCAGCGGATATGTTGGTACAAAGTTGCTGGCTTCTATGAGGAGATTGCTGGCCGACCCAAAAGTGTCGCATCAGCATATTTGGGGCCGGGCAGTGGCGGAATTTACCGCCTGCCCAGTAGGAACAGGGAGTCCGTGGTTAACTTACGCACGCCTAGTCGGACATGGAAGCACATATTTTATCTGAAAAATCTGAAAGCCGAATAAATTTTTGGCTTGTTGTAGTAACTTCTGGTTGATGTCACTCTGCAGTCTTCCGACATCAATCGAACTCAGTACCCCCCATATAACATAGATTTTGCTTCGAAAAATCACTTTTTCATGGCTATACCACTTAAAGCACCAGAACATAAACACATATTTGCATACATACATACATACGGACCCATAGATCATATATATGTACAAACATTGGTAGTCGGTATTTTGGTCGAAAAATTATTTAAGTTGAATTTTTATTTTAAATTTTTAAAAATAAAAAAATTGTTATTATTTTTATTTTAGAATTTTAAAAGTAATTTTTATTAAAAAACTAGCTGAATACCGGCGTCGCCCGGGTCCTTTGCATTGTGAGGAAATGAAAGTTTTAACTGTAACTTAATTTCGCGGCTTTTTTGACAGTTTGGTAAACACCTCCTATTAACCAGTCTACAATTGCTGTCTATGAAATCTTCATAATAATATAAGCTCAAATGAAAAATATCAAAATTCAGCCGTTCAATCTGCATCGTCCATTTACCCACGGCTGGATTTTAATCTAAGCTTTAAGCGCTTTCATAGATATACATATATGTGATTATTTCGCAATCGGATGATAGGTATAATTTTTTGGAAATTTCGTGGTTTTGGTCCCCCCTATTACGTCAACTTAGAAACCTTAACCGGCAAGCGTTTAACCAATCCCCAATGTTTCAATCGGATGAACGGTTGAATTTTGCAAATTACGCGGTTTTTGGACCAAGTCACAGACATGAGATATAGCCTATGACAATTCCCTGATCGACATGAACATACTGTGAAGATCGGTTCAGCGGATTAGACGCCCATAAGGAACAAATATACAAACATACTTTCAATTTTATATATATGTATAGATTTAAAAAATATAAATTAAAAGTAATTTTTTCGATAAAATTAGCAAATAAAAACGTATCCCGATTTTAAATGGCAGGCTCAAAAACTTTCATTCTGGTACCTCTCTGTTTCATATAGGACCCATTGCTTAAAAAAATGTTTATAATTTTTTGTTCCCATAACTGTTGCATAACTGGTGAAAGCATGTGAAACAAACAAATACAAAATTTCAGGATGCTACCATTAAGAACAAAAAAGTTTTTCTAACTAATGGGGCGTTTCTACTACAGCTGCGTTCACGTTCGCGTCCAATTATCGAAGAACGCGCGTTGAACTCCATATAAAAAAACTCAGTTGATGGCCGCAGGGGAGGTGAGGGGGCAGTAAAAAAAGTCGCGTTCACTTTGAACGCGGGTTCTGCCAACTCGTTTTTTCATACTTAGCCGAGTATCGAGTATGAGTATCGATAAGTATCTTTATCGATAGGACAGTTTGATAACAAAATCAGCTGGCACAACACAAACAGGTGACAATTGAAGGTCAGTTCATTTAAATATGTAACTGTAAATGTGTAAATATGTGTAACGTACATTGAATAATATATACATATTTTAGATTTATCTCCTTGTGACATTAGCCAAGATGACTACATCTTGAATAAATGAATAAGAATAGATGTTGAATTATGTACAAAATTTAAGCAAAGAATTTGTGTAAAATATATTATTTCAAAGCGAAATATGTTGCAAGGGAGCGTCGAATTGTTTCAGCTTCTGCGTTGTTGTTGCCTAGCCACACGATATCTTCTGGTTGCTGTTTATCTTCATCGGCATCGGATTCCCATTTCTCATTCATGGCACTGTTGATAAATGTTTGTTTAAGATCTGTAATAGTAATTGAATGGCTTAGGACTTACAAACGACCAAATTCTACGTGGGTTAGACTCCTCGTACGCAACGCTGACCACAGCGCACTCGTTCAATAATTGCAAAATATTTTTGTTTAACTGCATTAGCTGCAATTGTTGATTTTCAATTGCATTTAGTAAAACAATGTCACTTAAATTCATTTTGATAATTGCTGCGCAAAAGTAAACAAACAGACCAGATCAGCTGTTGTGAACGCGGAAGTAAACGCTGAACGTAGTAGAAACTCCTTTGGGAACTTATCGATAAAAAGAGCAATCGATGACAGAACGCGTAGAGGTGGAAATAGGCTATAAGACTGTATTTCAGACCTGTCTTTTGTATGGCAGCTATACCATATAGTTGTCTGATTTTCATCAAACTTGGCGGAATTTTAAAAAAGGATAGAAAACCAGGAATACAAAGATTGGAGACGTTTCCATTGAAACGAAAAAAAAAATTTTCGCACTAAGACTAGTTTTCCGAACGATTGTTCCTATGGGAGCTATGAGATACAGTCATCCGAACCGATAGGTTACGACATATTAGTAGCGTGCAGAAAAAAGAAGACTCTGTGCGAAATTTCAGTGCGTAGAAACAGACAGAAGAAGAGACAGCAACGGACAAAGCTCAATCGACTCAGATCGTAACCCCGATCAAGAATATATATAGTTTATGGAGTCGGAAATGAATATTTCTATGCGATGCAAGCTTCTGGGCAAAATTAGAATACCCTTTGCAAGGGTATAAAATTCTCCGCTCAAGATATATTGCGCTTTAAATTCTGTAACGTTCGTTTCAAAACTGTGGTTTTTTGATTTCATAATCATAGATTTTGGAAGACCTCAAGGAAATAAGATTAATATATGCATGAAGCAGCGATTAAGTCTTGCATACCTCAGAATGGGTACAAAAGATCCTCCGTCCTAAGGAACAATATTTCTCCAAAACGCAACTTCCTTATCCTAGCCGCAGCTGTGAGCCCATGCCTTCCATCATAACTGTTGGAAAAAAATGATTAAGTGTCTTCAGAGAAGGGAGAGAAGCTGTTAATTTCACCCTTAACTTGTATAGTAGTCTAAATGGATGGCGAACGACATCCAGAGGATTCTCAAAACATATTCTTTCTTTGTGTTCTATTATCTTTTTTTTTAATATCTAATGAAGCAATTTTCTCAAATCAATTATATTTACTTACAACATTTAAAAACAAAGTATTTTTTTATGAATATCATAAAAAGTATAATTATAATAAGGCTTAGACTAATCAGAAATATGAATGAAAACTTAATATTAAAATCAATATTCTCATCATAGTTTTGAATATTCAGTGTTCGATCGATTTCCTTCATTAAATTTTCTTGGAGCTCTGCAAAAAAAGATATTATTTATGCAATTTTCACAGAGTATTAGCATAAAGTTTAGTACCGTTACTTTCTGTGGTAGTCCCAGTCCACTTGGGTTTCGTAATGTGATTTGTTGCATAAGATGATGGACTTATCCATTCCAACTGTTCACATGACTTCATAACTATTCTTCTCCTTTTTCCAATAATGACTTTTGAAAATTTTCCCAAATTGCTACTAGATATTCTTAAAGGTAACGGTTTAATTTTAATTTCTTCAAGCTCGGATATGCGGTTTAAATTTTGTAATAAGCTGGATTTATGTGAATTCATTGCAAAATCTAAAAAGGTTAATAAAAGCCAGTAGCAAGCCTTTTCCATGTGAGTTAAGTCCAAACAGTTTGAGTCCCCATATACAGCAATGCGCCCTGCGGAATTTGCACTCCTTTTAGCAGAGAAACCGGCAGTCAATTTATCTTTATTTAGTAGCAGAATGCGGTTGTTCAGTTTAGCAAGGCCCTCCGATTCACTATCTACCCAATTCGTCAGGCCTTTTTCACTTTGGACATTGCTCAATAACTGCTCATTCCTAAGTCGACCATCGAGATTCGTTTCAAACAATCCAAGAATCGGAACAAATAATTTAGATTCCTTTTTCGGGCTTTTAGCGTTTCCAATTATCTGGAAAAAAAAAATTGTTATAAAAAAAGGCAATAGATTAAAAAAAAAACAAATAATTACTGATAAAGCTTGGTCGTTTAAATTGGCTCCCACAACGATGTCATTGGGATTCTTCGGATATTGGATCATTGTTGTGCCACTGGCATAATACATTGAATGATCTCCAAGTTTAAAGTGTCCCTCTCCAACAAAGTCTCCAAAAGCAATTCCAAAGGGTTTCAGCAGATCGTTTAAAGCAGGCACATTCGCTCCCCCAGTATCAGGTATCCACCATTGTCTGGTATTTTCGTCAAAAAATTTAATTTTTCTCATCACAGATGTGTTATACCAATCCGCGAAAACCACAATACTTAAGCCGGCATCATACACATATGCTTCTAAGGCAGCTATTTCATCAGTAAAGAATTCTTCTTCAGGATCTACAATCAATAATGTTCCATATTCGGATGCGTTAAAGCAAGTATAAGGTTGTCTCAAAACATCGATATAATAACCAACGTTTCGTAAATGGATATACATATCTCTAAAATTTGTATGTATATGATCTGCTCTCCAATCAAGAGGATCTGTTTTAATTTTCAAATCATCCCTTGGAATGTACCCTGGCGGGTACCTTAGGCTGTGATACTGATCCCACAAAATTCTTTTATTTCTAGGAGGTTTTGGTGTAATTTTAATGGTAATAGGAAAGTTTACTTCTGTTTGATATAGTTCTTGTGTTTCAAGCATACTTTCAACCAGTAGCGTAACATTGCCTTTTGATAATCCTTCGAAATTCTCACCATCTTGATTGACAGCTGTGAAATATAAAAATCATAATAATAGTACATGAAACAATTTGTTTGTATTGTTATTTTTATTTACCATAGACATAGAAATGATTGTTTGTCTAACTTTCAACGTCTCTGTATAAATACCTTAATCTAAGAAACTGCGATTAGCGACTCTTCGATTTGGTATTAGTTGCGTTTACTTTGACAATTGGTCCAATTTGTTAAATATGGGAAAAACAATAGCATAAAGAGAACACCAAATGACCCAAAATATAGGCTTATTAAGAGTGCGGTCTCTAAGTCCATAAAATATGGAATAAAATAGTTGAGTGGTTCGGAAGCTGTAGCGCTGCTTGTCAAGAGAGGTTAATGGTCGCTTTTAATAGCATCGCAGATATGTGTTCAGAATTAGTAGATATGGCCACATCAGTGAACATGCAAATAATTTCTTTGGAATATCTGCAATGCAATCTTGGGTTAAACTTAGAGTCGTAACACAACTTCACCGAATCATAATGACCACGGAACCGGAATACTTATTTGACAAGATTGACTTTGCTTCTTCACGACAAACCAATACTATTAAAAACATAAAAAATCGATTGTCATGCTAAGATAAGCATTTCTTTGTGCACTCACTAAAAACAATAAAAAGCGCGCCCCAATTTAAATAGCAATTAAAAACAATATATGCACCATAAAATTAGTATTATTATTATTAGCACTCTCTGTTAGATTATAACATACCGACTATAACATACTCTGTACCAACGAAATTATAAGCTCAGCATAATTTTTGACGCTGCAGTAGCAGCTGAAAGCAGCGCTGCAATTGCGCTGCAGCAGCGAACAGTCTTTTGATCATAACTCGACAACCGTTCATCCGATTATCACCATTCCTTTGGCGGATCGATAAGTTATCTCGATTACTAAATATGTCCAGAAGAAACGAACGATCTATCTTTGTGTGGGAGATATGACGTTTTTTCTAAATTGCGTAGGGTCAAAGTTGAAAATAAACTTGATCTGCCTGCAGACATAAGAAACATATGTCCCATACATGTCAAACCTCTATCTCTTACCATCTCTGAGATCTGTGCGTTCATACGGGCAGACAGAAGGATATGGCTATATCGACTCGGCTGTTGATGCTGATCAAGAATATATATACTTTATGAGGTCGGAGATGCTTCCTTCTGGCTGTTACATACTTTTGCACAAACTTATAATATGTACCTACGGTACAGAGTATAACTAAATCCATTTTTTTGCTTGACTGAATTTAAGCTTCAAAGTCTCAAAGCTATCGGGCAATATTTAATTCTGCTGATTATCATACCTACCAATAAATACAGCCATCCATCCAGTCCAAGGCCAAAGCGTTCTCGAAGCAGAAGTGGATATGTTCAGGTAATTACCAAACTGATTTACATCTGGATTCCATTTGGGGGTGCCAACGATTCTACTAGTAACCGATATTCCGTTCAAAATTGTTACGTTAACAATTGCAACGGAGCTGCCATGGTACAACGGTTGACTGCTATATGGCCACATATAGCTAGATGTAAAGTCAAGCGCTGGTGGTACTAGACTAATCTTTGGCTTGTATGATAACAAAGCCTGCATACTTCTTAATAAACTAAGTTTTCCTTGACCCTGCTCAAACATATTATAGTTTGGCAGCTTCTCTGCACCATCGATTAGTATTTGTTTTAAGGATGCCGGATTTATTAAGTTAATTTTGTGAAATGCTCCGCTGATAAGCAATGCTGCAGCTCCTGCCACAACTGGAGATGAGACGGAGGTTCCTGACAATCGTCGGCAGCCCTTTCGAACGTCGCTGCCTTCCACTTGACTTCCGTACGTGACAATGTCCAGCCCCAATCTTCCATACGCAAATGGAAGCTCCCATGTAGTCATTCCTCTAGAACTAAATCTGGCGATCTTGTCATTAAAGTTGATTCCACCAACACCGATGACATCACTTTGATCGCCGGGATTATTGAGGGTGCCATAAAGAGGGCCATCATTTCCAGCGGCCGATATCATTATAATATTATTTGCAGATAACTCCAGAACCTTTTCTACGAAAGGCGCATCCATGAAGTCCGGCCCACCTATACTTAAGTTGAGAACGTTCACTTTCCTATATATGGCATAGTTAAAAGCATCTAAAAACCAAGAAGTATACGAAACCTGAAATAAAAAAACGAAGAGTTTATGAATTTTTATTATCTTATTAGCTTAGTATTACTGCTCCAGAATAATAACGGAGTTGTGGCATATGTCCCATACATGTCAAACCTCTATCTCTTACCATCTCTGAGATCTGTTAGTTCATATAAGGGCTGCATGCCAGGAAAAAATCATTAGGGGTTCACTCCGGGGTTCGAACCCACGAACAATTTTGGGCTCGGGTTCACGTAGCAGGTTTGGAAGCTCGCTGAACCCAGGTTCAGGTTCGAACCGGGGTTCAGACACTACTTTTTTCGATAATTGAAAGCATTTATGTAAAATAAAGGAAAATTCAACATTTTATTCAAAGATGTTTAGAGTTTTTAAGTTTTTAATATAAATTAAATCCCGAAGGACTTGTTAAATAAAAAAAATACTTTTATTCGACCGAAGCCGACACGGTTTTCTTTTATTGAGTCAAAATCAGAACTAAAGTAAATGACAATAATTTGGACCTAATAAACCCTCAACTTGCCAACCAACACATTTTGCTGCAGTTGCTGCGCTGCTGCAGTTGCACAACATTTTCGTCGCCTTATGATGCGTTAGCGATTCCCACGGGAAGCGCTGTAGACCTGGAGTCAGCATATCGGGTTTCCGTAAATTGGGGCTTTGAACTTGCGCAAGCGGATGCGCGTGTTAGGAGTTGTTATTGTTTTACTTTATTTTATGGCTTTGTGAATGTTATTGTTGTTAACTTATATTTTATTTGAGCTTAGTTTCCCTTCAGTTCGGCTCAGACCTGACCCATAGCAGAATCAGCCCTGAAATGGAAGGGCTGGTCATGAATTCAGGCCTGCCCTTATATGAGTTTCAGCCATGAATTAAACATAGGTATGTCCAACTACGTCATGACCTCTGTTGATTTTAGGCATGATTTCAGGGCTGAACTCATTTGTGAGTTTCATTGGAAGTACTAAAACATGCCTGAATTCAGGCATGAAATTCAGCTATTCATACCTTTCAGGTCTGAATCAGCCCTGAAAAATTCAGTACTGTTACGTAGAACTGCAGGGTTGTTAATCATTAATATGTTTTCCAGTAATTATACCCGTTACTCGTAGAGTAAAAAGGGTATACTAAAGTCGTGCAAATGTATGTAACAGGCAGAAGGAAGCATCTCCGATATCATAAAGTATATATATTCTTCATCAGCATCAACAACCTAGTCGATATTGGCTCTCCAGACAGTCGGATCTACGTTACGGAGCTGACCCAGGAATCAACACCCTAGTCAAGGACTGTCAACCCACGGAAGCCTGGAACAGGATATGTACGCATCCCATATTTTCCTCTTTTCTCCCCCTATCGTTTTTTCACATACTGAGCAGACAACTCCGGCCTGTCTGCTCAGAACTCTTCTTCTACGCGCCGGTGACATCGAATCAAACCCAGGCCCCAAGACTTGGTGGTGCCCAATCTGCAAAGGAAAGATCACCAGCAGAGGGTGTTCTTTCGAATGCTCTGACTGCTTGCAGTGGTTGCACCTGAAGTACTCCCGGCTTGCAAAGCCCCGGGATTACTGCAGGCCTTTCCATGGCCCATGCTGCTCTAACCCAGCAGCCACAGCAGCAGGTACAAACACTGCCCCACAGATCCTGCCCACACCCTCTCCGTCGCAAGGAAACTGCGTGCCCCTAAAACAAGCTCCGCCACCAATAACACCGGTCGCGTCACCGCCTCTCACAAGGCAGAGCGCTGCACGTAATGTGCCCACATTGCAACAACAGGGTACTTGCAGACCCCACCGCCCACTCAAAATCCACCCACCACAATAGCCACCTCAGCAACCACACAAACCACCAATGAAAGTTTCCTGATAACCCACTGGAACTGCAACGGACTGAGAGCTAAGATCACTGAGTCTCTGCAGGGGAATACAATATCATTAGACTAGACAGGCAGCGAAATGCAGGTGGTGGACTGGCGTTCATCGTCCATCAGTCTGTAAATTACAGACACCTGCAGCTTGACCCAGCCCCAGATGGACACATGGAAGTGCAGGGAATTGCAATCCTAGCCGGCGGCTCGTCAATAGACCTGATAAATGTCTATATCCCCCCGTTGCAGCATGCACCTCTGGCTATCAGCCCAATCTCTCACATTTGCTCACAGGTGTAAACCGCATAATCATGGGTGACCTCAACGCTCACCATGAGAGTTGGCTCTCTCTACTACGAAACGACCCCAGAGGAATCAGCATATCGGAGCAAATTGAGAACACCTCCTTCGACAGCATCAACAAGGACCAACCTACCCGAATCACGCCCAACTGCAGCAGCTCCCCTGACATATCCATCGTCAGCGCAAACCTCCTGACCATCACGGAGTGGAATGTCGACGTTGCCTTAAACTCCGATCATCTGCCTATCACCCTCACTCTACATGGTGATGCAGAGTTTGTGGCCTCTGAGAGGAAGTCATACACCAACTTCTCCAAGTCAAGTTGGAGCGCATACACAGCGCTCGCAGAGAGTCTTTTTGAGCAAGCTCCGACCCCCACCGATGTTACCTCAGGAGAAATTATTTTCCGTAAAATCCTGATCAATGCGGGTAAGCGCCACATCCCGGCTGGTAGAATTGCCAAAATTCGCCCCGATGACCCATCGGCAGCCGCGGAAAAGGCTCGATTGCGTGACTCAATCAGAGCAGTAAATCCAGCTGATCCCCGCATCGAACAGGCAAATGAGAACATCGCCAGAATGGTAAACGAACACAGGAGAGATAAATGGTTGACACACCTAGATGAGTGTGAAATGGGCACAGCGAAAATTTGGAAAACCATCAGGAACCTCACATCTGCCCCCAAGCGGCAAGACCTTGCCGCTATAGGTTTCCTCGGTGTGCCCAAGCTCACGGCTGAGACCTGTGCCACGGGTTTCATCATGCAGTTCGTCGAACATCCAAAGGACGTTAGCAAGACCCACAGAGCCGTCCTCCGACGGATCCGAAAACTCGCCCGAGACCCAGAAGCACCCGACTTCACTGCAGAGGAGGTGGCAAATGCCATTAAACTCGCCAAAACCTCCAAGGCTGTGGGACCTGACGGTATTGCCACAATCATGCTCAAGAAGCTGGGTCCCAGAGGTGTGGATTACCTCACCAGCCTCTTCAACCTCAGCATGTCCAGCTTGGTTATCCCCGACACTTGGAAAACAGACAAGATCTTGCCTGTCCCCAAGACGGGTAAGCTTCCAGAGTTGGGCACCTCATACAGGCCCATCACGCTGCTTGCTCCAGCTGTAAAGATCCTACCGTTGATCCTACCCATCCTGCAAGTCCACTTCCTGCTAGCGAGCAGAACACAAGCATGGATTTAGGAAAGCCCAAAGCACCAGCACTGCGCTCTGCGAAATCACCACCACCACCGCAGAAGGACTAAATTCTCCTAGTCCCCACAAGCGCACAGTAATGGTTGCTCTTGACCTGTCAAAAGCCTTCGACACAGTTAACCACGCCATCCTTCTCAAGGACATTGAAGGCACAGCGCTCCCGAACACACTTAAGCGCTGGGTAGCAAACTACCTGACAGGTCGGCAGGCCTTTGTTGAGTTCCGTGAAGCCAAATCCAAGTACAGGAAACTGAAGCAAGGAGTCCCCCAAGGTGGAGTCCTCTCCCCACTCCTCTTCAACTTCTATGTATCTGGACTGCCTATACCACCCACGGAACTCAAACTAGTCAGCTATGCGGACGACTGCACCATCCCCGGATCGGATAGGGACTACATCAAGGTAGTTGAGAGTCTAAACTCCTACCTTCCGACAGTCTCCGTAAGTCTCTCTCATAACTGGCTAGCCGAAATCTATCGCTCTCCCCAGGAAAATCCAGCGCCACCTTGTTCACTACTTGGACCAAGACTCTGAACGCCCAGCTCAACGTCACTGTGGATGGAGCCACAATTCCCACTAGCAAATACCCTAAAATATTGGAACAACCTGTTCTTCTTTGCGAGGCACTCGGAAAACACAGTCCGCAAAATGAGAGAACGAAACAGGGCACTTAAGGCGATCGCTGGCACCTCCTGGGGTAAAGAAAAGGAGACACTGCTGGTCACGTATAAGGCCATTGGTCGGGTCCAGTTCGACTATGCCGCACCAGCATGGACAGCGGCACTTAGCGACACGCAGTGGGGCAACCTCCAACGTGCCCAAAACGCTGCCCTACGCACCATTACTGGATGCCACACCATGACCCATGTGGACCACCTTCACGAGGAGACCCGCATGATAGGCGTGCGCGACCACTGCAACCTCCTATCTAAGCAATTCCTAGCTAATGGTCTTGTAGCAGAGCATCCCAACTACCAGGCTCTCCAAGTCTCACTGCCCCCGAGAAACAGGAGGCAAGACTTGCGCATCCACCTGCCGTCCGTACTTGCTCATACAGGAGACGCCACCACAATTACCACCACAGAAGCAAACTTAGCGAGAGATGCCATACACCAAAGCACAAATGTCGTTCTGGGAGGTAGGCCTCCACCTCTAAGTGACGCCGAAAAAACTCTGCCCAGAAGCACCCGAACGACCTTGGCACAGCTGCGATCCGGATACTCTGCTTCGCTAAACAGCTATCTATCCGGGATAAACCCGACAGTCGCAGATGAGTGTCCCAAATGTGGGCAAGCCCCACACGACACACTACACCTCTTCAACTGCCCGTCGGATCCCAACTACCTCACGCCACACCATCTCTGGACCCAACCCACACTTGTCGCAGCATTTCTTGGCTTAGGTCTGGGAAACTCGATGTCAAACACACACACCCACTTAACCCACCATCACATCACCCCCATTTCATTTTTTTAACTCTCCTCTCTATTCTTCTTCTTCCTATAACCCCCACAAAATGCGTACATTACTCTCGTCCACAGCCGTTACAACAAAAACAACCGAGTCGATATAGCCATGTCCGTCTGTCCGTCCGTCCGTCTGTATGAACACCTAGATCTCAGAGACTAGAAGAGCTAGGAGCAACCAAATTTTAGATGTAAGCTAGTATTGTCTGCAGGCAGATCAAATTTGTTTCAAATTTTGGCCACGCCCCCTCCCGCCCCCAAAATACAATTTGTGAGCTATCGAGATCAGATTTTGCAGTATAGTGCATGTGGCCAATATGTACAATCTCAAAAATTTTCATAAAGACCTGATAATAAATGGCAGAGTTAAAAAAACGTTAAGCCATGACCCTCATGAGGTTATTAAACACTAATTGCCTTGAGTAACGGGTATTTCGAAGTCGGGCAGGGCCGACTTTAACTTACGTTTTCGTTTTTCATTAATACTGGCTCTTTGCCTGGATAAAACAAACTTAAGAGTAGAAAAAGCACGCTCGACTGATACTTGTGTTGCAGGAACACCCAATACAACAAATGCGACAGTTTTAAGTTCATTACAATGCTAGTTTTCCCAATACTTCAAAACAGCGATGCCCAGCCGTATGCTCTTTGGGTACGTTTTGTTTTTGTAAATACACCGAGTATAGGAAAGCAATAATCGTATCTCGACGAGTTATAGGTTCTGCAAAAAGAATTAACACGCATTCGCTTATATGCATCACAAGTCTGCCAAAGCGAAATGGAGCTACCTCCAACTCCACTCTACGTTGTGCACAGGGTGGCAACACTGTGTTATCTCTATACTATTTCGCGCGTGAGCTTCATACACAGTTTTTACACTCTTGCAAGTGCTCGCTTAAATATTATAAGAAATAATCTTTTTCCCACATCGACCCATTTTCCGACACATTTTCCGATTTAGTCAATCGATATGGACAAAAAACTTATGAATCAGGTGAAAGTATGTTAAACAAACAAATACAAAATTTCAGGATGCTACCATTAAAAACAAAATAGTTTTTCTAACTAAGACTGTTCTTGAGAACTATCTTTTGTATGGCATCTGTACCATATACCGGGAGTGTTTGGAATTTGAATTATTCATAATTTGACATTAAAAACGTCAAATGTCATTCGGAAAGCCACTAATACTTAGTAAAAACTTTGACATTTACGAAATGGGTCGCTATTCGCTTGAAGAAAGTTGGGAAATATTGAAAAGATAATTCCCAAGTGGTGAGTCCTCCATTCAAACTGTTGGAAAGTTAAAAAAAAACAATTAAGGGCGCTGCAGTCGAGGTTCCCGACTACAAAATACCCTGTTCAATTGTTTTCATTTATATGTTTTTGAATTTTTGAAGATGAATGTAACCGGTTTTTGTAACAGCTATTAAATTGTCATCCTGAATGTAGGCAACACTTTTTTTTCTAGTCCTGACTAACAACTTGGGGGTGCCCTTATCAGCTCAATTGATTCGCTTATAACTCCGGTGTTTTTTGTCCGATCTGATTGTACTTTTCAGAATAGATAGATATTGGGCCTAGCTTGATGTATACTTTACCACGAGGCTCTAACTTGAAAATTGTGGATCTGACGGTTTTTTAGATCTAAGATCTGACGGTTTTTTGTGGATAAAAGAGGGACGGGGGGGAATTTTCAAATCTGAAACAATCTTGATCTCCGTACTGCATACATCTACCTTCTTGCTAAAACTCGACTCGGCTGTTCATACTGATCAGGAATATATATACTTTATGGAGTCGGAAATGTTTCCTTTTCCTTGAAAATGTGAGTGAACAACCATCGCCGTCAACGCGATATCGATCTCAATTGGACATTTCGCGCACTCCTTTGATGCGAAAAGACCTTGCCATGAAGCCATACAAAGTTTAATTGGTGTAGCAGCGAAAGCCAATTGACGCCACCACAATCGATCTGCTGCGCCCTATCTTCGAAAATCGAATAATCAGCAAATATGGAGATGTGAAGAGGCCGCCAAGAAGCTGTGATCTGACACCGTTAGACTATTATCTTTAGGGAGCGGTCAAGGACAAATGTTATGCAAACAATTGCATTGTAATCAAAATGTTTCCTTACTTATACAATTTTTCCCATCAAAAATGCGAAAAGGGGGATCATGAAGTTGTGCAAATGTATGGAACAGAGAGAAGGAAACGTTTCCGACCCCGTAGAGTATATATATTCTTGATCAGCATGAACAGCCGAGTCGATATAGCCATGTCCTTCCGTCTGTCTGTACGTCGATCTCAGAGACTATAAGAGATAGAGCCACAAATTTTTGCATGAAGGTAGGTGCATCAAGTTTGGCAGATCAAGTTTGTTTCAGATTTGGAAATACTATGTATTATTTTGATTTTGACCATACTTGGTAAAATCATGAACAAGTATTGAAAACATAGTCTGATGACGATTTCATTCAAAACAAAAGAGGAAATCGCAAAAATCATCAAATTGGCCTACCACAATACACAAAAAATCTTTTCATCGAAAGGGTTGTTAGCCGTCTCAAGATCTAGGATTTCGACGGCACGTCTCATTGGTGAGCTTGAACGCTTTTTTGAACGATCGTACCTATAGTAGCTTTTTGCTATTGGCTTCCGGACAGATCGCTTCCGACCAAAGGTACAGCATTTGTACCACAAAACTTCGTAAAAAGATTCATGAAGATATCTTTAAAACTGAAACAAGCACTAAGACGCGCTAAAAAGCCCTAATGTTGGGTGTCGAGAATAGCAAGCCGTAGCCTTGAGAACGGACTACAGTTTGTAGTCCAATGGATTCAGGTCTGGGCTATCAATCAGCCGCAAACATGAAGTTCGGTACAATGTTTTACAGCCATGTTTCTGTCGTCTTCCCTAGGGAACACAGTGCTCGGACGGCCGATCTTAAAACCGATCGTTTTTTTGGCAGCTCCAAGAAAGACCTATAGTTATCCCATCTGGGCGGTCTGACATATTGTATTATTATCATAACTGTCACGGTCGTCATGTTTATAACTCCGTTCTTTATTTTATATTTCAGTTCTTAGTGTGTTCCAGAAGCAGCGCTTATGCAAGTATATATATGAATATTTTGGTAAAAGGTCTCTGCCTACATTGATAATTCAAAAATAAATTACGGGGAAATTATAAACTTTAAAGCCTCATCGGCACCATTAAACCTTAAGATATCTGATTTTGGATTTTCGTAAATTCTCTATACAATATTCAGAATTTTTTGAGCTATGCGCCTCAAAGAACTAGAAAAAACATTTTTTTTCATACAAGGCAAGTACGCTCTAATGTCCATACACCAAGTGTGTGGATGCGTGCACAGCAAGCGAGCCTTGTGCCCAGCCGTATGCTCTTTGGGTACGTTTTGTTTTTGTAAATACACCGAGTATAGGAAAGCAATAATCGTATCTCGACGAGTTATAGGTTCTGCAAATAGAATTAACACGCATTCGCTTATATGCATCACAAGTCTGCCAAAGCGAAATGGAGCTACCTCCAACTCCACTCTACGTTGTGCACCGGGTGGCAACACTGTGTTATCTCTATACTATTTCGCGCGTGAGCTTCATACACAGTTTTTACACTCTTGCAAGTGCTCGCTTAAATATTATAAGAAATAATCTTTTTCCCACATCGACCCATTTTCCGACACATTTTCCGATTTAGTCAATCGATATGGACAAAAAACTTATGAATCAGGTGAAAGTATGTTAAACAAACAAAATACAAAATTTCAGGATGCTACCATTAAAAACAAAATAGTTTTTCTAACTAAGACTGTACCATATACAGGGAGGGAGTGACTGTTCTTGAGAACTATCTTTTGTATGGCATCTGTACCATATACAGGGAGTGTTTGGAATTTGAATTATTCATAATTTGACATTAAAAACGTCAAATGTCATTCGGAAAGCCACTAATACTTGGTAAAAACTTTGACATTTACGAAATGGGTCGCTATTCGCTTGAAGAAAGTTGGGAAATATTGAAAAGATAATTCCCAAGTGGTGAGTCCTCCATTCAAACTGTTGGAAAGTTAAAAAAAAACAATTAAGGGCGCTGCAGTCGAGTTTCCCGACTACAAAATACCCTGTTCAATTGTTTTCATTTATATGTTTTTGAATTTTTGAAGATGAATGTAACCGGTTTTTGTAACAGCTATTAAATTGTCATCCTGAATGTAGGCAACACTTTTTTTTCTAGTCCTGACTAACAACTTGGGGGGTGCCCTTATCAGCTCAATTGATTCGCTTATAACTCCGGTGTTTTTTGTCCGATCTGATTGTACTTTTCAGAATAGATAGATATTGGGCCTAGCTTGATGTATACTTTACCACGAGGCTCTAACTTGAAAATTGTGGATCTGACGGTTTTTTAGATCTAAGATCTGACGGTTTTTTGTGGATAAAAGAGGGACGGGGGGGAATTTTCAAATCTGAAACAATCTTGATCTCCGTACTGCATACATCTACCTTCTTGCTAAAACTCGACTCGGCTGTTCATACTGATGAGGAATATATATACTTTATGGAGTCGGAAATGTTTCCTTTTCCTTGAAAATGTGCGTGAACAACCATCGCCGTCAACGCGATATCGATCTCAATTGGACATTTCGCGCACTCCTTTGATGCGAAAAGACCTTGCCATGAAGCCATACAAAGTTTAATTGGTGTAGCAGCGAAAGCCAATTGACGCCACCACAATCGATCTGCTGCGCCCTATCTTCGAAAATCGAATAATCAGCAAATATGGAGATGTGAAGAGGCCGCCAAGAAGCTGTGATCTGACACCGTTAGACTATTATCTTTAGGGAGCGGTCAAGGACAAATGTTATGCAAACAATTGCATTGTAATCAAAACGTTTCCTTACTTATACAATTTTTCCCATCAAAAATGCGAAAAGGGGGATCATGAAGTTGTGCAAATGTATGGAACAGAGAGAAGGAAACGTTTCCGACCCCGTAGAGTATATATATTCTTGATCAGCATGAACAGCCGAGTCGATATAGCCATGTCCTTCCGTCTGTCTGTACGTCGATCTCAGAGACTATAAGAGATAGAGCCACAAATTTTTGCATGAAGGTAGGTGCATCAAGTTTGGCAGATCAAGTTTGTTTCAGATTTGGAAATACTATGTATTATTTTGATTTTGACCATACTTGGTAAAATCATGAACAAGCATTGAAAACATAGTCTGATGACGATTTCATTCAAAACAAAAGAGGAAATCGCAAAAATCATCAAATTGGCCTACCACAATACACAAAAAATCTTTTCATCGAAAGGGTTGTTAGCCGTCTCAAGATCTAGGATTTCGACGGCACGTCTCATTGGTGAGCTTGAACGCTTTTTTGAACGATCGTACCTATAGTAGCTTTTTGCTATTGGCTTCCGAACAGATCGCTTCCGACCAAAGGTACAGCATTTGTACCACAAAACTTCGTAAAAAGATTCATGAAGATATCTTTAAAACTGAAACAAGCACTAAGACGCGCTAAAAAGCCCTAATGTTGGGTGTCGAGAATAGCAAGCCGTAGCCTTGAGAACGGACTACAGTTTGTAGTCCAATGGATTCAGGTCTGGGCTATCGATCAGCCAGCAAACATGAAGTTCGGTACAATGTTTTACAGCCATGTTTCTGTCGTCTTCCCTAGGGAACACAGTGCTCGGACGGCCGATCTTAAAACCGATCGTTTTTTTGGCAGCTCCAAGAAAGACCTATAGTTATCCCATCTGGGCGGTTCTGACATATTGTATTATTATCATAACTGTCACGGTCGTCATGTTTATAACTCCGTTCTTTATTTTATATTTCAGTTCTTAGTGTGTTCCAGAAGCAGCGCTTATGCAAGTATATATATGAATATTTTGGTAAAAGGTCTCTGCCTACATTGATAATTCAAAAATAAATTACGGGGAAATTATAAACTTTAAAGCCTCATCGGCACCATTAAACCTTAAGATATCTGATTTTGGATTTTCGTAAATTCTCTATACAATATTCAGAATTTTTTGAGCTATGCGCCTCAAAGAACTAGAAAAAACA
The DNA here is from genome assembly GCA_035044985.1 of Lordiphosa fenestrarum. Taxonomy (NCBI): domain Eukaryota; kingdom Metazoa; phylum Arthropoda; class Insecta; order Diptera; family Drosophilidae; genus Lordiphosa; species Lordiphosa fenestrarum. The sequence goes on along the minus strand of JAWNNO010006293.1, from coordinate 12,932 downwards.
TTTTTTTTCATACAAGGCAAGTACGCTCTAATGTCCATACACCAAGTGTGTGGATGCGTGCACAGCAAGCGAGCCTTGTGAATACGCCCACTTTTCAGATTACATATAACTCTGTATTATAGTCAGAAAGCCCACGAAATGGCCAAGCTTATGGTATAATTAATAAAGTAGAGAAGTGGTGCACACGAAATTTTATTTTGGAAGCAGTCTAACAACAACAACTACGAGAAAGCTAAGCTAAGTTCGTCTGTCCGAAGTTTTTATACCCTTGCAAGTGCTCGCTTAAATATTTTCAAAAAATACCTTATTCCCATTTTCCGACCGATCGTTCGTATGGGAGCTATATGATATAGTCATCCGATTTGGACAAAAACTTGTAGAATTGTGTAAAAGCCCGAGAAACAATACGAACCAATACGAAATTACAGGACAGACTACCGATTACAGAACAAAAAAGTTTTTCAAACTAAGACTGTTTTTCAGACCTATCTTTTGTATGGCAGCTATACCATATAGTTGTCCGAATTTGATAAAACTTGGTAGAATTATAAAAAAAACATATAAAACCTACGACTACAAAGTTTGGAGTCGTTTTCATTTAAAAGAAAATAGTTTTTCATACTAAAACTAGTTTTCCGACCGATTGTTCCTATGGGAGCTATGAGATATAGTCATCCGATCCGGTCGGTTCCGACATATTAGTAGTGTGCAGCAAAAAGAAGACTCTGTGCAAAATTTCAGCTCGATAGCTTTAAAACTGAGAGACTAGTTCGCGTAGAAACACACAGACAGACAGACAGACGGACGGCGAAAGCTCAATAGACTCAGCTCGTCACCCTGATCAAGAATATATATAGTTTATGGGGTCGGAAATGAATATTTCTATGCGTTGCAAACTTCTGGGCAAAATTATAATACCCTTTGCAAGGGTATAAAAACAAAGAAAACCTACGATTACAAAGTTTGGAGACGTTTTCATTGAAAAGAAAAAAGTTTTTCTCACTAAATATAGGACTATATGAAGTATAGTCATCCGTGTGCAGCAAAAAAAAAGACTGCAAAATTTCAGCTTGAAAGCTTTAAAACTGAGAAACTAGTTTGCGTAGAATCAGACAGACAGACGGACGGACAAAGCTCAATCGACTCAGCTCGTCACCCTGATCAAGAATATAGTTTATGGGGTCGGAAATAAATATTTCTATGCGTTGCAAACTTCTGGGCAAAATTATAATACCCTTTGCAAGGCTATAAAAACGAGAGCGTAAGTTAAAGTCGGCCCTACCCGACTTCGATACACCCGTTACTTGGGTGAATTAGTGTTGATTAACCTCTCCCTATGTTAATTAACAGAGCATTGTTATTAACTAATTAATCATTAATTTTAATATTTCAACATTATGTTAGCGAACAGCGCATGCGAAACAGTTAAGTAAGCAACGTTTTTATAAACTTTATAAATCCACAATTAGTTATCCGATCTTTGTGAAAATATGTACTTGATATCTTCAAAATTGTTGGAATTATTCAAAATTTTTTATTGCGGGGGTGGTAGGAGGCCTGGCACAAATTTGAAACAAACTTGATCTGCGAGCACACAATAGAAATACATACATTTAAAATTTGGATGCGTTAGGTCTTCTCGTCTCTGAGATCTAGGCGTTTATACTGATAGACCGCCCGACGGACATGGCTATATCGACTCGGCTATTGATGCTTATTAAGAATATATATAGTAAATTGGACCGGAGATACTTGCTTCTGCCTGATACATACATTTGCATGACTTAAGTATACTCTTCTGTTAGTATGAACACTAGGGGGCTCTTTTTAAGGCCAACATTTAAACTTAGAAAGGTCGCCCCCTTAATAGATTCCTTTTGCATTATATATAATAAAATTTTAAACAAAAAATAGAGGAAAGTTAACTTCGGCTCGGCCGAAGTTTGTATACCCTTGCAGCATGTTTTTTAACTAATTTGAAGGACATGTCCACTGAGAACAAACAAGTTTTTTCCAATAAGACTACTTTTCTGACTCTACTTTTGTATGACAGCTATACCATATAGATGTCCGATTTCGACCAAATTTGGCAGAATTATGGAGAATCATTAAAAATACGGAGTTTGGAGACGTTTGCATAAAAAAACAAAAAAGTTTTGTTCACTAGAACTAGTTTTTCGACCGATCGTTCCTATGGCAGCTATATGTAATAATCATCCGATCCGGCCGGTTCCGACAAATGTGCAGCGTATTTGGACCAGAAGACTTCGTGCAAAGTTCGGTGGCGATAGCTTTAAAACTGACGGAGGAGATGGCATAGAAACAGACGGACATCGCTATATCGACTCAGCTCGTCATGCTGATCAAGAATATATACTTTATGTGGTCGAAAATACTTCCTTCTATGCGTTACAAACATCTGGACAATTTCTATATACCCTCTGCAAGGGTATAAAAAAAAACACATTATAAATGGGCTCGATGAGGCCAAAAAGTTTGTTCCAAAACTAAACCATACGCCCCGTAATTTCCATCGAAATTTTATTAATGAGATCTGTGCTACATCGGTCGGGTTGTCAATTTTCGAAGTCTTGCATTTAATTTCGACTTGAATAATTAAGAACTCAAAATTTGCCAACTACAAAATTATATAAAGTTGAAACTCTGCGGATGAGTAATACCCCGTCGTTTTTTTCTCGTTAAATATACACCACAAAGTAGCGAATCAAGGTGCGCCAGTATGACCTTAAATTTTCCATACAAAAAAAGTGCGCTCTTATGAACACCTAGATCTCAGACTACAAGAGCTAGAGCCACCAAATTTTAAATGTAGACTAGTATTGTCAGATACTAGATACGCAGATCAATTTGTTGTTTAAAATTTTGGGCACGCCCCCTCCTTCCCCCGCAATTTTAAAAGTTGAATATCTCCTAAATTTTTAAGCTCAGATTTTGCAGTGTAGTGTCTGTGGCCAATATCTACAATCTCACAAATTTTCATAAAGATCGGATAATAAATGGCAGAGTTAAAAAAAGGCTTCTATACTTATCTGAGACGCATGAGGTTATTAAACACTACTTGCCCTGAGTAACGGGTATTTCGAATTCGGGTAGGGCCGACTTTATTTTACGCTCTCGTTTTTGACAACGAATGTGCTCATATTGAGCCCAATGTTCTCGGTTTTTTTACTCTGTACCGTAGGAACATAAGAGTATTATTAGTTTGTGCAAAAGTAGCCACAAGGAAGCATCTCCGACCCTACAAACTATATATATATTCTTGATCAGCATCGACAGCCATTTCATGTCCGTCTGTCTGTCCGTATGAACAGATGTCAGAGATGGTAAGAGATGGAGGTTTGACATGTATTCTTAAAGTTTATTTTCAATTTTGGCCACGCCCCCTCCCGCCCTCACAATTTGGAAAAAAAACGTCATATCTGCCACAGTTTTAAAGATAGATGGTTCGTTCCTTCTAGACATATTTAGCAATCAGGATAACTTGTCGATCCGCCAAAAGAGGTCGGAAGAATGTTTGTTGAGCTATGATCAAAAGATTGTACATTCGTACAGAGTATGTTATAGTCGGGTTTGACCGACTTTCTTTCTTGTTTTCCTCTGTGAAGCTGTCATACAAGAAACTGGCCAGCCAAATGATCATAGTAGAGGCGCAATATATTGGTCCGCTTGGAAAATCACGCAACTTGCATTCGACAAAGCGAAATTGAAATTTTTGAACTAAAATCATTATTAATTAGATAACGGAAGTAAGCTTTGGTCTTTTTTTTTGATTTGTTTCGATAAACACCACACGAATGCATTATAAGGCCACTTCTCAAAAACACAAATTCAAACAAAAATCATTGAAATCTTCTTTGCTACTCAGTGTTATTCACCATTCAACCGGTACCCTAAAAAGAGGCATCCTACTTTAATTACTTCATCTTATATGATTACATACTGTGTAAAAATTATACAGGAATGTAATCGATACTTGAAAGCTGCCAGCCTACATAGTGTTAAAGAGATCATCGGTCGTGTAATGGGCATTTGAGCCGACGTCATGAGCAGCGACGTTCAAGACGAGAGGCTCTCTGTCGCTCTGTCTCTCTCGGACACTTACTGGAGCATTACTTCGGCAAGCATTCGGCGTGAATTGCAGAAAGCTCTCGGCCCCTGGGGGCTGTGGGTGAACATCGCTGCTCTAGAGAGCAAGGTGAAAAAATGTAAGTCCTCTCATAACTACAAAGTACGTCACCTTGTAAGTGAATTCATCTTAAGCTAGTGTCTTTACGATTAATGTTCTCAAAAACAAAGATTGCTGGCGTGTGAAAAAAGTACATAGAGAGATAGATTGCTAAACATTTTCTTCATAACCTTGAGCTAGACACACTTACCTGAGAATTTGTGAACACCTTGTATATGTGTAACTCGGCGTCTGGTGCGAAACCAAGGCACTCTTGAGAGGATGCTATTACTCCCGCCACAAAAGTTCCGTGACTAACACCATCCTCCAGAGATTTTTCGTTCGTCCAATTGGTTCGCTCTTTCACATTCCGAAAGTGAGGATGGTTTTTAGTCAGTCCCGTATCAAAAATGGCAACCTTAACGCCTTTACCGGTAATGCCAAGGTTCCATAGGACATCCGCATGTAATGCTGACGTTACTTGCTGTGACTCTGCAAGTTGATTTCGCGCGACCCCTCTTGTCCGGCGAGTTCTATGCGTGGACGTAAGGTTGCTTGCCTTCAACGTAAAGGCCAGTTGTCGCTGTGGAACCACTGCTTTAACAGACGGGTGAGCTCGGATTGTGTCCAGAATATAATTGGTTACCAAAATATCCGCGAAACCAATTCGCAAAATATCAAAATCACTTGGCAGCTGGCTAGCTATATTATGCCTAGGTACGATTGTCCAATTGGTAATCTATAAACAGTTAAAGTTTAGGTATGAATAGATAAAGGGTGATTTTTAAACAACTTTCTTTTTGACACTGTTTTTGGCAGATCAACTGTTTTCGTGTATCATATTACTGTCTAACATGCTCAGTGGTCAATACTCTAACCATGAATCGACTTACAATCGAACAACGCTTGCAGATTATTGCATTTCAGAAAATTATTTTTAGCGACGAAGCTCATTTCTGGTTAAATGGATACCGTGAACAAACAAAATTGACGTACTTGGTGGGGCTATGTCAAGTCTCGTGTCTAAAGCGACAAGCCCGCAACAGTTGGAAGCCGGCCGTTGGAAGAGAGTATGCCAACAGTTCGACTCAAGTAAAAATTTCATACATTTTTCTGCAATTTAAGGGTTCTTTTTAACCAAATCCGAAAGCTGCTAAAATATCACCCTTTAGAAGTGTCATATACGTTGTTACATTTGATCTAGTTAGCTTCGTTGTAATAAAAGCGGCTCGGACTTTTTCAGCATATCGGTGAATGAATTGAACTATGAATTCATTAGGAACTACGTCGGCTTGAACTCTATCCCCAGGGACAGGTTCAGAAGAGATTCCAGACGTCACTAAGCCAAAGATTGCATTTATTACAATGATACTTCCTAACACATTCATTTATATTTTTATTAAAATTGCGAAAACAAAAACAAAATAAACACCAAGGCCTAAACATAGTGTGACCGCAAAAGTATACTAGATTTAAAAATACCAAAATAAAGTACGACCGCATATTCCGTTTATTAGAAACGATGGAATAGGAACGCAGAGCACAGTTTTTTAAATAAATGTTTTCGATGCAATATAAAAAATAGAGGAAAGTTAACTTTGGCCGAGCCAAAGCCTTGCATAGCCTTGCAGCACGTTTTTCTAACTAATTTGAAGGACATTCCAACTGAAAGCCAACAAGATTTTCTCACTGAGACTACTTTTCTGACTCTACTTTTGTATGACAGCTATAGTATATAGATGTCTGACTTCGACCATACTTAGTGGACTCATGGGAAAGCATAGCAAACTAAGACATACAAAGTATGGAGGCGTTTGCTTTCAAAATAAAAACTTTTTCTCACGATCATTCCTATGCCAGCTATATGCTATAGTCATCCGATCCGGCTGATTTCGATACATGTACAGCGTATTTATACTACAAGACTTCGTGCAACGTTTAGTCGCGATAGCTTTCAAACTGACGAAGGAAATCGCATAAAAACAGACGGCGTGAAATCGCCTGCATGTGACGCTTGTCCAGTTTAATTTGAATTTATTATTTATTTATTTTTAGAATTCAAAATATTATATTTACAAAAATCTTACAAGTATTTCTGATTGTTTATTACAAAGCTTTTAAATAGCGTTTATTACTACATTATTAAAGGGAAACGAAAAGGTCTCCCACAAAAAGCGTCAAAAAATTTATACAGGGGCGCCACAGAAATCCCTTTCGCTTGAAATTCGCTCGAATTTCGATTCGTCCTGCCACAGACACTGTTTACGAGTGATTTACAACTCGCGCACTACTGCATTTACAAAAAAATAAACCTTATTGAGTGAAAAGAGTGTTATATTTATGAATAAGCTACATCAAAATAAATGAAAATTTCTTCTGATTAACTTATAAAATTAGCAATTTGGCAAAAATCGCCGGTTAAATGCTCGTTAAATTTGTCATTCGCTTCAACACACTAGTATTTCAGTGATGCCACCTTTTATCATTTGAATTTCGAAATTAATGGAATTTGGTTTTTAGGCTTTTGAAATAAAGATTTTTGTATTAAAACTAAGATAAAACAACTAAATGAATTCTCAATAATTGTTGCGTTAACCTTTTTCGTATTAATTATGTAATCTGTAAATCGATTGCTGCCAATTTAAGTTCAAAAAGTGGCAACGCCGCTAATAAAGTAAACGCCGAATACATACATGACAGCAAAATAAACACGAAAATAAACAAAATGCAAATTAATTGTATTATTCTTCTGAAATGGAATGGCATCAATCGAAAGACCAGGGTGTTTATGAAGGACCATAAGGACGGCTAATTAATCTTGCTTGAATTGAATAAAGCGAGCCCAACAATATCTTCAAGCAACGGAAGCAACCGGCAGCATTTCGCCTGTTACCTTGTCAAAAACAGATTCCCTTCTTTTCTATTGATCTTTTCAACATGATAATTTTTCTGGCTGCGATCTATAGTCTCCTTACGGACTTCCTTCTTCCGTGAGATCAAGAAAATAAATTTTAACTAGATTAAAAAAAATAAAAATATTAGTTTAAACGCATAAAAAAGATATCACAAATTTGCATTTGAAAAATGTAATTGAAAATAATAGGTTAATGCACAAACTCGGAACTATTTTTATTCAGTTCTTTACATTTTAGGGTTTTGTCTTACGGGCTCTCCTACTCAATTTGATTTAAGGCAATATTTCAAACCAGGTACCAGGAATTCAAACCGTTGCTTGTCTCGGCTCGACCGCTGTTTACAACACAGCGCATCAATATTCAAAGCAGAAGACGAAAAAAATAGTTTGTTGTTGTAGCATTAGTGCCCTCGCGTCAAATTCTGTTGCCCACCCTTGTTTTAAACAATTATTAAATAGAGATACACGAAATTGAGCAAGGTGGAAAACCGTTCACAATAACAATAGTTTGCAATTTGGTCATGGTATATATCGATATGTAACTATCGATAGCATAATGTGGTGGAGCTCATCAGCTGTTTTTGTTATATGAAATGACACAAAACAATTGGGAATGGTACATTATCGAGAACAATTAAATGCTATCAGTGTGTTTAATGTGAAAGCGCGTTTGCCGCTCAAAAAAGTTTCATCAACCATTTTATTCCTCTTTTTTCCAGATATCTATTTCGTTTGGTTTTTATGTGCAGCATTAAACTGTCTATGTTGATTTTTCATACAGATCTCTTAATATGAGGTTGGAGCTGATCAGATAAAAAACAAAAACTAACTGGCTTTGAAAATGAGTCGCTCCTAAACTCAAGTTTTGCCCTTTTAGTAATAGTTAAATTTGAGCCCGATCTGAAGAGTACAAAATTTAGAGTTTTCTTTAATTTCCCCGACAGAATTTTCCAAATCCTGATCGAAGTGCTCACCTTCAACACAAAAAAAATACAACTATTGTGAAATTCAGCATCCTAGATCTCCCCGCGTCGTTTGGGTCCTTTATTCTTATGAAAACGGGTGTAAGCAAGATTTAACTGGCTGCAAATCGATATTAATTTTCGATTGGGAAAACTGCAAATTTTCAGCCCATACACCATCTGGATTGTCCTGAGGCCAAGAGCAGTAACATTGCGGCTGGGCATAAGCTCGAGAGCGGTGAAACTATAAACATACAAAAAAAGTCAATAATAAGATATGCAAAATAATTGTCCGGAGGCCAATAGCAATGACATTGCGGTCGGACAGAAGCCTTGATTCTAGATCCTGGTTTTAATTCCTTTTAAAAGAAATAGCTTTTAACGGTATTTTCTAGATCACAGTTAAATAAATATGATGGGAGATACAATAAAGCTATTCTTGAGTGAAACCATGGACAAGTCTTTGCTTTCTCCCCGAAGCAAAACTCCACGGTAAAAAATATGCATTCTTGGTTCAACAAAGGCGGAAATCGAAGAATTTTGGCTTGAAGACAAAATTATTGATTCATGGGCGCATGCTGAACTAAAACAGAAGCTGTTAGGGAGAGAGCACACACTGGACATCATAGCCCTCATACTTTAATCCGAAGGCAGCGAACACGTACTCGTCCCAATCGATTACTACTCAAGCAACATCGAGTATAAACGGATACGGTCCATCTCATCAGAAACCATAATTGAGGCGAGGAAAGAAATCTTTTGTAGGCTATTATTTCCAAAACAGTTCGGGAATTACTGCAGGGCGAGTGGCATTGAACTATTAACTCCTCCTCCTTATTGGCCACACGCAAAAGGGGAAGTCGAAAGGATGAATCCGCTAGCCACGCCGGATAATGTTACAGACGGTGCATCGGTTCGCACTCAACGTTCCGAAGATGGGTGGTCCCCTCGCGGTGCAGATTCAATGATCTGGGAGATGCAGTATACCGAAACTGAAACGGATGAGTCCCATGCCTTAAGAAGTGAGGATGATGAAAAGTTTGTCATCGAAATGCTGGAGAGTGATGGCTACGACACGCAGCTGCAGCAGCAGCAGGAGGTGCAAAAGCCGGAGGCTTTGGATCGTCCTCAGTCGCCGCGCCCTAACCTTCAATAGGGCAAGATCATCAATAAAATGAAGTCCCGCCCGTTGTCTCCGCTGGAAGGATGAATATGACTTTAGTCAAACGACTTAAAATAGCATACACTAACAAGAGGAGTTTTAATAAAGCGATTCAAAATTTCGTACTGATGTATAACGTCACCCCGCACAGCACCACAGGTAGTACACCGACAGAGCTGATGTTCAACTGAGTGGTAAGGGATAAAATCCCGGGCATCCAAGACTTGGTGGGGGAGTACCCGGATTCGGTTGGAAGGGAACGCGCCGGTGCTGCGTTTGGAAAGTAGATATATGGACGATCGCTCCAATTTTGGGGAGCTGTTCAGAGCCTTGAAGATAATGGGCGTGGCTAGCGCTTCGTATAATGAGGGTCCCCATGCACTGATCAGCAAGAATGGCAAGGAAAAGTCCTATCTGTCTGAAACTAAAAACTATAATTAATTCTCAAAAACTATATTTAGGTACTCAACAACTTTTAAAGCTGGCTAACTCGAATCTGCTGCTGCTCCTTTAAAATCTTTCCGGTCAAGCTGTCAGATCTTTTCCAAAGTTTCTTCGCAATCGGATGAGCGGCTTTGGCAGGCATACAAGAAAATGCATTTTTATACAGGCACATATATAGTAAATAGAATATAGATGAAGTATTTTAGTTTTATTGTCATTGAGCTGTTGATTTCAATTCGCTAAACTTTCATTATATTAATAAGTTTGAATTCAAAAAACCTGGCTGCACAGACTTTAGATTTGCCGCAAAGAAGAATGCCATTAGCTGTTTGAAGCTGCTTAGATGCAGTTTATCATAAAAATTATTTTTAGATTTCAATTTGACTCGTTGACTGAAAACTGGAAAATAAAATTTTTGGCTCGTTACACCTTAAATACTTGTGACAAGTAACCATTGCCGATGGCAGAAACGCGCATCTCTATTGGCTACCACCGGCAAAAAGTAACAACAACAGAACAGATCACGGCAAAGGTCCAGTGAAGCTAGAAAGTAAGTAAAAGTGCATTTTTGTATTAACTTTTGTGAAATAAGGGAACCGATGAAACGAGCACAAACTATGAGCCCGAGTGTCTGAGTGTTGTTGTTGAGCCCAGTCAATAATAGCTGAGTCAAAAATTAATATATCTGATTTCCTTGCTCGACTCCCAGGACCAGTAGATTTTTCTGTGCTAGATGTTGCTGAAAGCAAGACATCAGGTAACCTCTTCGGCACAGTACTCTCTAATGCTTATTCAAATATAGCTGAATATATTAACACCCATCATTGCCAGAGACCACATGAAATGTTAGCCGTCCGGCTGACGTCTTTGGCACAGCCTTCGGCCAGCACATTCTCTGTTTGTAAATAAGTAGTACATGTAGATCGGTTTACTGAAAGTAGAAGCAGTGGCGGTGAGCTAAATCATTTGACTAATAAATGTTTTACAGCTTGGCAGCTGGTGGGTTTTTTTTTATACTCTGTACCGTAGATACATAGAGTATATTAAGTTTGTGCAAAAGTATGTAACAGCCAGAAGGAAGCATCTCCGACCCCATATTCTTGATCAGCATCAACAGCCGAGTCGATATAGCCATGTCCGTCTGTCCGTCTGTCCGTCCGTCCGTCCGTCTGTCCGTCTGTCTGTCCGTATGAACGCACAGATCTCAGAGATAGTAAAAGATAGAGGTTTGACATGTAGAGGACATATGCTTCTTATGACTGCAGCCAGATCAAGTTTTTTAATTTTGGCCCCGCCCCCACAGTTTTAAAGATGCTTCATGCCTTCCAGACATATTTAGTAATCAGGATTATTTACCGATCCGCCAAAGGATTGGAAACGATCGGAAGAACAGTTGTCGAGTTATGATTTAAAAACTCTTCGCTGCTGCAACGCACTAGCAGCGCTACTTTCAGCTGCTACTGCAGCATCAAAATTTATGCTGAGCGTATAACTCCGTTGGTACAGAGTTTGTTATAATCGGGATTGACCGACATTCTTTCATGTTAACTCTGATGAGTGCTATAACAAATATCTTGCCCGGTGCAAAATTTAATATGCACCAGATCCAAAGCAGCTCTATAGTTTTGTGAACTCCAAGCGTAGATCTTCTTCTTTACATTCCCCTTTTTTCTAGGTAACCAAAAGGCTATCAGTGATTTCTCAGCTGTAGATTTATTCGCTGATTTCTTCAAATCAACTTATTTCTCTGTCCAATGTGCTAACACTTCTTATCCGTATAACATTACTTCTTCCAATATATATATATTATATGTGCGCCCTACTTTCAGGATGCCTCTTTCATGAGATGTTACAAAAACCGGTTACATTCAAATTCAAAAACAAATTTTAATTAATTCAATTACGAACTAATGTATAATTTGGGGTTAACGAAATGCGTATGTGTGTGTGTATACATTCTTCAATAAATAAATGAAAACAAATGAATAGTGTATTTTGTAGATGGGGCGCTCAACCCAGCACCCTGACTTTGTGTAAAATGTCACAAATTTAGCGAAAAAAATTTCACTTGTTTTGTTATCCTAGTTAGGGGCCATAGCGACATTCGTTACTGCTAAGAATCTATTTATGTTTTTTTTGTGACTAGAATGACCGAAATTGTGTTAAAATGAAAAAGCTACTCTATTTCTATACAAATAATTATGAAAATTACCATTTTGCGTTTTTGTCACTACTATATTATAGTTTGCGAACTTCTGGATTTATTTGGTCCGTTTCTGACAACTAGAACTCATTGAGTACTTCTGTTTGTGCAAATTATGTGACGGCCAGAAAGAAGCATAAAGTATATACATTCAGCATCAACAGCAAGTAGATATAGCCGTGTCCCAGCAGTTGAGATGTGATAATACATAGTGATATTGGAAATAGGCTAAAAGCATTAACTTGGCCAGAAGTGGGGGGTCCAATTGCGGAAAATTAAAAAGAGGTCTCTAAATCGCCGTCTAATGAAGGTTTTTTTTAACAGTCATGTGCTGTTCACTGCCTTTTTGTTTAAATATTGTTCTTTGAAAGCTGAAATATCTTCGAGGGTATAGACATCAAATTTCAAGTCAAAAGGTCTATTGGTTGACTTGTAATCTACAGATATACTAAAACACAAATAATGAATTATCTGGTCTTATATCACGTTTTATCATGAAATGTTAACTGAAAACTATAACATATAACAAAGAAATTATACGCTCAGCATAAATTTTGATGCTGCAGTAGCAGCTGAAAGCAGCGCTGCTACTGAGCTGCAGCAGTGAACAGTCTTTTCGATCATGACTCGACAACCGTTCATTCGATCTTCACTATTCCTTTGGCGGATCCTAACAATACCACAAACTCGGGGTTTTTTTAAGTCGTGCAACAATTTTACATACACAAAAAACATAGGAATATATATGTTAATATACATATACTTCTATATAAATAGGGATTTGCCCTTACTAAAGCCTCCTCCTTTATATGACCATTCGAATTTTTCATTGAAGGCAATGATTCCATCAGTTGGATTAATTGTTCCCAGCTAATAGCCTATTCACAATGAGCACATCTAACATCCCACTTCCTGAGTTAAAATGCTTAATAACTATTGGCTAGGCCAACATTTAAATATTTTTGTTTTGTCAAATTTTTAAGCGGATCAGTGGCTGCAAACATGTCAAATTTGGTCCAGGGTAGATTTGAATGATTCATGATTTTGGATGTTGGATGTTA